>CM039121.1:1083608-1097654 GCA_022036555.1 Microstegium vimineum
CCCTCTCTCTATTGTACTCCTCCATCTCTCCCTACGTTAAAGGGGGAGAATGGACCTCCAATCTCTCTCTCTCTCTCGACTCTCTCTGAACTCATTCACACACACTCATACTCGCATCCACGCGAGCTCCCACAACGAACCTCGAACCACATACGCACGAGACCTGGGAACCCGCTTTCCTCTCTCACTAAAGCTTGTAGCTCCCCCTACGAGCTCTCCTACGCTCGGTAACACGACTCAGCAGCAAACTGGACGTAGGGCATTCGTGCCCAAACCAGTATAAACCTTGTGTTCTCCGGGCGTAACCATCCGATCTCCGACACGCTTAGAAATTTACTCGTTGGCTGTCTAGACCCCGCCATTTTAGACACCGACACTAGAAGTGGCCCTTAAGGGCACCAAAACAAAGAAGGCAGGGAAGACATACAACCCGCGAAGGCCACCTAGCAAAATAGGCTAGGAGTCAAATCTCACTTGGTTTGATATTCTTAGGTTGTCTAAGGACTGTTTTAGCCTTAAACGAGGTAGAACATTCTGGGATCTACCCAAAGTGAACAATCTCATTATTGTAAACAAATGTCATTATTGATAATGCACAATATGAAATAAAAGAGGTAATTTATCAGTGTCCATTGTCCTTAACTATTTTCGTGTTTTCGCTACACATCATTCTCTTGTTGGGCTCTTAATGCTCCGACAATAGTAGTACTAAATGTTGAACATATAACTCAGCTTCAAAGTGCTAGTCTCCACCCGTGCCTCGCCTTCCAGCTTAATTGCAGACAACGACTTGTGCACTAGCGCCTTACCATCCCTAAAGACATGATAATTAGGCTTCTTCACAACTGTCAAATTACAAACCCAGATAAGCAATCAAAGGGAGAGTTGATGTTGTACTAGTCACACATCACATGTTCTAGATCACATGGGCCATAGATTTGTCGAGAACACGATGAAGTTAGGAAAACCAAGCTATGCCAATTTGAATAGTGTTAGAGACCACCAGAGTTGGTTTTCTCAGTTTACTCGCCCTAAAAACCCTAAAACATCTCCTAGAAAAAACCTGTCAGGAGACACTCATCGGTGGTGCCTAGGGTTGGCAAAGCCACCTAGGATGTCCACAAATCTCCCCTTTCCTCCCTCCCAAATCCTATTATAAGACACATCTCCCATGAAATTCTTGCATTTTCTAGAGTTGAACTTGAACAGGGGTGAAACCGGCCTAGATCAGTTTCCTTGAGGCGGCCCATCTTGTCTGTCCAAACCGGTATATGCCAATTTTTGCACTACGCAAAGTAGCCTAGTCTAGTTATATTTTTTGTTTTTTGTCCCATGAAGTCATCGATTTTCATCACAAAAATTATAGAAAATTTAAGGTAAGCAAAGTTTACAACGTTAACAATAATGAACCTCACACACGATCCATATTATTTCAAAACTGTACGACCCGCTATTTAACCATATTAGCACTATATGATCCCCACCAGAAAAACATTGTAAAATATTTGGATCTATCATAGACTAGTACATAAAATATTTTTAATGCAAATCCATTTACACTCACGGTAACTTTACATGAACATGAACCGTCCATACCATTTTCACAAGTAGTAACTTTATCAATCGCTAGTGCTAACTTTTACCTAGGAAAAAAAGCAACTACATGAACCATTTAGACTGTATTAAGTCTAGTGAAATAGATTAGAAGTAAACTGATTCTCTTAACACAACCAAAGCACCTACTACTTTTTAGTACATCACATGTCGACGACGAGCAAGAAGAGGACAGCGACTGGGGGGGCTTTCAAACATCTTCACATAGGAAGAGGACGAGCTTTCGAGGTCGTGTGCAGCGATGGTTTAAGTCAATCGCCACTACAAATACTCCATCCATCCTAAATTATAACACATCACAATAATTTTGGAGAGTTAAAATATCTCAAGTTTAACCAAACTTATATGATAATATAATAACATTTATGATGTCAACTAAGTATCATTAGATTTTTTATTAATTATATTTTCATAGTATGGTTATTTGATATCATAAATCAAGATTTTTGAAATGTATTATAATTTAGGATGGAGGGAGTACATCTGATTGGTGGTTGGCGTAAGAGACTATAAGTGAAAAATAGATCTACACTAGTGGCTTCTCGACATGGACCCACACTTCGTTTTGTAGGGGCGCCTGCTCTTTGTGAATGCCGGTGAAAAAACATGAGTCAAAGTACTCAAATGTACTTTAAAAAATATGAAAGTTTTCTTTCGACAATTTGAAGGTGTACATTGTGAACTCACATGATGTGAACCATGTGATTAGATGAAAAGAAAAACGTAAGGGGAAACTAATATGTTGTGGGCTGAGAGCATCTACCGTTGGGCTACTTGGTGCTGAGCTGACTGGCTGATGATATGAAGACAACTTTGGAACCTAAAATTGGTATGTTTCGGCCCAGATATGCCTCGCGCTTTAGCTATTTTTAGTGGAGGTATTATTGAGTCTCAAACTCATTAAAACTAGTATATTTGCCCGTGCTAACGCTACGGGTTTAAATCCAAAGTTAATTCTATCAAATTTGATGTACTTCATTAAGGTTTAGTCAAAAGCATAATTCTGTGGATAAAAAAATAGAGCAATATTAGTTCAAAAGGCATAAGGCATAGTTGTACTTTTATCAAAAAATTAAAAATTTAATCTCATTTTATAAAAAAATCATATATGACAAAATTGCTAAAATAAATTATCCTCTCTCCCATGCAACTATATGACGGCAACGACCATAGTGGTCGTCCCTCACAAATAAACTTTCAGGTGAAAGAAACTATCATTAAATCCCTTTCTGTTAAGTTGTTTTTAAATAATTGATAAAATTGAGCTTTAGATCTATTTAAAAAGACATTAATCTAATATTATTACAAAGTTTGACGGACTCATTAAGTTTAACATTAGTCTCATAGTCTGACCATGAGTGATATCAAATGCTTCTTAGTTACATACACAACACAATTTTAGAATGCACTAAATCCTGAATACACCAAACAATACATTAGTTGCTGAAGTAAGAATCCTTACAAACACACGGAGTGTGTATTGACACTCAGTTATGAGTCATACACCATCTATCAACAAATCAAAAGATCCACATAATTATGGTGAGTGGTAAGTTTTTACTCATCCAGAAGATGCAGTTGCTAGCCTCGTGCATCTGTCACATTGGCAAGGCATTCAGAAGAGGTCGTTGCTCGTGCATCCATCACATTGGCAAGGCATTCAAAAGAGGTCGTTGCATGTTCAGAATCACCATGAATGTCTGCCCAGTTGTGCCAATGGTCATAAAAGCATATAGTGCAAACTACACCAGAATCTAGAAAAATAATTTTTTGATGAGATTCTAAGACACAGAGACATAAACATACACAAAGAACCAAACACTTCGCTCCATACAATTACACTCTTCTTATAGCATGTTCATGATCTCATCTCACATCTCACATTAATAAACAAAGAAAGAAACAAAAATTTGAGAGAAACTGTTGACGAAATATGCGTCGCAGACTACCTAGGGGGTACCCTATGGTAGTAAATTGTAGGCGGAGGTGTGGCGATGGCGATCAAGCATAACACAGAGAGCGTAGAAACGGTGATTTAGACAGGTTCGGGCCGACAAATCACCATAATACCCTACGTCCTGTGTTCTTGTGGCTGGATTGATCTGAGTACTAGGTTACAAGATCCGTAGATGATCTGAGCGAGAGATTTTAGAGGGGATCCCTGCTCGCCTTATATAGCCGGGGAGCAGGGTTACAATTTCCATATCCTAACAGATTACGATCGGTCCCTTAAGGCAAGGGATCCAAGCCTATCTACTAGGATCTTCCTTGGCGAGCAAGACTTGTTCGAAGTCCTTATCGAGCACGACGGGCTAGTCGCGTGCCGCAAGGCCTCGCGGGCTGGGCCGCCTTCTGGTCGGTAGACCCATAAGGTCTCTGGGGATATGCCGAGGTAATATCTCTAACAGAAACCATGGGAGAGTACGAGATGTCATGGTAGGTATTTGCGACCAGGACGCCGAGCAGGAACGTGGATCTGCGAACCAGATCCACGGCCGGCATCGAAACCTCCTCAACTCTATGCCCCTCCTCGCCTCCTAAAAGCTCCTGGATTGATCCTTGGTTTCGATCGCTATCGCCTCTAGAAGCTCCTGGATCAATCCTTGGTTTCGATCTAGTGGCTGTCGAGTCGATCTTGCACCTATGCTGATCTAGCACTATGAATCTTGAATATACATAGACATGACATGCGTGAAAACCCTGCCACACAAGATCCCGAGGCCCTAGATCGGAGTACGCTAGGGGGGAGTGATTCAAATATATCACTCCTGATCTCCTACAAAATTAAGATATGAACATCTATGTAGCGTTAGATTTATGATTCCTACAGAAGACAAAAATTTATAGAAAATTCATATGTTGCAGAAATTGATAGAGCAGAGTGTAAGCAGCTCAATTACTGTCAATAGGACATAGTTCAAGCAAGTAGTAGATCCATGATAGTGTCCATGGTCATCTTCCTAATAAATAACCATCACTTCTGCAAATAATGGAGGCCAAAAGGAATACATATTAATAAAAAATAGACTTCTAAGATGTAATAGATCAAGCAACACCTCTCTTGCAAGCATCTGAAATTAATCTTGTTTAATCTGAAAATATAAGTAGGTGACTGCCCATTTGAATTTGCTAACAAAAGTTGAGTTAATGTGATTACTTCAATTGCAGCTAGAGATTAGTCATGTTTTTGGATCTTGTAATGATACCTAGATGCAGCCATGGCAAAATTAAAGACCATAGTACAGTACTTACGTTAATAACACTTGTTCATCAAATATTTAGACAATGTAAAAGTCCTAAGGATCTGTGAAGAAAATTGTAAGAGCAACAATTTACATGTACGGAAATCAATGATTAAATTAAGAAAAATAGAAAAACTACAAAAAGTTAAAATAGTATATAACGCAAAAGTCATGAGGTCTAGAATCGAGTAGCACACACCTGTAGGGGAAATAAAAGATTATTAAATGAAAAATAGTAAAGAATTAATAGACTTCGGAGATTGACAACCTAAAAGATTTTGTTGCCCCGTCTGCATCACTAATACAGCCAAAACACCAGTAACTCAGTATATTGACCCCACCTGAAAGAGCATGACCATTAAATAAAATACTGAAAGGAGGCAAGCACCAAGAACAGACATAATACAAAGACATGACATTTTCTTTTACCTGCATAGCTGTCATATTAGTTCGGGAGTCGTTCCCGTCTCCATGCTCTATTGTTTGATCTGCATAGCACCTTGTTCTACTCCAATGTTCCGAGTCAGCTAGAACTAAAAAAGTAAAAATGGTAGGATTGTTATTGTCATTCTTCCAAATGTCTGATAATTCAAAATACAACATGTTGTGCTGCATCACCAAGTTTGATATAGATCAAACAATAGACCAAGCAACCAAATGTCTGCATTTTTACCTGATCACTCAAAATAGAGCATGTTGTGCTGCATCACCAAGTTTGATGTAGATCAAACAATAGACCAAGCAACCAAATATCTGCATTTTTACCTGATCACTCAAAATACAGCATGGTGTGCTGCATCACTAAGTTTGATGTAGATCAAACAATAGACCAATCAACCAAATGTCTGCATTTTTACCAAAGATTTATATTTCCATAAAAAACGCGATATCAATTTCATGGTCGACCAAAAAACCATTATTCTTGCATTATTACATGTATGATACATCTTAGTTTGGAGGGATAAAATTTGTTAAAAATAAAATGAATCGAATCAGAATCAACTGGATAGCCACATCAATTTACAATCCACACTTCTTTATTATTTAGCCGGCTTGCAATTTTATGAACCTCCATAACGTACACATGATTTAACTGAAACGACAAGAAAAAGTTCCTTACGAATAGGTTAGAACTGCTTATTTCTGCTAGATAATTAAATAAAAAATGAGAAAAATCCCATCCAAATCACTTCTTCTTCCTAGGTACTGTTTGGTCATTGAACAAGCGCAGAATCAAAAGCAGGTTGACCGGAGTTGTGGAGTTCTCACCCTGGTTGGCTAGATCTCTAGCATTGGATCACGTGATGGTGATGGGTTCCTATGACTCGAGATTGTGCCACGGCGAGGGGTTGGTCGCGTTCACATCTGTGCCTCCTCGTGCCTTCATGTCCTCGACACCCACACACGCAAGGGTGTCAGGATGGAGAAGGGCGCCGTGGCCGCCGTCGGGAGGGGTTGGGGAAGGGCGCTGCCAGCATGATCGCGGGGTGCTGGGTGCAGGGCAGCGCCGCCATCGGTCGAGGGGGGCGAGGCCGCCGCCGTGACCCCGCGTCCTCCGCGCCCGCACCGCGACGGCGAGCGGCTGCTCGGTCCTCATCTACGGCTCCGGCTTCCTCCATGCCCTCGACACCCACACACGCAAGGCTGTGGGGATGGAGAACGACTCCGCGACTATTGGTGGTGGCGGTGTGGAGCGATGGGAGTCAGGCGCGGTGTTTTTTTTTGTGTTCCCAGGTTTCGATCCCTGGTCGCTTGGTGCGTTCGATGCGTGGGTGAGAAGGAGGGTGGGAAGCCTGGCTGTGGGGTCAGGAGGTGAGATCCAGACTTCTCACTCTTTAAAAAGTTTTCAATTATAGTAGAGATAGTAGAGATGAGATGCCACATATACAAAAATAATAAGAAAATAAGAAAATCTATATCTATACCTTATATATATATTAATAAAGAGGCAAAATTTCAGCCATTTTTTGGTCCGTCCATTTTTTTGGTCCGTCTCTCTCTAACTACCGAATAATAGAATATGTACGGACCTATATATAGAACTCGTGCTTACCTCTTGTCTAGCATGATACCGAGCCGAGTCCAAAACCTATTACGTCGTGTATGTGATCCAAACTCGAAAACAATCGACTTTCCATACGAATCCTATTCAACATGTCTCGTGCCAGAAGATAAATATATTATATTTTCTGGCCGATTTATTTCTAAAAATATTTGTTTTCATCATATTCCGACATGTGTAAAGAAAAGAAATAGTTATGGACTCAGTGATAAAATCTCGTCGTTTCACTAAGATGTGCACGAAGAAATATGAAAAAAAGCAATGGAAGCACATAGGGAAATAAAATAAGAATAAAAATAGCAATGGAGTCCTTCATGGACTCTTTTAGTTTGTAGTGAAAAAATAATGACATATATTATAGAGAAAGAATAAATAGCAATTGACTCCATCACGAACTACTCTGATTTGAGACTATGAAAAGAACACGTATAGAAAAAAGGTAAAATATATGCAATAAGTATTTTTGTTAACTAATAATAAAGAGATTTGAGACTATGAAAAGAACACGTATAGAAAAAAGGTAAAATATATGCAATAAGTATTTTTGTTAACTAATAATAAAGATGCAAAATTTCTCCTCGACCCATTCCAATCGACCCATTCCAATCTGACGCTGACGCTGCGGTCTGTCCAGTCGGACTCCAGCCTAACCGTGTCCGGCCCACTGACGCTGCGGTCTGTCCAGCCGGACTCCAGCCTTTATCATTCAAATCAAGTCAAGTTAATTATATTATTTAAATTAATTAAAAAATGCAACAGGGCCAGGACGAATAAGTAGCAATTCATGATCAATGTTCATGCACACGTGAAGTTAAAAAAGCTTATAAGGTGTGATTTCTAATCGTAGGCTAACGATGTGGTATTAAATACCAATATGGGCACAACAATGACACACCCAAAGGACCGGAGCACAGGTCATATGGGCTGACCCATAATTTTGATCCAGCCCAATTAGCAAGCCACCCAGCGGACCCGTTTTCTTTCCCTGCGACAGTTTCAAACTCCTCATGATGTTCGTGTCCTTTGGTTTGTCGCATGGATCAACCCTTGATCATTATCTAATATATATTCCTTAAGAAATATTCCTTCGGTCCTAAATAAATTTAAATGGTTGTATATTGAAATAATTTTATTACAAAAATAGATTTAAAGATTCATCTAATGGTACTAATTAACTAAATATTAATATTTTATTTCATATGTTTGTTCAAAATTAAAAGAGCTTCACTCCTCAGGAGACAAGAATGGTCAAAATTTCTTAAGTTTAACTAGTTGTATATTCAAATAAGTTTATTATGAAAATAGATTTAAAGATGTATCTAATGATACTAATTATTTACTATAATATTAATATTTTTTAATATATATTTGGTTAAAATTAAAAGAGTTTGACTCCTCGGAAGACAGGAATGATACTTATTTTAGGCTGAACGGAGCAGTTCTGGGTTGTTTATATAGCTTTGATTAGGAAAAAACTTATTATTATTAGAATTTGGATCAATCGATGATTCAACTAATCAAACCATGGACTAAAATCTTTAGTACTTTGTCATATTTTCTGATCAAATTAATTGTATCTCCAAATTGTATATATATGTCATGTGAAAATCAAGAGAGGCCGCCGTCATAATCATTAATTGACAAATTAATCCTTGACATGATGATAACTAATTAATTACTTGCCAACTTTAATCATGTATCTAACCCTCAAAAGATGTCATGGAACTCGATATCTAACCCTACTAACACATGAATAATATGACAACAGGCGAAAGAAATCTATCAAGATATCAAGATCGTATTTTAATTTGATACAAACTCAATGTGAAACAATCATATTATTGTCAATAAGGATATCATAGTCATTTATACAATAAAACATAACTTTTAAATTTGAATAAAATATATAAAAATAGCTATATAATATGTTTGTACTCATTTTTATTAATATTTGATAAATTTTCTCCCGCTGCAATGCACGGGCATATTTGCTAGTTATAAAAAAAGAGGGAAAATATGGGTTTTTCATCATGATAAACTAGATACACTATTTTCAAGTCTATGGAACATGTTGAAACTAGTATGGAGGGTTTAGTGTTTCATTTCATCTGAATGTGCCATTAAATTCGAATGGGACATGGAACATCCTTTTAAATGCTTTCATAACTCTATTTTTTTCGAGCGGAGTGTATAGAGATGAATGTGTTTTTTTTTTATCTAAAATCATGGAGCAAAGCTGAAAAATATGAACTGAAGCACTCCTGAACACCCAAGAGGTACAAAACAATAGAGCAGAGGTGCAGCTTAGCATTGCTGGAGCCTATTGCTTATTTGGGTATAGGTGCAAAGAACAAAAACAATTAAAGGACACAAATACGAGCATCTGGTTAAGGGAAAGGCTAGAAAGCAATTAATATTTTTATGTGCGGATCCCACTTTTATATGTACTACCAAAATTATATATTGGAAATATTATTTGTTAGTAGAGAACTATGTGATATTCAGAAGGCTGAAGCTAAAAAATAAGGAACAGAGCTCGTCAAACCTACACTGTTGAATTTTACAAAAATCAATTGAAAGGCAAAAGCAGAACGCCGTTGGATTTTAGGACGATTTAACATCGTGGATTGAGTCAAACACATTCACAATACATTGTGAGATTAATTAGGAAAGAAGAAAAGAATCTATTGAAAAGACCTATGTTGCCTAGCTAGAGAGAGTGAATAGACGTTTCTGAAAATTATCATCAAATAAAACTTGCACCAGATTAGGAGACCATAGAATTTCAGCATCATGGAGGTTTTGTGTGATGTCGCGGAGCCTGCGTGTAACAGAGAGAGAGAGAGAGCTCAACAAGAACTCAAACCAAACTTGTAGATGCGCTTGGAGATATCTAGTGGCAAGTCCACGAAGTACACACTACTACAAAACTTTACGAGGCCCTGTCTAAACATTATCCGAAGGCTTTACAAAATCTAACCGCCTCCGTTAATCACCGCGCTTAATGTCTGTCAATCAACGGAGGCGGTCATTTTATTCATCAAGACACAAAAAATAATAGCCTCACTAAATTGATTTAACGAGGCAGACTTCTTATTTACCGAGGCGGCCATATTGCTGAAGGTAAAACTTTTGTAAACTATGAACCATATAAATTTTAATTAGTAAATAGTTAAATGCAAAACTAAAATTCATACGAAAATACTAATAATTTGAATACATAAAAAAGGTACCTAAATAAAAATAACATTAATAAATAAAACTACCATATTGATCGTATAAATTCATATCATAGTGCTAAATATTTATCAAAATATATAGAAAAAGTATATAAAAACTCCAATATAGATAGAGTAAATATGGAAGAGATTATAAATATGAAAGATGGCAAGGCATTTTCTTTGCTCTGTGCCTTTCCATCTTGATATGTTCTCTCCCGGTGAGTCTACCTCTCCCCGTGAGTCTAAACTTGGCAAGTCATTTTTTTTTTCTAGTTTTGTATCTCTGTGGTGACATAGATGAATGAGAAATGACCAAACAAAATGTGTTGATTTCAATGATCGTGGCTCATATCTCACGGTTCTCACGACAACCTAGGAGAGAAACATATTCATGTGGCCAATACTATGAGTTTATGATGACAAAGTCACCAAAAACATATTAGCTACCTAGCTTTGTGTACCATCGATTATCTGATGTGCTTGCATGAGAAGCTCACAATAAAAAAAAACACGACGGGAAGGCAGACTGCACTCCCATTTTTAATTAAGAGGATGCAGGGCTCGAACCTGAGAAGCTCACAATAGATGACTAGGATTATTCAGTTTTTCTTTGCAAGAAGTTTATCACAAGCAGAAATATATGTGATCATATCATGGATGACAAACAATTTTATTAGTACAGTGGCATGGTTATTAGAAGACCTGAAATCAGCACATCACCTGTGCAGTGGTACAATGTGATGCAAAAATTAAATTAAGAAGAGGGATAAGGAATTAGTAAATAATTTGTGAGAGATTTGGGGACAATAGTTTCATTAAGAATGGAGCTAATACTCAGAACTACCTCGATTCAGTTCGGCACCAGTAGAAATTATATAGCAATGGGTATATGGAGTTCGCATGGATGGATTCGGAGGAGGTGCATGATGAGGGAACCAATACAATAAAAAAAATTATGTATATATAAAAGATATTTTTCAAGTAAGAAAAACTAATTATTATAGAGAGAAAAGGCTAGCTCTCCACTGTATTTGTATGGGCCATCTTGCTAGTTTTAACAGCACTGAGTGGAACATCTATTTTTCTTTTGATTCTGGATCTTTTTGGAAACAATATTCTGATAATTTAACTAAGCAACGAACACCTCAGCTAAGAAACTGATTTTTAAGATCCGAATAACATTAGCTAGCTAGTGGGTTGTCAACGTGTTATAAACTTAAACAAATAGAGCTAAACTTAATGCCTCCCAATCCTTTGTAGCAGTAGTTTGACTTTTTTTTTTGCATTTGCTTGTTCTAATTCTAATTTATATGTCGTCAACCGTTGGCGGAGATGCAGATCGCATGCCGTGACTGGCTATGTCATGATTTGACTTCAGTATTTCTATTTATACTCTCTGTATTGACTTTTAACCCACTATTATAAGTGTTATCCAAACCACTAGCTTATGAACAATGCAATAAAATGAAGTCAACAGAATGTGCGAATACATGGTGGATAAGTACCCATGTATGTTCAGTTTTGTGATGAGTGATTGTCCAACACTTGAGCGTTTCAGTTTGAGTGGCTTACTACTAATCTTTGCGAAAACAAATGTGTGCCTGTCTATCGGCTTGTGGTGTGCAGGTACTATGCCTAGTGACAGTGGTCAATGGCGTGGAGAAGGTCGAGTAGAGGCTTGCCGTGCCGATGGACTGAGAGCGGTGAAGGGCGAAAGCGGGGCTCGGACTGAGGGACCATGGGCGCCGGCGGACTAGCTGTGGTGGCTAGTACTTGGCACCGGCGAGTGCGAGAAGACATGGAGCTAGACCGAGTCAACCAAGTCAAGACGGTGGACGCGCGAGTCGAGCGGAGGCTCAGGGGACTCGGAGTCCGATCGAGCGAAGACAAGGTGGCTCGCGTCGAGTGGTTTGGTGGTTTGGGCCTCAAAACCATCCGCGTCGGTTTCCGAGTTTGGGCCACAAAACTCGGGGTTCGGTAGCTGAGCCCAAAGCTACCGGTGGTGGGTTTTCTGGGTTTGGGCCTCAAAACCTAGGCGGAGCTTCCGAGGAAGCGGGGATGGCACGTGGCGGAATCCTGGAGATTGCGTCGAGGCGACGACAACTCCTGGCAGGAAGCGGGGCCGTCCATTCAAATCGAGGGAGATATTTACCGGAGCTTGGACTGCAATGCTTAGGCTAGGTAGTTCACTCATTGTATCTAGGGGGGTCTTTGGGAAATAGCCAAAGCCTCTGATAAATAGAGGATGAAGGGGTATCCTCATCCCATCTCTTGAACCCTAATCATTTTGCCCCAACTCTCTCTCTCTCTACCCTCTCTTTAGTTCATGAGATCCCTAGGTTGATTTCACCAACCTCTATAAGAACTTGAGTTTGTTGTGAGGAATCGGAGGCCGTAACCTCCGTAAGCCATGGTGGCTTCGATTTCTTGATCGTGTCCCCGTTTTGCTTGTGTTCTTCGCGTTTTGCTTTTGCTCCCTCTTTTTCCCGAGATGATTTCTCTTTGTAGGGAGTAGCTCTTGCAAATCTGTTTGAACCAAGTTGTTCGTATTCGTGAGGAGCATCTTTGCACTGAAGGAATTCCCCTCAAACCTCACGAGTGCGTAGATCGGGCGATTTCTTTGCGGTGTTCTTCGTTCTTGCCCCTTCTCCCCCAAATCCTCGTTTCCCTTTATTTCTCACCAAATTGAGCGATGATTTCTTAGGATTAGTTCCCCAACTGTACAAGGATCATGCCTACAAAGTTTGGTTGTAGTTGGAGTTCATTTGGTTGAGTTTTAGGAAGATTTGGAGGAGAGAAAACGATTTTCGGGTTCACTGTGCAGTTTTCGGGAGCGTCGGACGCTCCGAGGGTTTTGCGTCGGACGCTGGGGCGTGCTGAAGTCAGCGTCCGTCGCCTCGCTTGTCGACGTCTTTCGATTTTGGCGTCGGACTCTCCTTCGCCAGCGTCCGTCGCTCTCTGTCAGCGTCCTTCGTCAGCGTCCGTCGCCCTTCCAGTAGGGGCTGATTTTTCTAGGTGCGTTGGACTCTGCCAACGGACCGTCCGTCGCCCAACGGACCGTCCATCGCCCAGCGTCCATCGCTGCAACGGACTCTGGAAACGAACCGTCCATCGCCCAACGGACCGTCCATCACTACCCTAGTTTGCATAGTGCAAAAATTGGCATATACCGGTTTGGACAGTTAAGATGGGCCGCTTCGAGGCCGGTTTCACCCTTGTTCAAGTTCAACTTTAGAAAATGCGAGGATTTCAAGGGAGATGATGTGTTTTCTAATAGGATTTGGAGGAGGAGAGGGGAGATTTGTGGACATCCTAGGTGGCTTTGCCAGCCCTAGGGCACTACCGATGCGACTCCCTGACATGTCTTTCTAGGAGATGTTTTAGGCTTTTTCGGGCGATGAAACCGAGAAACCAACTCTGGTCGAGCTCTAACACTATTCAAATTGGCATACCTTGGTTTCCTAACTTCATCGTGTTCTCAACAGTTTTACGACCCATGCGATCTAGAACATGTGATGTGTGACCAATACAACATCACTCTCCCTTTGATTCCTTATCCGAGTTTGTAGTTTGACGGTTGTGAAGAATCCTAATGCTCATGTGCTTAGGAATGGTAAGGCGCTAGTGCACAAGTTGTTGCCTGCAATTAAGCGGGAAGGTGAGGCATGGGTGTAGACTATCACTTTGAAGCTGAGTTGTATGTTCAACATTTAGTACTACTATTGCCGGAGCATTGAGAGCCCAACGAGAGAGTGGTGTGTAGCGAAAACACAAAAGCAGTTAAGGACAATGAACATTGATAAATTTCCTTTCTTATTTCATATGGAGCATTATCAATAGTGACATTTGTTTACAATAAGGGGATTGAATCACTTTGGTAAGATCCAAGAATGTTCTACGTCATTTA
>CM039121.1:1097754-1279815 GCA_022036555.1 Microstegium vimineum
GGTCAGTGTAGATGAAGATGAAGAATAAACTGTCTTTGCTTGACTCTTGGGCAAGAGTACCTCGGTTGTTTGTTCTTACTCTATCAGCAACTTGATGTAACCTTATCGTATGACACTAAGTTATGTTTCAAAACTTATGGTTTGTAATATGACTTTAAATTTCCGCTACTTTGATGTAATGTAAAAATTTCGTATTACTTCTGTCATGGTTGTAATGAGGTGATCCTGTTCGGAAAGAGGTGGATGACCCGCTGCAAAGTGGCGACACTTGATTGGCTAATTAAGATTTGGATCATCTGTTGGGATTAAGTTGGTTAATCCTGACAAGTGGGCCCTATCTTAAGAGGTTCTATCACAGGCAACTTCTTCACGTGTGGCTCCGCTACACATTCAGCATCGCCATCCTCCTCAGACTATGATCGGCGACATCAACGAGTGTACCACACGCTCCAGGTCATATAGTATCTCTCACTTTGATCATTCGGCTTTTGTTGCGTCTTTTGAGCCCCGAGATGTTGGACACGCATTGATGGATCCGGATTGGGTTAATGCCATGCATGAGGAGTTAGAGAACTTTGAGCGAAACCACGTTTGGGTCTTAGTGCCACCACCACCAAGTTGCCACCCTATAGGAACCAAGTGGGTTTTCAAAAACAAACAAAGTGAGGATGGGGTGGTAGTGCGTAACAAGGCTAGGTTGGTAGCGCAAGGTTTTTTTCAAAAAGAGGGAATAGATTATGAGGAAACCTTTGCTCCTGTAGCTCGTTTAGAAGCCATTAGAATCCTCCTAGCTTTTGCGGCATCTAAGGGTTTTAAACTTTTTCAAATGGATGTTAAAAGTGCTTTCCTAAACGGCTACATAGAGGAGGAAGTGTATGTTAGACAACCTCCCGGTTTCGAAAATCCCAAGTTTCCAAACCATGTTTTTAAACTTCACAAAGCTTTTTATGGTTTGAAACAAGCCCCTAGAGCATGGTATGATAGGTTGAAAACGTTTTTGCTTGCTAAGGGTTTTAAAATGGGATCGGTAGATAAGACGCTTTTTCTCCTCAAGCAAGGCAAAGACACTCTCCTAGTCCAGATTTACGTGGATGATATCATCTTTGGTGGTTCTTCTCATGCTCTTGTTGCCAAGTTTGCAGATCTTATGAGCAGGGAATTTGAGATGAGCATGATGGGAGAGTTGACCTTCTATCTCGGGTTGCAAATCAAGCAAACCCAGGAAGGGACGTTTGTACACCAAGGCAAGTACACAAAGGATATCTTGAAGAAGTTTGACATGGGCGAGGCAAAGCCCCTCTCGACGCCCATGTCGACCACGACTGCCTTGGATGCGGACGAGGAAGGAGAGACGGTGGATCAGACAGAGTACCAAAGCATGATCGGGTCACTTCTGTACTTGACAGCAACTCGACCGGACATTCAGTTCGCCGTCTGCTTGTGTGCACGCTTTCAGGCGTCCCCATGGACTTCGCACAAGCAGGCGGTGAAACGCATCATGAGGTACTTACGCTTCACTCCTGAGTTTGGTTTGTGGTTTTTCGCCTCTTCCTCTCTTGGTCTTTGTGGTTATTCAGATGCGGATTTTGCCGGTTGTCGTCTTGATTGGAAGTCCACTTCAGGGACTTGCCAGTTTCTCGGGTCTTCTCTTGTGTCTTGGTCTTCTCGCAAACAGTCTAGCGTGGCTCAGTCGACTTGCGAAGCTGAGTATGTTGCTGCCGCTAGCTGTTGCTCGCAGTTGCTTTGGATGATTGCGACTTTGAAGGATTTTGGCCTTGAGCTTACTAAAGTGCCTCTGCTGTGTGATAGCACGAGTGCCATTAGTGTGGCCAAAAACCCTGTACTTCATTCTAAGACCAAGCACATTGAGGTTCGTTTTCACTTTCTGAGAGATCACTATGAGAAGGGCGACATTGACCTCCGGCATGTCGATACCCAAAACCAGCTTGCGGATATTCTCACTAAACCTCTCGATCAAGCTGCGTTTTCTCATCTTCGGGGCGAGTTGGGTGTTTGCTTTCCTTTTTAGAGGAGGAAAGCTTTGTGTATCTTAGTTCTTTTTGGTTCTTGTTTGACTTTTATTTTTCTTTTTTTTGGGTGTGTTTAGATTTCATTTGGTGTCATTGCTTTTTGCATCTCATTTGCATTTGTGACATAGTTCATTTTGAGCTTCATACCTATAGCTGATATAATGAATCTATGCTCTATTTGAGGTGTTTTATGTGTCTATGGTGTTGCCTAACTTAGACTCTCTTTGATCTCTTGATATGCAATAGAGCTAAGTTAGAAAAGCTTTAACACTGAATTTAATTCCCCATGTCACCTCTGAAATGGCACTAGCATGTATAGGCTTTTGAAGATCCTTCTTGGATGCCTTATATATAGCTTGTAACTATGGCTCTTTATTGTTTCATTCACATCCATTGAGCACCATGCTAAAATTGATCTAAAATGAAATTGCTCTCTGTTTTGTGAATTGGAAAGATCGAGTTGGGTTTGCATTGTGAGCACTTCACCGTGTGTTCGAGACTGCTTCCCATATGGGTTGATACTTGAGCAGTGTCGTGTATGACCAAAACCGGTGTGTTAAGTCCTTTGACTTCGCCCGGTTGGTAAGCAGTGGCATCACTTTGCTTACAACCACTCGCATACAACTTAAATGTGCTTAAAACTGAAATTTGGCTGCAAAACTCTGAAATTTGAAAAATTTATTCAGTTGGGTCATTGGTTTGTTGTATGAACTTTACTAGGGATAGTTTTACTTGCTATACATGAGATTTCTTTGAGATAGGTCCTCTCTTGTTTGCCATGTCTAGTTGTTTCTAGGAGGTGATACCCATTCCTTGCTCACACATGTAAGGCTCTCTAAAATAGCTTCTAAAGTGATCTTTAGCTCAACCTGAGTCTTAGTTGGGCACGTAGAGCTTTTTCTATTCTCACAGGATCACATCACTTAGAGCATCCTTTCATTGTCTTAGCTCTATGTATGAAGCTTGTTGCACTCATTTTGCATATCATGGCATTTGTGGCCGGTTCTTGAGTTTTGAGCTTTGATGAGATTCATGTGTCAACAAGGGGGAGAGATGTGCATTTCACTCCATCTACACTTAAGGGGGAGAGTTGTGCATTGTGGGAAGAAAGCATGGGGGAGAGATATGTGATCAAGGGGGAGAAAATGTGCATTTTGTGAAAACCTTGCTTCTTTGGCTCTTTTCACCCTTCCTTGGTATCTTGTGTATGCTTTTGCCCAGGGGGAGCTTTTGCTAGATGTGTTGAGCCTTTGCCTCTTTTGGAGGGTCTAGCTTGTGTTTTGGCTCCGATAGTTTTCGATTGGCTTCTTGAGTTTTATACGTTTTAATTGGTATCTTTGAGCTCCCTTAGTGCTTAAATTGGTATTATGAGCTTTGAGAGCTTTGATTGGTATCTTTGGCTTGCTAGCCGTGTTGAGCCCATTTCTGCCTCTTCTTGAGGGCTAGCTTTGGTTTGCTTGGTTGCATCGAGCCGTTGCCCATCTCTTTGAGAACCAAGTTTTGCATGCGTTTTGCTTCTCTCAAGTGACCCCGTTTTGGCTTTCTTAGCTTTTGGTCATTCGGAGAGCTTTACCTTGTGGCTCAAATCTAAAATGCACTTGTGTTGACAATGCACTCATCAAGGGGGAGATTGCGAACACATGGTGGATAAGTACCCATGTATGTTCAGTTTTGTGATGAGTGATTGCCCAACACTTGAGCGTTTCAGTTTGAGTGGCTTACTACTAATCTTTGCGAAAGCAAATGTATGCCTGTTTATCGGCTTGTGGTGTGCAGGTACTATGCCTAGTGACAGTGGTCAATGGCGTGGAGAAGGTCGAGTAGAGGCTTGCCGTGCCGATGGATTGAGAGCAGTGAAGGGCGGAAGCGGGGCTCGGACGGAGGGACCATGGGCGCCGACGGACTAGCTGTGGTGTCTAGTACTTGGCACCGGCGAGTGCGAAGACATGGAGGTAGACCGAGTCGACCAAGTCAAGACGGTGGACGCGCGAGTCGAGCGGAGGCTCAGGGGACTCGGAGTCCGACCGGGCGAAGACAAGGTGGCTCGCGTCGAGTGGTTTGGGCCTCAAAACCATCCGCGTCGGTTTCCGAGTTTGGGCCACAAAACTCGGGGTTCGGTAGTTGAGCCCAAAGCTACCGGTGGCGGGTTTTCTGGGTTTGGGCCTCAAAACCTAGGCGGAGCTTCCGAGGAAGCGAGGATGGCACGTGGCGGAATCCTGGAGGTTGCGTCGAGGCGATGGCAACTCCTGGCAGGAAGCGGGGCCGTCCATTCAAATCGAGGGAGATATTTACCGGAGCTTGGACTGCAATGCTTAGGCTAGGTAGTTCACTCATTGTATTTAGGGGGGTCTTTGGGAAATAGCCAAAGCCTCTGATAAATAGAGGATGAAGGGGTATCCTCATCCCATCTCTTGAACCCTAATCATTTTGCCTTAACTCTCTCTCTCTCTCTACCCTCTCTGTAGTTCACGAGATCCCTAGGTTGATTTCACCAACCTCTGTAAGAACTTGAGTTTGTTGTGATGAATCGGAGGCCGTAACCTCCGTAAGCCATGGTGGCTTCGATTTCTTGACCGTGTCCCCGTTTTGCTTGTGTTCTTCGCGTTTTGCTTTTGCTCCTTCTTTTTCCCGAGATGATTTCTCTTTGTAGGGAGTAGCTCTTGCAAATCCGTTTGAACCAAGTTGTTCATATTCGTGAGGAGCATCTTTGCACCGAAGGAATTCCCCTCAAACCTCACGAGTGCGTAGATCGGGCGATTTCTTTGCGGTGTTCTTCGTTCTTGCCCCTTCTCCCCCAAATCCTCGTTTCCCTATATTTCTCACCAAATTGAGCGATGATTTCTTAGGATTAGCTCCCCAACTGTACAAGGATCATGCCTACAAAGTTTGGTTGCAGTTGGAGTTCATTTGGTTGAGTTTTGGGAAGATTTGGAGGAGAGAAAACGATTTTCGGGTTCACTGTGCAGTTTTCGGGAGCGTCGGACGCTCCGAGGGTTTTGCGTCGGACGTTGGGGTGTGCTGACGTCAGCGTCCGTCGCCTCGCTTGTCGACGTCTTTCGATTTTGGCGTCGGACTCTCCTTCGCTAGCGTCCGTCGCCCTCTGTCAGCGTCCTTCGTCAGCGTCCGTCGCCCTTCCAGTAGGGGCTGATTTTTCTGGGTGCGTTGGACTCTGCCAACGGTCCGTCCGTCGCCCAACGGACCGTCCATCGCCCAGCGTCCATCGCTGCAACGGACACTGGCAACGGACCGTCCATCGCCAGCGTCCGTCGGCCTTCCAGTAAGGTTTTTCAGGTTTTTCTTCGTCACTGTTTTCGCCGTTTCTCCCTTGTCCGGACTCTGAATTGAGTTCCGTTTGTTGCGTTGGTTTCGTAATCACGCAGGGAACTTAATGAAGCACCTTTGAGACCAGTTCTCATAAGTGTTTTTGGGTGAGATTTCTTCTCTTCTCCATAGGGGTTGAGAGTCTCACTATCGGTGTCACGGTTTGAGTTTCTGGTTTCCGGAAGATCCGCTGTACCTCTTGGTCTTCACCAAAGATATCCACCCTCTCTAGGGTCGTGATCTTGTTGGTGAAGTAAGCTTGCTTGCTGGGGTTGTTTTTTGGGAAGAGTGGTCCGAATATTTCCGAGTGAAATTTGAGGCTCCCATTCACCCCCCTCTGTTCGCCGTTCTCGGTCCTTCAGAATATTATATTGCATAGTCGCTGTACTGCTGTACTACCTTGCCTTTGAAGTTCATTTGTGCAGACAAAAATCATTATATTGAGGTTCATTTCAGCAGGTATAAGGCCGTTATCATCCGAAGTATTCCGTTGCAACTGAAGTTCCTTTTCTTTTCCTAAATTATAGGAACTGAAGTTGTCTGTTGCGAACTGCTGTATCAGACATGTAGCTGCATAAATGCTGAAACTACTCCTTTATATCCATCAAGTATTTAATTTGGAGGAAATGCATTCTATTAATTAAGCTATTATAAGTGGTAGTATTATCTCTGTACTGCTTTGATCCTTTTCTGCTTTTACGATCTGGTTAACGCAGGCTCTAGTCATAAAATTCCCAAGGAAATCGGCACCATAGAATACAGAAAAGTGCCCTAGCTGTTTTATTCAACTTAAAGGAGTAGACGATATCATACACAGTAAGATCCTTTTCTGTTCGTACTGGCTAAGACAACTTCATACAGTGGTACAGTGTTGTACACTAGACACTGTCATTCTGATCTGTCACCTCAATCGGGCAAAATTATTGGGTATAACGATATTTCAACGATATTGATTGAGATATTATACCGAACAGATCGAGCTAACAACTGAAAGTCTGACACAGTATACTGTATGTGTTTGAGAAGTGGCCATCGACCGAAGCATTACAGGCACCCTCCTTGTGTCAGCCTGTCAGGCATGATCTAATAATAACAAAGCATGCGTACGTCGTAAAATAAACGAAATATCAACCGGATACTTGTATATGATTTTTACTATTTGTGTTAAGTATAAAATACCCGTTTGGAGTTGACATGCGGAACGTCAGCTTGTATAGAAAATGCAGGTCAGCTGCATTACTAAAGTGCTTTGGCTGTCCGTTGACATTAGAGTCCACCCACCCTGTCAACATGCTAATGAACTGTTTGAGCTTCATTATTGTACCCTGCTCATATACATATGTATAGGGAGGCATGTGTACTGCACATTCGAATGCACTTTAATATTTCTTGTTCTTATGAACCCTTTCAAAAATATTTGTTATTTAGTACAAGCTAAGCACATCTGGTATGCGCATTTGATCTAGTGGCCACGTCTCCAGCAGGTAGCCACGTACGTCGGGCACTGATGAGCCAGGATCATCGGTGCATCGCGCGGCGACGACCTCCCAATGCCAACTGGTCCATGACGCCGCACTGAGCGAGAGCCGTCATGGCTGGCCGCCCCCATCGAGGACCGTGCGTCCGCCAGCCTGGCCGACGCCGCCACCGGCCACCGACCACCGTACCGGTCACCGCCCATACACCAGCCGGCCAAGCCAACCGTCGCCCTGCGCGCGTGCGCGTGCCTGTTTCATCCGAGACGTCCCGCGCACGTCTGGCCGGGTGCGTGGTGATGCGACACATCGCGCATGCATCCATTCCATTCCATTCCATGCCACCGGCCCGCAACCGCAGCGCACAGTTTCACTTGTTCCATTCCACGTACAGTATGCTCTTTACACTCATGTTCGTTTGTCGTTCTATTCCACGTACTTCTATACTCTCTACATTCTGTTTGGTCCGAGTCAAGGCGTACTATAGTAAACTTGTGAACTTGTCTGACGCGCTCGGAGTCAAAGTAGCAATGAAAATAGCAAGATTTTGTATAATTATATTTATGAAGTTGTTTGCTTTGGTATCCTATTCCAATCAGACTAAGCACGCTTTGGCAAATGAACATGTTTCTACTCACGGAAATAAAGCATCTATACAACCACACTACTTGTCTTAAAAAAATCACACTACTCTCACTAAGATTTGTTGCGATCGAATGAAATATACCTCCATTATTCACGGTAATGAATTTGCTTTGCTTCTAAGTCGCACTACTGGAAACTACCGTCAGGGAAAATAAAAATATCGTCATAAAAATGTACGTATCATCATAAAAAATAAAAATATATCGTCATGAAATTTGCACTTACCGTTAGGGCTAGCTCAACAGAGTAATTCCAGTTTTGTCTGACGTTGGTTAGAGAATTTCAAGTTTTCAGTAGTGTCGATGGCTAAAAGCAATCTACGTGATAGCTTTCATTGAAAAGGCGCTAGTTGCTTGTTAACCTCCAACCAATTATCCGGTGGAGCCCTCTCCGAATTCCAATTTCCAATAATCCGTTAGTTTGCAATCATCAAATCGAGAAAAGACTATCGACTTCGAGTGCACAACTCACGGACATCAATTATTCTATTATTACTGCTCATTATCCCATCGGCGACGAGAGCTTAGGCTGTTGATTCAAGCAAGAAGTGGCGATTGCTTCCACGCAAGCGCCAGATAGATGTTACCACGCCAAATCGCAACGTATACCAACCCCAAAATCTACTTGTACCGCTACACGGCTAACCTACACCACTTACATATATAGTATAACCTAATTACATATACATCTACAGGGGTGCATCTTTTCTACGACAAGTAATACGCAGAATCCACAGATCCAGGGCATGCATGATGATGAGCACCATACTTTTAATTTACTGAGTAATATAATACTTATCTGGAGTATAATACGCCTTGCACTGTCTCTTGGGCAATCAAAATTCCAAACAATGTTATCTTCTCGGAGTCCGAAGAAGGCCAGTGAGTGAGGGGTGTTTAAATCTAAAATTATTTGGAATTTTGATACTGTAGTACTTTCGTTCGTTTGTATGTGGTAATTATTGTCCAATCATGGAGTAACCAGACTCAAAAGATTCGTCTCGCAAATTACAAATGAACTGTGTAATTAGTTATATTTTTTTATCTATATTTAATACTATATGTATGCGTTTAAAGATTCGATGGGACGGAGATGACAGAAAATTTGGAATTTTGAAGGGAAGTGAACAAGGCCTGAGAGCTAGAGCCACACTGCCACTGGCTGACCTGACCATTTTGAATTTTTTTTTTTCTGGCCACCCTTGATCGCCATTCCCGGTGATGGTAGCCGTCACACGCCCACGAGCTGCCACTGCCGCCATCGTACGAACCCGGCCTATAATTATGCGCGGCACAGGCGGATCCACCTCGACCTCGTGGCGCCGGGTGCCGCGGCTGCCTCGGCCTCGGTTGGTCTGCGCCCTGCGCCCGGACACCGGGAGCAGACAGCAGAGGAATCTCTCATCGCCTTCGCCGGGATGCGAGCCGCGTCGGCGAGACTGGGACCCTTGCAAGTTGTCTGGATGCGTACACTACTGTACAGTACAAGTAGTAGCCTTTCATGTACAGTACTGCGGTTCTTTAAGACTAGCGACACTGTAGAATACTGGTATTAGTTTGTTTTAATATGCGCTGTCATCGGAGTTCAAAATTTCAACTAAACTAGAACTCAGAATTGTACTCCAGGAGGTTTGTTAGAGCATCTCCAGCCATAGGCCCTAAATCAAACTCCTACATTTTCATTTGAGAGGTGGTCTACAAAATTTGAGGACTAAATTCAAAGTTTAACTCTAGCCATAGTCCCTAATTTTATGGGAGAGGAATAGGAGAACCTCTTTCCTGGGGACCCAAAACTAAACTTTGAATGGGAGCTCAAATAGGAGGTGTATTGAAGTGGATTTTTTTGGACCAAATCCCTAGATTTAGAATAGGGGTCTGCTTAGGGGCTCCACTGGAGTTGCTCTTAGCACGGGTCTCCTGGAGGTTTGTTAGCACTGGTATTATTACTTTAACAATACTTGGATACCACAAATCCAAGTTGTAACCTTTGAGTTAAGTAAAAAAAGGCTCTTTATCTATTAAAAAAAGGTTCTTTATCGAATGCCACACTGAATACTCCCTCTTTTTTTAACTGCATTTTACTATGGTGGTGGAAGGGAAAGGATATATACTACACTTAGCACTACCAAAATTTAAAAGTTTTACCAGTGAAATGGAGTTCTCCTAGTATTTTGATATTCAAAATTTAGTACAAATTTTCCCTACTAAATATCTTCTAATGAGAATTTTATGTGCTATAACTAGTGGTAGTGTTTTACTACTACTTAAAAACACTAGAAGAAGTTCATCATTCTAGTGGCGTAGGGTCTCAAAACTTGATTCGCAGGATTATTAAACACAAAACACATAAATACTTATTTATATGAACAGCCTCAACAATAGAGCCAATTACTATTATTTAGTACAAACTCACATATTGGGTTTCACATACTATAAGAATAGTTTTTGTTTAATGTCCCCCCCTCTTGTGGAACATACACGTTACTCTCCCCCTCCTAGACTCTATATGATAGGCCTTTGGAATACGAGAGGCCACCGATAAGATACTCGCTAGTGTTTTACTTTTTGACCTTTCTCGCCTTCAAGCCAGAGGTGAGTCAATGAGCTCACCGTAGTAGTCGGCGATGTAGACCAGTCTCCTAAAGTCGAGAACCTAGCTGGGGGCGAAGGCATCGGTTGTGACAGAGAACTACTCATGGTAACCGCGACAACCATTGTTGTTCGTCGAGTATCACTGAGTGTGAGTCTCTGGTGGCTTGGGTGGAGTCAAGAACACAAGAACATCGATCAAACCTAGCTAGGGATTTATCTTGGTTCGGGCTATTATGTGACAAAACCTCTTAAGATAGGGCCCACTTGTCAGGATTAACCAACTTAATCCCAACAGATGATCCGAACCTTAATTAGTCCGTCAAGTGTCGCCACTTTGCAGTGGGTCATCCACCTCTTTCCGAACAGGATCTCCTCATTACAATCATTACAGAAGTAATACGAAATTTTTATATTACATCAAAGTAGCGGAAATTTAAAGTCATATTACAAACCATAAGTTTTGAAACATAACTTAGTGTCATATGATAAGATTACATCAAGCGTCTGATAGAGGATAGACAAACAATCGAGTTACGTTTGCCCAAGAGTCAAGCAAAGACAGTTTATTCTTCATCTTCATCTACACTGACCACGGTCATGCAACATGAAGCCACACAAACCGGGTTGTGATCCTCATCTGCAACAGGGGTTAACAAACCCTGAGTACGGGAGTACTCAACAAGACTTATCCGACAAAGAAAAGTATTTGGTGGACAAAAGGTATGCAAGTCATAGGATTCAAGGTGGGGTTTTACAAGAATCAAAGGTTTTGCATAAATGAGCATTTATAAAAAGAATTGAAATTGATTTAGTTTCTCATAAAAGTTACTCAAGTACCGATCTGAATGTTTTGATCGATAACGAGGCAACAACCATCTCCAAAAGGGACCATCAAGTATCCAGTTTAAATTTCATTAACTACGAAGAAAAAAACAGGGTTATGTTTCCATATCCGAGGAACACGATGATTCGAACCGGTTTATCTTAGCTGGGGCTTCCCTATCTCACGACATATACAGCCGCTTAAAGCATGCATATGACTACTTTTCCCTGGATCCTCTCGCCAAAACCGGGGTTCCGTCACCCGAGAGCATAGTACACCTCCATCCAGTTCGCTAACTTGGAGGGTACACACTACTCTCGCCACCTCTCCACTCCCAGTGCGGGTTAACCGTTCTTAAGACAAGAATAGCTAGAGTCCAGCTTCCCAAAGTATGTGATAAGTACTCCAAAGTCACAACCCTGTCATGCATCAACGAACGGTCCCTAATGACACAGGCGGAAAGAACCCGCTCACCAGACACCGCTGATGGCTCTCCAACACCGTGTCCGCCCGGTCCCGATTATTACTCCCAACCACAACATCCCTTTCTCAAAAAACATAACCATTTGCCGAAGCAATACGCTATGCGTAGGTGACCGGAAATCACCTACTATAAAAGTTCTAAGCATACTAAGCATTTTTGCGAAACTTTGCATCTTTAAACAAGTGTCAAGGTTAAAGGTACAATTAGTACAAGAATAAGGCTATGCATCAAGTAGAAATTTAATAAAGTACCGTAATGCGATTGTATAAACATAAGTGTATTTAAAACAAACGATTTTAAATACAAGGAAGTGTTTGAATGCACCGGGGCTTGCCTTGGTTGGAGGGAAAACGAACTCGGGCTCAGATTCAAGAGTGAAAACCTCTTCACTAGAGGTATCCAACCCAACCAACGAACAATCTACACGATAATGACATGTTTTAGATGATGCTTGAATAGTAAACATGATGCTCAACACAAACAAACATGTTCTTACGAGATGATTAAAACAGATTACACCTT
This sequence comes from Microstegium vimineum, assembly GCA_022036555.1. Taxonomy (NCBI): domain Eukaryota; kingdom Viridiplantae; phylum Streptophyta; class Magnoliopsida; order Poales; family Poaceae; genus Microstegium; species Microstegium vimineum. The sequence continues at coordinate 1,109,646 of CM039121.1, forward strand.
GAGTACAACTTCCTTTCAGGAAGGAAAGCAAACTAGGTTATAAAGCAAATTTAATTAAACCCTATTTATCTTGATTATCTAAGTTAATAATTACATCCAAAAGAATCGAGCAAACAACATCACATCAAGCATGTCCAACTTGTGTTTGACACTGGACAATTGACCATTTGCATCAATTAATCCAAAATCACTCAAAGCCTAAAGTCATTAGGGTTTCTAAACATTTTCTAATTAATTAAACAACTAGCCATGTATAAAAGTTCATCCAAAAACTCCCAAACTTTTTGTACAGCAAGGTAATAATGTATAAAGCTTACAAAAAAATTCCCAGAATTTTTGGAACAACATACAAAGCATGAAAAATCATGGAAAACTCATTTTTCAATTAATTTGAATATTTTTACAGGATTAAAAACATACTGAACATAGACATGTTATATTTTTCTTAAAAACTACACATCACAGAGAGCATTCACAAATTTTTGCAGAATTTAAACAAGCACAAATTTAAACATACAAAAATAACAAAAGACAATACTGAGCAAAACTGGAGAAAGGAAAAACCTTTCATACAACCCACTGACGGCTGGGTCCCGCCCGTCAGTGGCACAGACGCACGCAGCGGCGCCGACGACCACAAAACACGGCGGCGCGTCGCCGTCGGTGACCAAACCAAACAGCTACCCCTCGAACCTGCTTCGGCTCTCCAAGCCGAACCCAACGAGGTGCGACACGACCAAAACCATTCCTCAGAAACGGCTCATCGACGGTGACGGCGGCGAGCGGAGCTCGACCGCACGTACGCCGACGAGCACAGCCATGCGCCGGAAAAGCTAGGCCTCGAAAACGACTCAGGGAACAACCACGAGCAAGACGCCCAACAGAAACGAGACTAAAACCTACCCAGCTGACCTCGTTGACGGCAATGGCGGCGACCCGAGCTCGACCGCACATACGCCGGCGAACACAGGCCTCGATCGGCTCAACCAACAACCCCAGCATGCTTAGCGGCCCCCAAACAACGCGAAGCGCACGCAAAACGAACTCAGAGCTAAACGCAACATCCTCATCGACGACCATGGCGGTCGGCGGGGATCTGCGCGACGTGCGCCGGAGAAAACACGCACGCGCTCGAGGACAACCACCCCTCGAAACAGACTCAGGACGACTAGACGAAGCTAGCGCAAGACTCGGATCAGAAAAAGATCAACTAAAACGACCAGACGACGAACATACCGCCGCGCCGGCCATGAACCGCGGCGGCGCTCGAGGACAGAGCTCGAAGGCTCGATTCAAGGACAAACGAGGGTGCGAAGAGATCGAGGAGCTCACCCTGGTCACGAAGCGCTTGCAAACGTGGCCGGAGACAAAGCACAGACGGTTGTCGACGGAGAACGTGCCGACGGAGACGGTGAACTGAGCGGCAACGAAGATGTTCCCGGAGCTATGGTCCACCATTTGCAAAACGGAGAAGCCGACAAGGATCAGTGATGAACAAGGAGCAAGAAACACAGGATGAAAAAGCAATGTGGCTCCTGTGTAGCTCGGTCGAGGGCTGACCAGAGCGGCGGCACTCTCGTCGGAGCTGAGGAAGACGGAGTCGCGCTGGATGAATGCAGGCTCGATGGCTTTAACCAACCCACCCCGAGAATGCGCGAGGTCAAAACGAAGACAATGGCAATGGATTGAGCGATTGGAAGTGGCTAACAAGCTCGGACGAGCTCGTCGATGATTGCGGAGCGTTCGGCGGAGCAGAGTAGAGCGATGGTGCGGCGTGGAAAGGGAGGCAGGAGTGGACGGTGTCCCGTTTTGAAGATGGCACGGTTCCACGATGCCGCCACGCACACGACAGGACGTGAGTCAAGGACAGGAGTCGCACGGTGGCGTGGACAGGTGGCCGGCCAGATGTCAGCGTCGAGCTCAACGCCGCCATGCAACTGTTTGATGAAATGTCTGAACTGCCCCTGTGACTAATTTGCAAAATGCTCAAGCTTCCAGGGGTTTTCATGAAAAACTTTGAATACGAAAGTTGCTCAAAATTTCATGATCTACAACTTTGTCAATACTCACATTTTCAAAATCGGCCTAGAAATGAAAATGCATTTTTGAATTTTTGAAAACCTTTTAAAAGGATTTGCCCCCTTTTCAAATACTTTTAAAAAACAAGAACAACACTTGAAAAAAATGGTAAACACAACAAAAGCACAACAGATAGAGCTCTACAACTATGTTTAAACAACCATAAGCAAATTCTTTATAGATTTTGAAAATCATGTTTAGGGTTTAATCCACCCCCTCTGGGAATTAGGGTTTGGATTCAAAGTTAAATTTTTAGAACTTTGAAAAGATGACCTGCATTCACAACATTGATCAAACACAAGCAAGTAAACTCATTTTAGTTCAATGCATATCCAGGTTTTCAAACAAATGAATGATGCTTAATGCATATGATGACATGATCAGTTTTTAATTACGTGATTAACACCAGGGTGTTACATATTATGTCCAGCAAAAAATGATCTTAGTATTTGAGAGCACCCAAATCGAGGGTGGTTACAATAAGAGTGTAAGAGATTTGGGAGGGGATGACTCAATGCTTATCCAATAATCGTTCTTGGTGAGGTCTCTTCCCAATCAGAGGGGAAGAATACAATGGTGTGGAGGAGCACTCGGTACTCCTCTCGGGGTGGCTTTGCTCTTGGTGCAGGGCTCAGAGTTTTCCAAAGGACTCTCTTCGATTGGGGATCACCACCACTTGACTGGAATGGGATCTTTGTTTCGGTCTCCCCTTTTATAGGATTTTATCTCCCCTTATATATTGAGGTAGGTCGGGTACATGCGGGTTTGGGTTTTTAAGCTATGGTATACATGTATCGGAGTCCAGGAGGGTGTTGTTGCGGCATGGATGTTGTCGTGGAGCTAGAGAAGCCCTGGCGTGGTTCGGCTGCTGTGCTCTGAAGCTTGGATTGTTAAATTTTGTTGGGTTTGACTGGCCACCACCAGATGCACCTTCTGGAGGTTTCTTGGTGGCAAAGGTGTGTGGCTCGGTGTGACAGAACCTCTTAAGATCGGGCCCACTTGCAAGGATTAATAGTCCATCTGACTTAATCCCAAACAAATGATCCAAACCTTAATTAGTCCGTCAGGTGTCGCCACTTTACAGCGGGTCATCCACCTCTTTCCGAACAGGATCTCCTCATTACAAACATTGCAGAAGTAATACAATAATTTAATTTACATCAAAGTAGTGGAAATTTAAAGTCATATTACAAACCATAAGTTTTGAAACATAACTTAGTGCCATACGATATTATTACATCAAACTGATGATGGAGTATAAACAAAACAACCAAATTACTCTTGCCCAAGAGTCAAGCAAAGACTTTTCATTCATCATCTTCATCCACAGTGACCATGTGAAGGGTTGAGATGGCGGACTAGAGGGGGGTGAATAGTCCTTTCTAAAACTTAAGCGCAGCAGCTAACCGAATCAAATGCGGAAATAAAACTATCGGTCTAGCCAAGACTACACCCCTCTATCTATAACTCTAGCACCTAGCAAAAAGGTCTATAAAGCTAACTAAGGTGCCAAGCTAGGAGGCTCACCTAAACAAGTCTAGGTTGCAAGGTCACACAAACCTAAGCAACTAGTACTCTAAGCAAACCGGGGAGCTCCTACACATACTAGTAAGCAAAGCACAAAGCACCTAAGCTTACTAGCAATGCTCTCTATCAAGACTACACAAGTCAACTAGAGAGCTCAACTTACTTAGCTACACACACTAAGCAATGTGACTAACAAGGCTACACAAGCCAATTAGCCACTCAAGAGCTACTTCTAAGCTACACAAGCTAGAAGGTAACTAAGCTAGCTACACAAGCTAACCTAGTTACAAGAGCAACAACTAAACACTAGCACAAGTATGAATAAGTAAATACAAGCTAGTGATTTAGAGAATGCAAACCACCGAGAAGATGTACAAGGTTGACACGGTGATTTTTCTCCCGAGGTTCACTTGGTCGCCACCAAGCTAGTCCCCGTTGTATCGGCTCACTCACTTAGAGGTGTACGACTTTTTACAGGCCTCACTGCCTAACCCTCTCAAGGGTTGCCGCCTAACCAACACAAGATGAGGGCACTCAACGATACCTTCAACTAGAGTTGCTCTTCGCGATCTCCCGCGGGGCGAGCACAACACCCCTCACAAAGCTCTTCTTCGGAGCCACGCACAATCTCCTTGCGTGCTTCGACGGAGTCTCAATCACCAAGCCGTCTAGGAGGTGGCAACCTCCAAGAGTAACAAGCACCACGAGCTTGCAATTCGATCACCTAGTGCCACACAAAGCTATCTCTCAAAGCAACGCACTAGAATCACTCTCTCACACAATCGGATGATCACTATCAAGTGTATGTGAGTTAGAGGGCTATCCAAGCACACCAACACATGCCACAAAGGCCCTAGGGTGCTCAGCAAGCACCCAAGGCCGGCCACCCAGCCTATTTATAGTTTTCCCAGGAAAACTAGCCGTTACCCTGTTAAGTTGGCGACGGACGCTCGACACGAGGGCGACGGATGCTCCGTCGCTAGCGTCCAACGCACTGTCAGAACTAGCCGTTAGGCTGCTTCACGGCCGACGGACGCTCCGTCGCCAGCGTCCGACGCACTGTCAGAACTAGCCATTGGGGCTGCTTCACGGCTGACGGACGCTCCGTCTCAGCGTCCGACGCATTGTCCTTCAGCGTCCGGCGCCTGTCTTCAATCTGCTCGCTCGCAGAGCTCTCTGGAAGCCCGACGGACGCTGTGCCTCAGCGTCCGATGCCTTCTGGAAATTCTCTGGACCTTCTCTGTGGCCGACGGATGCTCGGAGTTCACAGTCCTAGCGTCCGACGCCATCGTCCGTTGCGTCGGACAGCGTCCGACGCCCTTTTCTTCAACGTCCGATACCCTTCTGAATTTCTGCTTCTTCCATGTGCTAACACAAATGTGTCCACCACCTTGTGCATGTGTGTTAGCATTTTCACAATCATTTTCAAAGCATTTTTCACTTGCTCTTACCACGCCACTCGATCCTAAAAGCATCGCAATGTTAGATCTCTCAAGTGACACTAGATGACCGATATGCAAACAAGTTTGCCCCTCTTGATAGTACGACCATCTATCCTAAACCCGGTCATGAACTTCTCTACACACCTATGACCGGTGAAATGAAATGCCCTACAAATATACCTTTGCCTTGTACATTCCACTTCATCTCCCTCTCCATCTTCAATGTTGATGCAACACATGCACCAACCACCGTACAATGATATGATCCACTTCATATCATCACATGACCTTGTTGGTTCATCGACCTTGACCTCACTTGCTCTTCACCGTTGCCTTGGTCCATCGGCGCCAAGCATCACCCGCTTGCCCTTCACACTTGCAACTGGTCCATCAAGCCAAGCCTTGTCTTGATCTTCTCCACCTTGGTCACATGACTCCATGTCATGTTTCATGTGCGTTAAGCTCCTTCTTCACTTAATTACTTGTGGACTAATCTCTGTGTATATTTCACTTAAACACAAGTTAGTTCACCTAGGTTGTCACTCAATTACCAAAATCCACATAGGGACTTTCACCATGGTCATGCAGCACGAAGCCACACAGACCGGGCTGTGGCCCTCATCTGCAACAGGGGTTAACAAACCCTGAGTACGGGAGTACTCAACAAGACTTATCAGACAAATAAAATATTTGGTGGACAAAACAGTATGCAAGACATAGGATTCAAGGTGTGGTTTGTAAGAATCAAGTATTTGACATAAATGAGCTTTTATAAAAGAATTTGAATTCATTTAATTTCATTCATAAGATTACTCAAGTACCGATCTAGATGTATGATCGATAACAAGGTAATAAGTCGTCCATGAAAGGAACCAACAAGTATCCAGTTTAAGTTTCATTAACTACGAAGAAGAAGACAGGGTTATGTTTCCATTTCCGAGGAACACGACGATTCGAACCGGTTAAACCCAGCTGGGACTTCCCTATCACACGACATATACAACACTAAAGCACGCATATGACTACTTTTCCTAGGATCCTCCATCCGAGAACGGGGGCCCGCCACCCGAGAGCACAGTACACCTCCATCCAGTTCCTCGAACTTGGAGGGTACACACTACTCTCACCATCTCTCCACTCCCAGTGCGGGTTAACCGTCCTTTAGACTGGATTAGCCAGAGTCCAGCTTTCCCAAAGGTATATGATAAGTACTCCAAAGTCACAACACTAGTCATGCATCAATGGACGGTTCCTAATGACACAGGAAGAAAGAACCCGCTCATCAGTCACCACTGATGGCTCCCAAACACCGTGTCCGTCCGGTCCCAAATTATTACTTCCAACAACATTCCTTTCTCCCAAAAGATCATAACCATTTGCCAAGGCAATACGCTATGCGTAAGTGACCGGAAATAACTTACTAAAGAACTCTAAGCATACTAAGCATTTTAGCAAAACTTTGCATCTTTAAACAAGTGTCAAGGTAAAGGTACAATTATCACAAGGATAAGGCTATGCATCAAGTAGGAATTTTAATAAAGTACGATAATGCAATAATATACCCATAAGTGTATTTAAAGCAATCATTTTAAATACAAGGGAATGTTTGAATGCACCGAGGCTTGCCTTGGTTGGAGGGATACACGAGTTTTGGCTCAGATTCCACAACAGAAAAACCCCCTTCACCAGGGTGGTTATCCAACCCAACCAACGAGAAATCTACACGATATGAATATGCTTAGATGATGCTTGCAATGATAGACATGATGCTTTGCAACACATAACATGTACTTAAGAGATGAATAAAACAGATTAAACACCTTGAGTACAACTTCCTTTCATGAAGGAAAGCAAAACTAGATTATAAAGCAATTTAATTAAACCCTAATTCACTTGATTATCTAAGTTAATAATTACATCCAAAAGAACTGAGCAAACAACATTACATCAAACATGTCCAACTTGTGTTTGTCACTGGACAAATGACCATTAACCTCAAGCAACCCAAAATCACATAAAACCTAAGATAATTAGGGTTACTAATCATTTTATTATTAATTATACAAATAGCCATGTATAACAGTTCATCCAAAAATTCCCAAACTTTTTGTACATAAAGATATTAGTGTATAAAGGTTACACAAAAATTCCCAGAATTTTTGGAGCAATATACAGAGCATGAAAAATCATAAAAAAGCCATTTCTTAATTAATTTGAGCATGTTTACAGGATTAAAAATGTACTGAACATGGACATGTTATATTTTTATTAAATACTACACATCACAGAGAGCATTCACAATTTTTTGCAGAATTTAAACATGAACAGAAATAAACATATGAAAATAACAAAAGTTACTACTGTGCAAAACAGGAAATTAACAAACCCTAGCTAACAGAGACCGACAGGTGGGTCCGGCCTGTCAGCACCGAGCCCAACCGCTGCGGCGGCGCCGACGACCAAAGAAACGGCGGCGCGTCACCGTCGACGACCAAACGGTTCAACCAACACTCGCATCGACATCTCCGCTTCACCCCGAACCCAACGAGGTACAACACGGCAAGAACTAACCCTCGCAACAACCTCGCCGGCGACGATGGCGGCACCCCGCGCGCGGCCGCACACACACCGGCGATTACAAGCCAAGAACGACTTAGGAAGGCCACGCGAACACGAAGCACAACGAAAACGAGGCTAAAATCTACCGCAGTGACCTCGCCGTCAACCATGGCGGACGACGGAGGTCCGCGCGACATGCGCCGGCCAAAACACGCATGCGCTAGAATAACCAACACCCAAACAAGACTAAGCAAGGCTAGGCAAAGCTAGCGCAACAATCAATTGAAGAAAAGATCGACCACCGAGCTCTCACGGCGGTGAGCACCGACGCGGCGACGCAAAACACGCCGGAGCAAACGAACACAAGCAACCGACCAAAATTGGCTACAACCATCTACCCTATGAGCATCAGAAGCTCACCCTGGTTGCGAGGCGCTCGCTAACTCGGCCGGAGATGAAGAGGAAGACGCTGGCGACGGAGACCGTGCCAGCGGAAGTTGGAGCCGATCGGCAACGACGATGTTCCTGAGGCTGTGGTTCACCAAAGAAGAAACGGCGGAGCCGACAAGGATCAACGATGAACAAGGAACATGAAACAACTGACAAAAGATCAATGCGGCTTCCGCATAACCGGGACGACAGCGTACCAGAGCGGCGGTGCTCTCGCCGGAGCCGAGGAAGACGACTTCGCGTCGGGCGATTCACGCGTTCGCAGCTTCAACCGACTAGCGCGGGAGGTGCACTAGGTCAAGGCGGAAGCCATTGCGGTGGATGGGGAGCTTGACAGTGGCTGTAAAGCTCGCGCGAGCTCGACGATGATGGTGGCGCACTCGGCGGAGCAGAACAGAGCGATGACACGAGCGTGGAAAGAGGGCAAGGGGTGGACGCCGTCCCGTTTTGAAGAGGGAAGAGTGTGCGCGACGACGCCACGCACACGATAGGACATGTGTTGAGGCCAGGAGTCGCACGGCGAGCTCAGCAGCTTGCCTGCCAGGTGTCGGCGCCGAGTTCCACGTCGCCATGCAACTGCTCGATGAAATGCCCAAACTGCCCTGCAACTGATTTTGCAAAAAGCTCAAACTTTCAGGGGTTTTCATGAAAAACTTTGAATACCAAAGTTGCTCAAAATTTCATGATCTACATTTTTGTCGATACACACTTTTTCAAATTTGGCCTAGAAATGAAAGTGCATTTTTGAAATTTGAAAACCCTTTTAAAGAGATTTACCCCCTTTTCAATTACTCTAAAAACTTGAATAACACTTGAAAAACTGTAAACACAACAAATGCAATTCAAATTGAGCTCTACAACTTTGCTTAAACAACCATATACAAAATCTTTTTAGATTTTGAAAATCATGTTTAGGGTTTGATTTAACTCCTCTGGGAATTAGGGTTTGGATTTAAATTTGAAAGTTTGAATTTGAAAAGATGAGCAGCATTCACACAATTGAGCAAACACAATCAAGTAAATTCATTTTAGTTCAATGCATAGCAAGGTTCTCAATCAAGTGAAAGACGCTTAATGCATATGATGACATAATCAATTTTTAATTAAGTGCTTAAACACCAGAGGTGTTACACTCGGGAGGCTGACAAGTGGGCCCACAAGCCCCCGGGCCCTTGAACCCGATGGAGGGTTTTTTTTTCTCTTGTGCCTAGTTCCGTGTGTGACTTTGTCGGAGAAGTAAATGGCAATGTCGCGTCCGTTGGCAGCGCTAAGGAGCCCCCGAGCCTTGGTGGCTCGGGCTGCCTTCGATCAGGAGTCTAGGACCCAAGCAGCCTTTAAACCCTGAGCAGAGGCATAGGGTGTGCTCGGGTCAGGCCCGACCCCATGGCCGGAAGGTGTGCACGAGCGTATCTGAGGGGTGTAGCCCTCGAGGGATCCTAGAGGGATCGGTTGGGAGGCGGGTTCGATTGGGAACCTCTTACCCCGGAACTTGACATACAGCTATGTTATTATCTCTTCACTAACAATCTGCTCTTGGGTTTAATCGGATTATGACGTGCTGCCCAATTGATCTAGGCAAAGCACATGGTATGGCTCATCTTGCACTAGCACGAGTACAAGCAGGCCGTGCCATGCTTGAGTCGAACCAAAATCCTAGACCGCTTGTTAACCCGTGGGCCTCATGCTTTCTGTTATGTAATAATGCTTAATTTGGAAGTAAGAAGGCAAACTTAGAGATAAAAAACTCGTGAAGAACCAAGTGGCTAATTAAAGTGATATTTTCATGAATTAGCTGCCCCCATAAAAATCTGAAGTCCCAATGTGGTTTGAGCTTCCAAACTAGGCCTTAAGGATGTCTGAATAAGAAGTATAGGTTTCATGTTTCTTGTTAATATAATCTCATTTCCTATGATACCTATCGGAAAGAAATCATTTACAAATAACCAATTCGAAATAAAATAGTCACTATGTCAGCCTCTGGTTCTTCTCCCTCCCGCCAAAAATTATATGACAAAAAAATCGCTCGAATTGTCGAACGGCGCATATGGTTGGTTGCATTGGATGTCAGAGCTGATCCTTTGGTCTCTCGATCACAACGCCAATAGCCAAGCCCAGCTCCTCATCGACTTTAACAATGACAGGACTGCTCTTGCCGCTGCTCTCTTTGGTCTCCCCTTGCGTGCCTGTGCCTGCTCCGGTGAGCTGCTGCGCGCGCTTGGCCTCGGCGGCCCAATCCGTCCGCCCGATCACCAGCAGCATGCGCACCACGCAGGTCGCCTGCGCCGCGAGGAGGCCCAGCCACAGACCCTGGAAGTCGTAGTGGTACCAGAAGGCGAGGACAAGCGCCACGGGCGTGCCCACCAGGTAGAAGGACCGGAGGTTGATGCTGGCGGCGTCCTTGGGCCGCGCGCTGCCCCGCAGCACGCCGCAGCCGGTCGTCTGCGGGCAGTTGCCGAGCTCGCACGCGCCCAGGATGGGCAGCACGGACGCGGTGAGCGCGACGATCGCCGGGTCGACCGTGAACATGGTCGCCCACACGCCGCGCACGAGGTACGCGAACGCGGACGCCACGCCACCGAACGCGAAGCCGAGCAAGAGGCCGACCGTGGCGGCGCGGCCGGCGTGGTCGGGCCGGTTCGCGCCGAGCTCGTTGCTGACGCGCGTGGAGACGCCGAAGCCGAGCGAGGAAGGGAAGATGTAGATGAGTGACGTGGTCTGGATGAGGATGCCCATGCTGGCCACCGTCGCCTGCGGGTTGGCGAGCAGGCCGCACAGGAGGATCATGATCTCGTACCACCACCACTCGAGGCAGACGCTGACGCAGCTCGGCAGGGCGAGGCCGACGAGCTCGCCCCAGCCACGGAAGCTCTCGGCCGAGAGCGCGAAGAAGCCGCCGGTGCGCCTGTGGACGCCCTTGAAGAGGATGTAAGCGAAGAGGAAGAGGAGGAGGTTGAGGTTGGCGAGCACGGAGGCCAATGCCACCCCGGTGACGCCGAGGCCGAGGACGGAGACGAGCACGTAGTTGATGGGGAGGTGGAGCGCAATGGCGAGCGCGGCGCACAGGGTGAGCGGCAGATTGATGGACTGCGTCCGGAGGTAGATGCGGATGGGGTGGAGGAACGCCTGGAGGAGTAGGTCCGGTAACGAGGCAAGAATGTATGTCTCGGCGACGGCGGCGATGCCGGCGTCCTGGCCGCAGAGCAGGAGCAGAGGCCGGATGTGCACCCAGAGACCGGCGATGGGCACGGCGGCCGCGAGCAGCATCAGCACGGCGCGCTGCGTGGTGACGCCGAGGAGCTCGTGATGGCCCGCGCCGAAGGCCTGCCCGCAGATGGGCTCCATGCCCATGGCGAGCCCGGACAGCACGGAGTAGCCCGTGATGTTGGCGAAGCCGATGGCGAGGGAGCCGCCGGCGAGCGCCAGCCCGCCGAGGCGGCCGAGGAAGAGCATCGAGATCATGGAGCGGAGGTACAGGAGCAGGCCCGTGAGGATCATCGGCAGCGCCAGGCCCAGGATGGACCGCGCCTCCGCGCCCGCCGCGCCGGCCGACATCGACGGCATCATGGGGAATGTGACGGACAGCGAGACGGACCAGGCTTCCTTCACCGCCCGACCGAACCGGCCCGGCGGCTTGCTCGTGAGCACCGGCGGCAGGTCCTCCACCGGTAGCCGGACGTCGGCTTTCGAGAGCAGAGAGACGGTGAGGGCCTCCTCGCCGGCACCGGCGGCATCCCGGGACGCCAACGGGGCGCCTGCGCAAGACGACATACCCGAAACAGAGGAACACTCCGCTCTACGTGTGCCTCGGAGGGAGAGAGAGAGAGGGACTGCCGCTGTGTGCGAGTCCCGAGACGTGCAGGCTGTCTCCGGCGCGGAGGCGACGGTAGTGACAAAGAGAAGCGAATAATTTATGCGTGGTTCGCGAGGGAGTGCCGCTGGTGCTGCAAGTGCAAGGGTGATAGCTGGGCGAGGGTTTATATAGGAAGGGGCTCCGGCCTCTGTGTGTGTGTGTGTGTGTGTTTTGACAAGGAGGCCTCAGGGGTTTGGACGACTTGGGAGTTTGGGTCGCCATTTCGACCTTTTTGGAAGGCTACTGTCTGTCGCTGCTTTTTTTTGGCAGACCGACGACCTCGAAAATTCAGGTTCAGCGTTCAACGACAGCAGGCTCGGCTCTCTTTCTCCTTCTTTTCATTTTCACTCCCAACAATCCCCCACACGATGATTAAAAAAGATCCCACACGAGACTCGAGACAATTGTTCAACCTATTGAATGGTTTTATTTGGTTCAAAACTAAGCCCCGTTTAGATAGACCCCAAAAACCAAAAAATTTCAAGATTCCTCGTCACATCGAATCTTGCGGCACATGCATAGAGTACTAAACGTAGAAGAAAAAAAAACTAATTACATAGTTGATCGAGAAATTGCGAGATGAAACTTTCGAACCTAATTAGTCCATAATTGGACAATTTTTACCAAATAACAACGAAAGTGCTACAGCAGCCAAAAGCCAAAAAATTTTGGATCTAAACGCGCCCTAACAAATAATGCTCATGCAGCACTGTGGCTCGTGGTAGAGGGTGTCGAGTTGTTAGTCGTTACTCACTACTCGCTTGGCAGCTGTCGGTGCCTGGTTCGTGCTGAGGTGAGCAGATTTAATTGGAGAGTATCAGCGCAAGGAGTGAATTTAAGCCTTTCATCTTTTTTTTATATATGGGATTTCCTAAATTCAGGTGTCTGAATTTTAATTTTTGTTCAGACGACTGTTATTACATATATTTTATTCTAAATTTACAGATTTAGTTCGTGGCAAATTCTGTAATTTTTGGTTTAGAAATAAAAAATATGTTAGACAAAACTATAAACCTAACAAAATCTGGTACAAAGACAATTTAACAATTACAATTATTTATATAGGAGGACAAGGCCAAAAATTTAATTGTTATAACACAAAGACAAATAATAAAATATAAAATTAACAACTAACTTATACTAGTTGGTGGTATATTAGTGTTGCCTGAAATCATCTTAAATCTCATACATCTGAAATATAGGAAAAGTGCTTATATATATAAGCACATCATGCAAATGACATAGCATAAATAAGAATGCTCTTTGTCCTTGGTTCACATGGGTGGCAATTTTTTTTACCCGCCTGCTCGATCCATATGTTAGAAAAGTTTAACAAAAATGCCAGTACACTATTATAAGTAAAGTTTAAAACCATGTCTCGCTTCGAGGACTAATATTCGTGATACCGGTCTATAGATTCTAAACGTTTAAATCTATAAAATATTTAAAAATAGATAAATAAATTATCCAATACATATAAAACAAGTATAGAAGCGATAGTAGTGTAGTCTATGTTTCAACTAAATCTTCCATGGAAATAAAAAAACAAGGAAATGTCATGAAACGTCTATGTTAGGGATTATATGCACAAGATCTATCAAAACCAAACACCAATGTCGTGGAATGGTTATAAAGGCCATCTAATAAGTAGTTTTAATCCTTACATCACCCCTTCCTTTGTTGTTCTATGTCTCTCCATCTCATCTTATCCTTTGGTGGTAGCTCTAGGCTTATCGAATTACTCTTCCCTATGTCCCTTCATGGAAACTATTGTCATCACCACCAATATTGACGAATGTGAAATATCCAAATAAAACATGTGAATCCTAACGATCATGGTTCAAATATGATGGCGTTCATGATGAGGACATGCGGGAGAAACTGTTGATGACAACTTACAAAAACATGCAAATCATATCCCCTTTTTCACAACTTACATGCAAATGGTTGATCGACTCCCTAGTCCACAAGCATGACAAGCTCACGAGCAGCGCTACAAACATTATTTTATCCTTTTCTCCACAAGAAGGTGGTCAAACAGAAACAAACATATCACAGTATAGTTGATAGCAATGGCGATATAATTGCATGGGTAGCAGGCATGAGATCATTAGATCACTAACACCAATGATGGTTTCATAACTTGTTTGAGAAGGACTAGGGTTCCAATGGATGTTGACGCAATTGCAAGCCAGCAAACGGTTACATGAGGTAGTAGTGGCTCTAGAAAACATTTGCAACATTATAAATGAATCAAGCGACATTTTTTGACAAAACTGGAGGGGCCGTAGCCTAGGAATTTATTTAAGCATAAAGCAAAGGTCCATAATACAAAAGGAGGGTTAAGAAACAAAAAAACTGCAAAGAATGCAGGCGACGCGGCAAGATGGCTTGTCGCCGCCTGCCGATGGTGGTGGCAGGGGCGAGTGTGGAGCGAGGACACGACTGAGGAGCTCACTGGTGCCCTAGTCTTAGCGGAGGGCGGGAAGAGCGGCAAGGGTGGAAGGTGGGTGGCGCGGTAGCCGTATGGCGTTGGGGTAGGAGGCGGGGGAGAGGAAGGAAGAGTGTGAGGACAAAGAGGAAGAAGGTTGGTCGGGGTCATGCGCTTTGTGTGACGGGTCACGGCTCATCTTCCTTCTTCGTGCATTCTGGTAACTGTGGCTAGCAATAGCATCGATGAACAAGCAAAATTAGAATCCCTGCTCTGGTTTCCTCTCGGTCTACCACAGTATGGATAAGCATGTATATATTGAATATGTTCCAAATTCAGTTACACATTATTTTGGCCGACTTCTGACAGGGCGAAATAGAGGCCTAGGAAAAAGCTGAAGGCTTGGGCCAGAGCGATCAAGTACTATTTTGTTCGTGATGTGATCGAAGAAGGTAAGCTAAAGGTATGCAAGGTCAGTACTCATGATAATCTTGCTGATATGATGACGAAGTCAGTTCCTATTGCTAAGTTTGAGCTTTGCTCAAGCTTAGTTGATTTAGTGGATTAGCCCAAGAGGTTATTTGACGCCAAAAGTATTTTTCTTTGTTATGTTCATGAAAGTGGTGATTCATGGTACAAGAGGAATTTGTCGCAAGGTGGAGTTTGTTGAATATGTTCCAAATTCAGTTGCACATTATTTTAGTCGACTTCTGATGGAGCGAAGCGGAGGCCCACCCTCACTGATTAGGGTTTCACATTTCTCATGATCTTGTAAGCCGTCATACGGCGTTGTAACCCGACTCTTGAAAATAGTGATGAGTGTTTGTTGGCTGACGCTCGTAGTTTTTCCCCTTCGTATTGGAGAATTTTTCCACGTTAAATCTTTTCAGTACTGGAAACTTGAAATTCCCTAACCAACGTCAAACAAAACTGGAATTACCCTGTCGAGCTAGCTCTGACGGTATTTTTATTTTCCCTGACGGTAAGTGCACCGTAAGAAATTTCATGGCAATATTTTCAAATTTTATGATGATATGCACATTTTCATGACGATATTTTTATTTTTCCTAATTATAAGCGAATTTTAAGTTTTCAGTAGTGTATGTCCTCGCTGTGATTAATCTATTGTTCTTTGTCGTTTATATGCGCCTAGGCCATGCATCTAGATAATGGAGTAATTGGTCATTGGAGCAAGGCCATATTATAGATGAGCATCAATTGAGAATTTTTGGGGATACGCGGACAGGGTTTCGTCCTCTTCTGTCAGAAACGGATTCTCTGCCCGATCCGTGCACGCAGGCGTCGCTTGTCTGCTCTAGAGTTAATAATTAACTAATTTACATATAAAAGCTCCGAAATGTTTGTCCGAAGATGTAGTGTCCAGTTAAATTCCAGCCGTCCAAAGTTTCACATTGTTCAGCTAGAGGTCGAGCGATGGCCCGTGCTTCTACATAGTATATACTATACTAACACATACAGTAACACCACAAAGTAGGGCATCACCACGGCATCTACGCACTTTTTGCGTTAAAAAAAAACTAACACAATGCCACACAAGCTAGCTTACAAACGCCCATGGGAGTCCACGAGTGGACTTGCTTGGAGCACCTGCGTTGGATTTTGGCTTCAAACAAGACGAATTCGTACGTGACAACAAGGGTACAATGGAGTTCTTGTTGTTTCTTGGCTATGCATTTGTCGGTATCGAATTCCCCGGCTAGCCGCTTAATGACGTTTAATAATAATATAGATAATCTAGCTTGAGCCTGCTACGATGCCGACGACCGACTCGCATGCGCCGTTCCTGTGTGCGCTGTGCCATGCACCAAAAGCAGCTCTGCTTGTGCTGTTGATGATGCCGCATTTGCCGTCCCCATTACCGCCGGCTATGCTCTGCATGCCGCCAAAACTCTGATATTTGGCCGCATATGCTCCAGTCAGGTCGCAATAAGATTCAAGTTGCTCGTGTCTAGACTCTAGAGATGGCAATCCTGATTCTCCATAAGAAGCGAGAATGGTGAGAAACTAGTCTCCACGGAAAATAAAACGGGAAAAAGTCTCTCCACCAGGTTTTACGATGACAGGGACGAGGAACCATCCTCCCATCTCTGTTCTCCGCATCCCCATCCCGTGAAGCTATTTGTTAGCTTGTAGAAATCTTGCACCAATCTATTATAAGTGTATCAATTTATTATTTTATATAGATATATAGTGTATTAGATATTTAGAGATCTATAGATAATTTGATATCTTTTAGTGATATGTTGATGAAAGTACATACTCATGTATATCTGTACACAGCCATATATTCTGAAACCAATCCAAAACGTATCTAAATAGATAAAAGAATCTCGGCAGTTACTTATATCATTGGGTACAACATAAGATGCAGATTCATCACCTTCAATCTTTGATTTCCTCTCCGCTTTTATCAAGACAAGATCGATGACACAGAGAAACTATCCTTGTTGGGAGTGCCTAGCAGGAGCATCCCTCTTGGAGATAATAGCCACAAAATGGCCGCATTTCGATGAAATTGACGCCTACAATGGTGATCTTGTCGTGGCAATCACCGAAGTAATGGCAGGTAACAAAATCCCAAATGAAAATCATTTAATTTGGTTTCGCTCATGATTTTATTTGGGATAAATCCTAAATAAACTGGAACTAAAAACTGCGGAAAATAAAGATGCCCCCCCCCCCCCCCCCCCCCCTCTCTCGTTCTTACCCCAACATACACGCAGGAGAGGAAAAGGAGATGGGATCCTAGGTCGAGGCTTCATGACCACGAGGACCTAGGAGAAAGGGCGGCAATGTCATTTTCCAGTTGACCCTAGGCGGTGGCTCATGCATTCTTGGAGTAGCAGACTAGATAGGGGCCCCTTCCTAGAGATTATTGCAACATATTCTCAGCCATGAGAGGCTCCATTGCCTATAGTCAGAAAATTAGTAACGGTTCAAGATGTACATTAGTGACAAAGAAAAGAAGGGTCTCTAAATTTACATCTATAATGTGGGCAACATTAGTGACGGTTTATTCATCGTCTTTGGTATATGCATAATAGTGATGGTTACTAAGAAAAACATAGTAATATGGATATTTTATGTCCCATTTGGTTATGGCAAAGTAAAATTGGTTTATGGTCAAACTATCTATTTTTTAGAAACACAAAACTTTTTTTTTCTCCAGAACGTGTCTTGAGAGACTAATATGGAGTCTCCATTAGCGTTAGGGTCTTTAATTTGTAAAAATATAGTCAGATGGGGATAGTGTTGCCGGCCGTTTACATTTGAAAATACTTGTGCCTTTTGACTTCTCGTTCACCCCCGTTTGTCTGATTCCTCCCGTGATCGAGACCGTTTGGATACGAATGGCCAGGAAGCCCTGCATTTGGCAGACCGAAAACGCGAGTTCTTCGATTCTTCTACCTCGGATAATAATCATACACGCATCATATATAAATGAAGCAGGTGCTTCTAAATTAGCACACACGAGCTTATCGTGTGGGCGCTAGCTAGCTAGGGGTTTCTTTCGCTTCCTTTTTGACATATATACTAGCTTTATATATGCACTGCATCCATACATGTCGCTTTCGTTATCTGAATAACTAGCTGGGCCGGCAACCGGCATGGCCGGCGGCATGAGTAGTAGTTTGATAGAGCTTAATTACGGCCGGCCAAGTAAGATTTTGAGGTGTCAACTAGAATCGTTTCGGCCGGCTGGCCTGCCGATCATTTAATTTCCAGATTACATATGCATGTGGCAACATGGGAGTCGATAGATGTCCACTCGAAGCAATATCTGAACCCTTTTAGTGTGCTATATATTTTTGTTCGAGCTAGCGCACTAGGCTATCAAATGGATTCAACTAACTCCTCAACTACTACTACGACGTGCGTATGATTCACGTGTGATAGTGACATTTTGTGATTAGAGGGCAGTGAGAAAATGGGCACATATGTGTGTGAATGTGCTATATATATATATGCTAGTATATGTTTATGCTTATGCATGCATGCACGCACTGCAAGAAATTTTGACGTCCACCAGAGCTGCAGATTGCACCTGAAAACTATTGACTCACACGGCCGGTCAAATAAAAAACCGTTCAATGCATGTTTTTCCTCCACGTGGTAGGAAGTCCTTGCACGTAGAGACAGACAACGACGGTTACGTGTGTTGGGTTTAGTCCCACATCGATAATTAATGTTGGGGGAGCACAACATATAAGGCGAGACAACTCTCACCTATCAGGCTAGTCTTTTGCGGGAGTTAGGCCCAAAGTTGCCAGTGCGGCCGCGCGCGGTGCATTGCACACGGACACGGCGCAGCAAACCCGCCCCTGCTGCCGGCTGGGCTACCGGGGCAGGCTACGCCACGCGGCCGGCCTGCAGTGCATGGGATTCATGGATCGGCAGTCGCCAGTCGCTCCTGTTGATGCCGTTTGTGGGGAGCAATATGCGTCAGTCGGGCAGACGAGAGGGCACGAGGCCAGTCACAGTTACTACAGTTCCACTCTCCAGCTAGCTAGTGATGGCGCCCTGATGAGCCTGGGAAAGCTGCGGACGGACATAACGTACTACTAGGGACATCTGCGTGCATTGCGTTTTACATGCATGCAAGCCAGCCTGCACAGAAATGCTAAGTATGGACGCAGGCATTTTCCATGCAGCACCAACCAGTTGCCGGCCTCCGTTGATCGTGTCAAAAGGGCAGGCTAGGCGCAAGCCTCTTGATCGTCGACGTACGTACGTACGGCTGGGCGCGTATGATTGCAAAGGTCAGGCTGCGGCTTGTCCGGTCGCTGTCTCGCTAGCCGTCCATGCATGCTGAACTGCTGATGCTGGTTCAGTGGTGCTGGTGCGTCCATGCATATAACTGTTCCCTGCTGGCGCTGACCGGCAATAGTGAGATATTCTGTGCGATTACGATCGAACGGGAGGAGCCACCACCACTAGTCCTGCAGCGATCAAGGCTGCAAGTGTCGCGCACAGGGCATCTCATGGGCGCGCGGACACGGACCCCGGCCGCCTCCGCGCTCTGCAGGTCGCTGCCACGCCCATCCCCGTGCTGGCCGTGCAGTGCAGTGGCCTGGACGGGTCACCGGTCGAGTGGGAATGAAGACCGCCGGGGTGGAGCTGGAGGAGGCGCGTGCGCGGCACGGAGCGCGAGACGGACGGCCGGGCGCGGGCGGCGACGACGGTGCGAACCAGCCGCGCGTTGCAATCAGAGACCAACGAAAGAAAGCGACCAGTATGGCTGGCCGCCGGTCTTCTAGCTCTTCCAAGGCCGGCCGTGCCCGTGGCTGCTGCCTGCAAACGTTGACACTTGACAATCACACGGGCGGGCGGGAGTGAGTGCAGCCCGACAGGGACAGTGAAAAGACAGTGGTGGACTGGACTGAAGGTTCATCGAGTTGTCTTGGGAGTTGGGAGTGGCGATTGATGATTCCAAGTCCAACCCAGCCGTGCGGATCGGAGGAAAGCGTCGTACGTCGTCGGTTGGACGTACTCGCACATTCTCTATCTCTATCTGGAAAGAAAAGGTTGACTTGCCCGTATACCTGGGCACCTAGCTAGCTGCTGCTCAGGCTTTGGTGATCTTTGTCGGCGTCCACCTTGTCGCCGTCTCTCGCCGAGTGGCACCTAGCGCGTGATTAGTTACTCATTCATCAGTGGAGAAGCATGTCACGGTCGCGACCAGGTCAAAGCCACAACCCGTCGCGTCGCGTCGCCATTTACCCTTTACCCATAATAACACACTGTAGGCCACGTCCCTTTTGCAAAGTCGTTCTGGTGCGCCCGAGCACCGACGGAGCATCTCAGACGAGTCAGCGTCCACGTATTGGTATATAAATAATAGGCCATGGCCCAGAATGAAGCGACCAGCAGTTCAGCAAACACCACCAGAAACCGGAAGCCTCTGCTGCACGTTGGGTTGGACCGGGCCACGCAGGCGTATACCAGCAGTCCAGCAAAAGCACCATTTATATGACCCATAAACACTGGACGTCGGGCTCGTCGGTTCCTACTCTAATAGTCTCATGCATGACCAACCAAGTGCCCATCATCTCGATGCCCACGACTTCAAACTTCAGCTACAATCGCACCAAAACTGTATTCAAATTCAAAGCGAGCTGTGGTGCGATGTCGGACTCAGAACACAGATGCTCAATTCTGGGAGCTCAGCCAGTACTAGTCTACTTTTCTTGCGAAAAAACTACTGGTCTACTACACGATGGAAAGTGAAGGTGGTAGAGGATCATGGGCATTCACATAATGGGAACCTGAGTTCAAATTCTGATGCTCATAAACCACGCTGCAAAAGGAGGCATGTATGATTGTCTCCAACAACCGCTATCCAAAATAAAAGGTCTCATGGATATCACTTACGGTGAACACATCTTGCCAGTCAAAATAATAAAGCTCCAGGTGGGAAGGCGTCCAGAAGGCATTCAGTATGCAGATGGGAACACAATAGCAAAAGGCTCGTTAGAACGAAATCATTCGCACACACGTATAAGTAGTCATTAACTAGCAAAAGGCTCGTTAGAACAAAATCATTCGCACACACGTATAAGTAGTCATTAAGTAGAAAGAAAATCCAGTGGTTATGCCACGTTTTAATGATTAGTCAATCGCGATCGAGTTCCAAGGAAGGAGAACTGGGGTCACCACATTATCCTTATGCTAAATTTGATACGGTACAAAAAACAGAATAAATAAACTGAAAACTAGAATGTCGTATCTTCGTTGAAGCTTCTCCATCTTTTCTTCTATGTAACGTTCACTTGAGTGTGTCCTCACTCGGCCTTCCGGGCCTTCGCCTTCCTTGCTGGCTTGATAACATTGCCCAGCAGGAGACACACAATGGGAACAATTGTGCCAACATAATATACGCTCTGGTAGGACCCCAAGGTTTCTTTGAAGCTCAGTACCTTCAGAGAACAAAAATGAGAGTATATTAAGAATCACACTGATACGGAAAAGGAATTGAGACAGTAGGTACCAAGTTTTTTCATTAAGACAAGTGAAACTAAATCTACAATTCTGTGTAAATGCCACACTCATAACGGGTCCTCGTATGAGTGAGGATCATATTGGGCATTGTTTAGCACTGATATATCCATATTTCTTAACTTGTTCCAACCCAACCCCCCCCCCCCCTCCCCCCCCTCCTCTGCTAACGACCATCCCATCATCTATATACATAATACACAAGGAACTGTAGATGCTCTGGGAACTTCATTGTTTCAGAGAAAAGGATCTTGAGGACATCAGGTCAAAATTTATGCAAGAAATTTTTGCTGAAAATTCGTACAGACATAGGGCGTGTTTGGACGTCGGCCACACAAAAACCACGCCTAACTGTGGCGAAGGTGGAGAATTTGGCCGCCACACTCTGTGGCAGGTTTTGTACTGCAAAAAGCTGTGGCTGCCTCATCTGAATGACCAACCAAACAAGCACCAAGACTACTGTGGTGAGCCACAGCTGTGGCGTGGCATGCAGTGGCCACCAACCAAACACCCCCAAAGCACCATCGTGTTGCATGACTTCCAACATGATACAAAATAAAGAAGACTCTGACAGGCTTGACACTGACCTGGAACCCGATGCAGGAGTAGTTAAGCACCAGCAATGTATAAGCAAAATTTAGAAAAGCCAAGATACCACGGAGGAATGAACTGCTCACTGCTTGCTGCCATCTGTATATAACTGTATTGGAAGAAAAGAAAAAAAACAAATTACAAGTTAAAAAGCCATTTGTCCAAACAAGCTCAGAAAAAATAGCTTAGCCACAGCCACTGGCGGAGCTGCATTAAGGCCAATCTGCCCCTCCCCCTTGATCGTGAGAAAGGTAAGAGCTCATGGCACTAGCTACTGCATGCCTACCCTTTGCATGGCTACAAGGGCTAGTAGACATGAACCTCCACCATCTCAATAGCATGGTAGCTCACCACTTCACCAGCCCATGGTTGCTGGGTGGACTGTAGGTATGCAATGTAGTCTGCTTCTCACGCTGATTGTTTGTTCAATGCAGTTAGATTTAGCCTTAGATAATGCAGCACTTTAGACTTATGGATGTTAATTAGCATGAAATGCCCCCCACCCCCACCACACACACTTTAATGCACTCCGCCATTGGACGCAGCAAACCTAACAGTAAGAGGGTACTAGTTCATTAAAAGAAAAACCATGATCGAGAGAGGTACCTCGTGAACCATTTATCATCAATGCTGACTGAACAAAGAATATGATATATCCAGGATACAGTCCCTGCAGAATGAAAAGATCAGATGAAAGGACAAATCGCAATAGTGACTAATAGTGACTAATCGCCATGGCACCGATAAGCCCGGCTAATAGTGACTAATCGCAATTAGTCAGACGACTTGATAACCTTGCTTAAGGCACCAGAACAATAGCAATACTAATTTCCTAAAGTAATCTTCTAGCTTAACTAGGAGCTACTGGTCCAACTAACATCAGGTTGCTCAACAACATGACAAAAAGTACAAGCTACAATCACCAAAATAAATAAATCCAAAGCCAGAAATATATTTTATATAACTCACATGCCAGATGGCACTGACTGTCTGTGTACCCAACAACTGAAGGAAACCTGGTTTCTTTCCTTTCTGAATTAACCTCTCATAGACATCTGAAACAGTTGTGGAACAATAAAAGTTAGTCAGTCTTATGTAATGAAAAATAAACTGTAGTCTGAATAAATCTAAGGAAAATCCACTGTTTCAGTAGTGACTCTCGTGTAGCATAATTCTTCCAGGTGTACAGAACTTGGTTACAGTTATCCACAAATAAGTAGTTTTTATGTTATCTCCCAAACAAAGCTGCACAAATCATTGTTCATGGATAGTACAGGCAATCATGTATAACAGTTGCATGCAAATCAAACTCTCTATTCCTTTGAGATTATGCATTTTAATCTTTGATGAGGGGTGAGGATTAAAGCATTTCCATACAGACAGATGTAATTTAGTTTAAAAAGATCATTCTATCATGTTTAATCATTATATAATTCAACAAAGCGGTGATGTAATGTACTTTCTCAAGAGACAGAACTTACAGTATCGTAGCCATGTGCTCACTTGAATGTTCCACACAAGGGGCAATTGAACTGAACTTCCAGCTAATTCAACACCTAATACATCAACATTTTTTGCACGATCCCATTTGGCTTTTGGGGAGAAGATTCTGACCAACCAGTAAAGCCCAGACCAGATATGATAATTGAGGCTTCTGAAATTGACCATATAAAGTAATATTTCCAACGAGCAGTAAAGCCTGACATGTACTGATAGAAGAGTCGGTGCCAGAAACCCCATTCATAATATAGTGGCTCACTAAACCGTGAGAGTGGAAATTTAGGTGACAGGTATAAATACAACCCCATGCATATACCAGCCTGAACTAGAGCACGCAAAGTAGGTAACAGTGGCGAAGGAGTTGGGCTAGCCCATATCTGCAGAAGATTAACGAATATCAGAAGAGAAAAAGGACAGCATAACCCACACATAGTAGTTGAAGGACACTTACTCCTTTCCTTTCAGTCCATTCAAGATAATCTTTCATCTCATATACCGGTCCAGCAAAGTGGCTCCCACAACAGAGACAGTACCCAAAATATTCAATTAGAGAAGGAAGCTTAGTCAGTCGGTATTTTTTCTGAGCATCTCGTAAACCCTCTTCCTTCAAGATACCATCACTGTAGTTTATTGCGCACGAAATTACTTTCAGCGTTAAAACCATTAAAGCTCCTGCATTGCACAAAAAAATTAAGTTCTGGAAGGTCACTATAATGTAACACGGTATGCTATTTTTCATTGGAACAAACAAAACTTTGTAGATGCAAACATAAAGAAAAGAACAAGTTGACTAATGCCAAAATGAAGGAGCATGTTCTTGCTTCCATTCAGTTATGGTGTCACAAGTTACAGCTATTCTTGTCTTTGCCTCTATATAGCCATTATTTAGCACTAAGCCTACGCTTCTAGAAAATAAGCAGTATGAAATATTCCTTGCCTTTGCCTCTTATAAAAATGAGCACTACTCTCAACTATCTGGTGATAACAAAAATCCTTACACAACATTGTTAACTATCAGCAGCACAATACAAGTAAATGAATTGAAATCCATGATTAACCTGATTCCTTATTTGACACTGAAAGATGATTTGATTCCTTATTGGCCTTAAAAGATAAATCTTCCCCTATGTAACACTAACTTTATTATTGGTGCCCAATTTGACACTGTCATGAGTTTTGGCTTCTAACAATGTTAACAGCCAGCGGAAATTACCATTTGCCCTTCATGTGGTTGTGCAGCACCTTGAGATTTCACAGCACCAGATCATGAGCTTTCACAGAAGCAGGTTACAGTACATTGTTATGTTCTATATTTTTTATGATGATTTTTTGGGGGTAGCATCATTTTTGTAATCAATTAATTTTGTGATGTGTTCGAATAAAGTGG
Organism: Microstegium vimineum; assembly: GCA_022036555.1. Lineage (NCBI taxonomy): Eukaryota > Viridiplantae > Streptophyta > Magnoliopsida > Poales > Poaceae > Microstegium > Microstegium vimineum. Next base: position 1,134,479 of record CM039121.1, read on the forward strand.
TTCCCCAGCCCCATGGCTTCCTTCCTGGTTATCAGTCTGGACAAGAAATTCCTGGCAGAGCCGCTCTACTCGCCGCCAGCCATGGGGCGCAACTCGCCATGGGCACAGCCAGCCAAGGAGCTCCCCCAGCCCTGGCCGGCCATGCCGCAAGGGCTGCTGCAGCCGAAGCCCCTCCGATGTCCTGCCAGCTGCCTTCAAGCACTAGATCCGGTCTAGGGTTTGGGGAGATTGAGAGACATGGAAGGGAATGAGATAGAGGACGAGAGAAAAGTCGAAGGAGCATTTCCTTAGGAAACCAAACTGGGATATCCATGTTTTTGGGCAAGGTTGTCATGTGGGGCCGTACATACACCGCCGGGGCTGCAGTCCAAGGCATGTCGGGTTAGGATATGAAAGTTAGGAGTTTTAGTCAGTTTGGAAAGTTAGGAGTTCTAGCCGGTTTAAGATAGGAAAGTTAGGAGTTCTAGTCGGTTTGGAAAGTTAGGAGTCCTAGTCGGTTTGGGCCCTTGGCCATATATATATTTCCCTGTAATCAGCAGATTGGGATGAATAAAGATATTGCCATCTAATCTCTCTCTCTCTCTTCTCCAGCCAAAGCTAGGTGCAGAGGGATAAAACCTCGCCCTAAGCCACGGATCGCAACTACGAACTACGTAGTCGAGGTCCAGCTACCCGAGTGTCGGTGTTATGACCCAGGGGGTCAAGACCACCAACTAGTAAATTTGTATATTGCGTGCTCCCTCTCCCAGATGTGATGCAAGAAGAACACAAGATTTATCCTGGTTCGGACAAAGAAGGCCCTACGTCCAGCGGGGAGGATGGATCGTATTATCTTGCACCTAAGTGCACCTAATTGCAGAAGGCTGAGCAGGCCTACGTCACCCTGGAAGCACGCGCCAAAGGTGAGTTTTTTAGAAGTGTTATTAAGCTCGCTTGGTCTCGATCCTTCACCTGCTTTTTGGTTTTGATGGAGTCTTCTATTTGTTCTGGCAGAACTCGAAGAGGACAAGGCCCGAGCCCACGAGGATCTAACCAGTCTTCAGAGCCTCCTCGGGACAGAGACGAGCCTGAACGAGAGACTTGGGGACATCATCTCCTCCTTCTGCGACGGCATGGGCGTCGAGCCGGAGCTACCGGTTGCGGGAGACGTGGTGGAGATTCCCTCTTGCGTCGGCTCTTCGCCGCGACCCGTGGGGTGACGGAGCAGGTCTGTGATGCCCTTCACATAGGCGTGAAGCGGGCGCTCGCGGTCGTCCGCTCGGGGTACTCCTACAATCTCGACGTCGTTGCCAGCGGCTTCGTCGTCGACCCGGAGCTGACCGATGAAGCGAACATGGCAAGATGCCATGAGCTGATCGACGCCGCAGCGGTGCCCGGCAGTGAGTTGGCGAAGCTGTTCGAGGCCGAGGTGCTTCCCCCGCCGAACGGCGATGGCGATGAGTAGTCGAGGCCTGTAAGTCAAATCTGGACAAAAAGATCCATGTAATAGATTAGTTTTTGTGACAATATGATGTCGAGCCCCTGGGGGCTTCCTAACTTTAATGCATTTTATTCGGGGTGCATCTGAGTGTTTTTATTTCTCGAGCCATCTCTATTTCTCTTTGCCTGAGTTGTAGCTTTTTGACTAAGTGTTCGACGCGCGCTCGTGTCCCTCGAGAGGGAGAGCGAGTGGGGGTACCATAGCCCGAAGGCGTAGGAGAGCCCCCGGCTCGACGGCCCTCGCCCTTAGGGAGTTCGAGGCGTTTTTTACTTGAGTCGTTGCTTTTAGACTAAGTGTTCGACGCGCGCTCGTATCCCTCGAGGGGGGAGCGAGTGGGGGTACCATAGCCCGGAGGCGTAGGAGAGCCCCCGGCTCGACGGCCCTCGACCCTTAGGGAGTTCGAGACGCTTTTACTTAGTTGCGAAGCGTACTCGGGGCAAAGGTGGAAAGAGAAGTGCTAAGTTTTGAAAAAACGTCCGAGTTTTTAGAGGACTTAGGAGGGGGGGCCCCCCTGTCAGCCCCCGAGGGAGGCTTGACTTTGCAGGAGCAGAGTCGAGACTACCTCAGAGTTATGAACGAATGTGAAATGTATTTCGAGAATATTTTATTCATTTATAATGCGATAAGTGTACATAATGCGGAAAATATACGAGGCCTCGAGGCCTTAGGGGTAGAAGCGACGTAGTTGTTCGATGTTCCATGCGTTGGTGAAGATCTCGCCCTTGTTGTTCTTCAGCTTGTAAGTCCCTAGCTTTAGCACCTCTGCCACGATGAAGGGTCCTTCCCAAGGTGGCGTTAGCTTGTGACGCCCCTTGTTGCTTTGTCAGCGGCGTAGTACGAGGTCGCCAACGTCGAGGTCCCTTTTGCGTATGTGCTTGTCGTGGTAGTGCCGTAGCGTCTGCTGGTACCTTGCTGATTTGAAGAGGGTCGTGTCCCGGGCTTCCACAAGCTGGTCGAGGGAGTCCTCTCGGGCTGCTGCGTTGGCTTGCTCGTTGTAGGCCTTTAATCGAGGGACTCGTACTCGAGGTCAGTGGAGAGGACGACCTCGGACCCGTAGATCAAGAAGAACGGGGAGAACCATGTAGCTCGACTTGGCGTCGTTCTGAGACTCCATAGGACAGAGGACAGCTCATCGACCCATCTCTTGCCGTGTTTGTTTAGCCGGTCGAAGATCCTTGGCTTGAGGCCCTGCAAAACCATACCATTGGCGCGCTCGACCTGGCCGTTAGTTCGAGGGTGGGCGACTGCAGACCAGTTCAACTTGATGTTGTGGTGGTCACAGAAGTCAAAGAACTTTTGGCCGGTGAACTGCGTGCCGTTGTCGGTAATGATGGCATTGGGGACCCCGAAGCGGTGGACGATGTCGGTGAAGAACAACACAGCTTGTCGAGATTGAATGTTGGCGATGGGTCGAGCCTCGATCCATTTCGAGAACTTGTCTATGGCCACGAGGAGGTGGGTGTGGCCACCTTTTGTTTTCTTCAGGGGGCCGACCATGTCGAGTCCCCATACTGCGAATGGCCAAGTTATGGGTATCATCTGAAGAGCTTGGGCGGGTAGGTGGGTCTGCCTGGCGTAGAATTGGCATCCCTTGCAGGTTCAAACAAGTTTGGTAGCGTCGGCGACGGCTGTCGGCCAGTAGAAGCCTTGTCGAAAGGCGTTTCCTACCAGCGTTCTTGGCGCCGCGTGGTGGCCGCAAGCCCCCGAGTGTAGGTCCTTCAGTAGTGCCCTCCCCTCCTCGAAGGTGAGGCAACGTTGAAGTACACCGGTAGGGCTGCGTCGATACAGCTCGCGGCCATCCCCATACAAGACGTAGGTTTTGGCGCGTCAGGCTATGCGTCAGGCTTCGGTGCAGTCCTCTGGGAGCTCGCCCCGTATCAGATACTCGAGGTAGAGTGTGCGCCAGTTCGTTGAGGAGGTTTGTGTCGCGGCCGTTCCGTCGATCTTCATGACTTCTTCCCTGTTCGAGGGGGGATCGGTCGGGGGGGGTGGATCGACCCCTTGCTCGAGGGCAGGAGCCCCCGAGCCTAGGTCGACAGACGGCTTGTGAAGGTCCCTCGAGAAGACGTTGGGAGGAACCGTGCCTCGGGTGGACGCGATTTTGGCTAGCTCGTCAGCAGCTTCGTTGTACCGACGGGCGACGTGGTTGAGCTCGAGGCCATAGAATTTGTCCTCCAGCTTACGGACCTCCTTGCAGTAGGCTTCCATCTTGGGGTCGTGGCAGCTCGAGTCTTTCATCACTTGGTCGATTACCAACTGCGAGTCCCCCCGAACGTCGAGGCGTCGAACCCCGAGCTCGATGGCGATGCACAGACCGTTGACGAGTGCCTCGTACTCGGCTATGTTGTTGGAGGCGGATGACGTAGCGCATGTGGACCCCTGAGGGTGATATGAACAGCAATCCGGCGTCTGCCCCCGTCTTCATCAACGATCCGTCGAACTACATGGTTCAGAGCTCGATTTGAACTTGCGTCGGGGGTAGTTGGGTGTCGGTCCATTCTGCAATGAAGTCTGCCAATACCTGAGACTTGATGGCCTTCCGAGAGGCGTAGGAGAGAGTTTCCCCCATGAGCTCGACCGACCACTTGGCGATTCTCCCAGACGCCTCCCGGTTCTGGATTATCTCCCCGAGGGGGAAAGACGAGACCACAGTAACCGGGTGGCTCAGGAAATAGTGTTGGAGCTTGCGCCGAGTGAGGACGATGGCATACAACAGCTTCTGAATGTGGGGGTATCTCATTTTGGTTTCTGAGAGCAACTCGCTTATGAAGTAGACGGGCCTCTGAACCAGCAGGGCATGTCCCTCTTATGCCCTCTCGACTACTATGGCAGCGCTGACTACCTGGGTAGTTGCTGCGACATAGAGCAAGAGGGGCTCGGCTGGGCTTGGGGGCACCAAGATGGGTGGCGAGGTGAGTAAGGCTTTGAGTTTGGAGAGCGACTCCTCGGCCTCGACGGACCATGTGAAGTGTTCTGTTTTTTTAAGGAGACGATAAAGGGGAAGTGCTTTCTCCCTGAGCCATGAGATGAACCGGCTGAGGGCAGCGAGGCACCCTGTGACCCTTTGTACGCCCTTAAGATCGTTGATCGGGCCCATCCTAGTGATTGCGGTTACCTTCTCAGGGTTGGCCTCGATCCCGCGTTGGGAAACTATGTACCCTAGGAGCATGCCTCGAGGGACCCCGAAGACACACTTCTCTGGGTTTAGCTTTATTTGATTTGCCCTGGGGCACCCAAACACGATCTCAAGGTCCTCGACTAGGTTCTCGACTTTCTTGGATTTGACTACGATGTCATCGACGTAGGCCTCGACGGTTGGCCCTATATGTTTTCCAAAGACATGGAGCATGCATCGTTGATACGTGGCCCCGGCGTTTCGCAAATCGAAGGGCATAGTGAAGTAGCAAAACATGTCAAAGGGGGTGATGAAGGAGGTCGCGAGCTGATCGGACTCCATCTTTATTTGGTGACAGCCAGAATACGCATCAAGAAAGCAGAGAGTTTCACATCCCGCAGTGGAATCTACTATTTGATCAATACGTGGTAATGGAAAAGGAACCTTATGGACATGTTTTATTTAACCTAGTGTAGTCTACGCACATTCTATCCTTTCCATTCTTTTTCTTTACAGGTACAGGATTTGCTAACCACTCGGGATGATGTACCTCCTTGATGAATCCGGTCTTCAAAAGCTTGTCGACCTCCTCCCCGATGATTCTGCCCTTCTCCTCGTCGATGCGGCGCAGCCGTTGCTTCACCGGTTTGGATCTGGCCCGGATATCCAAGGAGTGCTCGGCGACATCCATTGGAATGCCCGGCATATCCGAAGGACTCCAAGCAAACACGTCAGCATTCGCACGGAGAAAGTCGACGAGCACGGCTTCCTATTTAGGCTCGAGGGTGGCGCTGATCGTCAGCGTCTTCCCATCCGCGTGGCCGAGGTCGAGTGGGATGGCCTTGGTGTCCTCCGCGGGCTTGAAGTTGCCGGCGTGCCGCTTGGGTCGGGGATCTCCTTGGAGAAGTCGTCGAGGGCCGCGAGGATGGCTGACTCCTCGACCGCCTCGACGTTTTCCACGCGCTCGACGTCGCAGTCGTAAGCGTGCTCGTAGGAGGTGTGGACGGTGATGACTCCCTTGGGCCCTGGCATCTTTAGCTTGAGGTAGGTGTAGTTCGGGATCGCCAAGAACTTGGCGTATCAAGGTCGACCGATGATGGCATGGTAGGTACCGTGGTATGCGACCACCTCGAAGGTCAGATCTTCCTTCCGAAAGTTCGAGGGGGTACCGAAGCAGACGGGTAGCTTGACGCGGCCGATCGGGAGTGCCTTCTTTCCTGGGACGATCCCGTGGAAACCCCCCGCGCTGGGCAGGAGCATGGTCCTCGGGATCCCCAGAAGGTCGAGGGTCTCGGCGTAGATGATGTTGAGGCTACTTCCCCCATCCATGAGTACCTTGGTGAGGCGGATATTGAGTATAATCGGGTCGACGACGAGTGGGTAGACCCCTGCGTTAGGGACGTGCTCGGGGTGGTCGTTCTGGTCGAAGGTGATCGGCGTGTGGGACCAGTCGAGGTATCGAGGAGCCTGGGCTCGAACGGAAAAGACTTCTCGACGCTCCTTCTTGCGCTGACGCGCACTGAGTCGAGTCGAGGGTCCCCCGCAGATCATGTAGCAGTCGTGAATCTCGGGGAAGCCCCCTTTTTTGCCATCGCCCCTGACGTGAATGTCGCAGGGTGGGTCTTCCTTGTTATCTTCTTTCTTGAGGCCAAGAGAGTCGAAGTACTTCTTGAGCATGCGACAGTCCTCGAGGCTGTGGTTGGCCGGTCCCTTGTGATAGGGGCAGGGCTCTTTCAGCATCTTGTCGAAGACGCCCCCCTCGAGAGGGGACCTCGAGGCTTCTTCTTGTCTGTCGCAGCGACAAGATCGTCGGGCTCGACGTCGCGTCGACCCGGCTGGTTCTTCTTCTTCTTGGTCCTCTTGGGCCCATTATTCGAGCCCCTGGGCTCGTCCTCCTTGGCCTTCCCCTTGTCTGCGGATGCATAGAAGAACGTGCCAACGGCTTCCTCGTCGGCTGAGTAGTTGGCGACGATGTCCATGAGCTCGTTGGCGGTCTTGGGGGTGTTCCGTCCCAGCTCCCGCACCAACTCCTTGCAGGTTGTCCCGGCGACAAACGCCGTGATGACATCGTGGTCGGAGATGTGGGTTAGCTCGGTACGTTGCTTGGAGAACCGTCGGGTGAAGTCACGGAGGGTTTCCCCTGGCTTCTGCTTGCAGCTGCGGAGATCCCAGAAGTTTCCTGGCCGCACGTAGGTGCCCTTGAAGTTCCCCTTGAAGATCCCGACCAGGTCGGGCCAGCCATGGATCAAGTCCGAGGGGAGTTCCTCGAGCCATCTTCGAGCGGTGTCGGAGAGGAAGAGCGGGAGTTGCCGAATGATGACATGGTCGTTGTCGGCTCCTCCTAGCTGACATGCCAGCCTGAAATCAGCAAGCCGCCAGAGCTCCGGCTTGGTTTCGCCGTTGTACTTGACCAGGCTGGTGGTTGGATGAAAACGAACAGGCAAGGCGGTTTGTCGGATCGCCTTGCTAAAGACTCGTGGCCCTGGTGGCTCCGGGGATCGATGTCGATCCTCGTCACTGTCGTAGCGCCCACCTCGATGGGCACTGTAACCTCGAGCCTCAGCGTCACCGTGTCGGCGTCGTTTGTTGTCGTTGATGTCGTGTCGCGCGTCTCGCGGTTGTCGATTATCGAAGATGCGGTCTCGAACTGGTTGCCACTCCGCTCCGCCTTGGGGCGCCTTGTCTTGGTGGACAGATACCTCTCGATCTTGTCGAGGGGGCACGTCCCGCCGCTCGGAAGCAGCTCCTCTGCGCCTCGAGGCTGAGCTCTCCGCCTGTTGTACGGCCGCGGTTTGGAGGAGCCCCTGGATTTCATCTCTAATGCGTTGCGCCTGGGGCGTCGATGGTGCCGGCATGTCGCGGAGCAGCATCGCGACTGCCACGACATTCTGGCTAGCGCGGTTGTAGACGTGGCGCTCGTTCGCCCCTTCGTTGACAATCTGTCGATGGACATCCCGAGCCCGCTCGCGGGCTCCTCCACCCTGTGGCCCCCCGTGATCTCGCTCGAGGGCCTGCTCGAGCTGATGAAGTCGTAGGCGCTCCTCTTCGAGTTTGGTGAGGAGCTCCCGGACTTGCGCGGTCTGGGCGTTCTGAGGTGGATCGGCTTCATCTGTAACCAGCTGCGGCGTCGGTGATGTCATCCTGGGAGTCAACCAGCTCGATGAGGTGGAAGCACTCCCGCGTGGGATCGTAATCCTCATCGGGGGAGTCCGAGTCGGGGTAGCCGTGGTAGAAGTTGGGGAAAGATCCCCTGCGCTCCTCCTCCAATTGTCGTCGTAGCGTGCCCCAGGTGTAGTAACCTGGGGCCGGGGCTCGCCGTGGTACCGAGCGCTCATCTGGTGGAGGGGTGTTGACGAGGTTAGTCGTCGCACGTAGCAGGTTCCCTGAGGACCCGTAACGTGCCTGCATCTGCGAGCCTACAAAAGCAAAACAGAGTCTGGCGTTGTTGTAGTGCCCGTGTGGAAACAGGTTGCGCGGCGGCGCGGCCGAGTATGTCGGAGAAGCCACGGGGACCCTCTGAGATGACGGTGTGGCGAAGCCAAAGTCAGGCTCAGCGAGGTACCCGCTCTCGACCCACAAGCATGGGTTAAACAGGCTCCCGAAGGAAGGAACTGTGTCGCCAGCTGAGGCCGGGGAGATGGCGTCCGGTGTCTCGGGATTCGCGCGGTGAAGAGTGCGGCGGCGTCGTTCACGCCTCCTCCCTGGTGACAGGCGAGAGGCGTGAGTGGTGGGACCGTCGTCCGGTCCTCCTTGGCCCCGGCGTACCGGAGCTGCTACTATCCATGCCACCACCGGAGAGTAGAACCATGCCGTGGCCGTGGCCCAAGGAAATGAACTCTAGACTCCTGAACCAGATGATGGTGGCAAACGGAAGTGATGGGACGGTGGAATCCATCTGGGAGAGTAGTTCGGAGTTGATCGACACGCAAAGCCCCCCTACCTGGCGCGCCAACTGTCGGTGTCCAACTAGTAAATTTGTATATTGCGTGCTCCCTCTCCCTGATGTGATGCAAGAAGAACACAAGATTTATCCTGGTTCGGGCAAAGAAGGCCCTACGTCCAGCGGGGGAGGATGGATCGTATTATCTTGCACCTAAGTGCTCGTACAGGGGGGTACAAGCAGGTTTACACGGGGTGCTCAGAGTGAGCTGAAGCCTAGGACTAGCAAGGCCATCCTAGGTGAGCTGGTGGATTGCTTGAGATGTTGATCAAGCAATCGGGTGTGGTGTGTGCGACTTAGCTCTTGGTGTATGCGGGTCAGAGCTGATGTCTCGGCCCGTTGAGAGATCTCTGATGTCCGAATGCGTGAGCCGATACGAATGCGCATGCCCTTTCTTCTATCCCAGCGTCCCCTTTTATAGATCAAGGGGAGGCCTGAGGTACAGAGATCCTAGACTGTAGAGGCATGGGAGAGGTGTCCGCGGCGCCATGCTAGCGGTGGGACGTCGATCGCTGTAGCGGCGTGGCCTTCCCGTCCTTCCGATGTTCAGGGCATGGTGATAGCAGACTGGACGTTGCCGAACGTCATGGCGCAGTACGGTTGGCCTCCTGTAGATGGGTACAAGCTCCACAGTTGAAGCGGGATGGAGCGGATAGGACGGGTCCCATGCTAGAGTGGTTGGAGGTGGCAGTCGACCCCCGGGTCGAGGAGTATCGAGGCCTGTGGGACCCTGACTCATCCCTGGAAACGTGGTCGAGGGCTTGTCCCATTTAAGACTCGAGGGGGTGTCTTTGACCTCCGTACTTTAGGCGTGGCCACAGTGGTTGTACGATCAACGAAGAGTCGGGGCATGGGCGGCGAACTGATGAATTTGACTGTGGTAGTGGGCACCCATGGCGTTAGGCGGGAGCAGGTAGGCGCATTGGATTCTCTTTACCCCATACTGGGAGTAGGTGAGCTGATCGAGCCTCCTGCTCGCGGGTCGTTCGTTCGACCCTCTATCCGTCATTCGAGGGGTCGAGGCAGAGAGGTCGTTCGTTCGACCCCTGTCCGTCAATCGGGGTCGAGGGGGATTCGATCGACCCCTCTTCCGTCATTCGGGGGGTTAAGGTGAGACGGAGGGGTCGTTCGTTCGACCCCTTTCCGTCAGTTGAGGTCGAGGCGGAGGGGTCGTTCGTTCGACCCCTGTCCGTCTGCTGAGGTCGACGCGGAGGGGTGTCCTGCCTACTATTTTTCCAGTAATGGGCTGGCCCACGACTGGTCACTGTTGTTGGTGAGGTAAGCCTTCGTTTGATGGGTCTTCTCCCACTGATTGGGCGGCTAATCGGATTCTGCCTCAAAAATAGTTGTTATGTTAAGCATTAGATTATCGCAGGTTAGGGTACCCCTTACCTTTGTACCCGACACCGAGGGTTTAACACCCTTGACAAAGGGCATTTTCGTCCTTCTGTGATTAATCTAACAGCGAACACTACAGAAGTGGACAGAGTGTCAAATTGGGCACCAAAAATAAACTCCGTGTCATTAAGAAAATATTTTCTTTCAGTGTTAAATAAGGAAATTTCTCATATAACTATGGGGGTTTGAAATCAATGAAATCTTTTTGTATGCATTATTTCACATGTGCATCAGCAATGCTCCAGAAAATTGCACAGCAGATGGTAACTTAACTATTTGATGTACAAAACAGCAATAGACATACCAGTTGCATCAATTCCTCCCTCCTTCCATGCATCCCCGCTCATGTAGTACACATGACTAGTAATAAGAGCAAAAGATGTAATTCCTTAGAATATTTTAAATTAAGTCTTATTATGCAATATGGTCAATACTGACCATCAAAAAAAGTATGGTCAACACTTCTGTTCCAAACATTATCTAAATTAGAATAGAGTCCCAACATTCTATATCATGGTCAATATTTTACTTAGTAAAATCTAAGCTTTAAACCAATTGTGCCCAAAAAAGCCCTTTTAAACTCATGGTCACACTTTCTTATATCTCCGACAACAGCTGAATGATTTGCCTCGCTTTTCAAAACATCGCATGACACATGGGAATTAAGGCACAGTAGCAAAACAATATGGGAAAAAGCTTAGACTAATCAATAGTATACAATATTACTATGTACTACACCCATGGAAGTAAAACATGTCAATGAAAAGGTTAGACAACAAAAAGAATAAATTCATACACATGTTCTCAATTCTAGAGACAGACACTCGGACATAAAGAGATCAAAAAGTGGACAGCTACATCATTTTAGGGAAAGCATAAAAGTGTTCAATTGGCGTATGAAAGGTCCCCATTTCAGTTACAGATAATCACTATATGGTCCGAGTTTGACACAAGTTAAGCCGTTAGAGCTGTTGTTGCCATATAAACAGGAATTGTGTCTTATTTACATAAAGGTTAATGTGGCTAGAACGCATGCCATTGTTTTGGAGTGTACTAGGATAATACGAAACTTATTGCAAAAGTTGGCCCGCTAATAGGTACTGAAATATGTAGATGTAGCGGTTCTCTCACGCTAATGCATCATGCTCCTTCATTTTTCATGGCACCTTAACCTTTTTTGTGATGATGCATTTTGTTGCACCTACCATGCACAACCTCATCTTACACACACAGACACACAATAAGTTAAAGTAATATTAGCTCAGTGCCTATCAAGGCTGCTTGCATGTTGACAATATCTCTAGCTATTACACCCAAATAGGTACTACAGCATTGAACCATTCAAATACACAGTGTGCATGCTTATTCATTGGAGCGGAGCGTATTTGAGAAAAAGGGAAACCCTCAGAAGATGTAGCTTTACAATTTGATGAGAGGTTTACTCTTTAGTCTATTACTCTATTTCCCATGGTTAGCCAAACAAAGTCCGTAGAAATTCAACTACTCCTAGCAATGAATCTTAAATACAATCTCAGTATTACTATTTACTTACCATACAAACCAAAATCAACCTCACACACAGAACAAAACACTGGACCCGCTGACTTAAGGTTTGAACAGATAGTTAAAAAATAGTGTAGCTGATAAGGTCCCACTTTACTTCCAGTCATCCACGCACACATTCCATTGAGTAAACCGATGGATACAGAGGGATATACATGACCTAATGCCCAGGGCATAACTCACAACAACTGATAGATTAGAGCGATGCAGACCCAAATAACAACTAACCAAGACTTGCTGCAAAGGAAACCATAGAAGTGAGACATGAAAAGACAATTGTTTGGTTGGATCGCTCAAGAACTGCTTGCAATCATATACAGTGTAAATCGCACACAACTGTAAAAGAAAAAACAGAGAAGATATGAATAAAGGAGCTCCACAATTTTCTGGTAGGAGTAGGACACTAATTTCAACTCATGAACTCAAAGTTTCGAAACAGTCACCGTAGTGTTAAAATCAATACAGTACCACCAAGTGATGCATAGGGCTCTACACTCCACAGTGACCTAGAATTCTAATATTTGGCTGTGTATAAAACAAAACAACATATGACAGGTTACTGGTCAAATGCTAACAGGTTTAGATGCCACGAATAAGCAATCGAATTTGGAGCAGAAGATACAATACATGCAGCAGTTATGAACTCCAAGTGCAGGCCACTGCCAAAGACTCTTTAACTCAGGGTCAACGAGGATATGATGAATTGGAACATGCAATCCATATATTATGAACTTCTATTCTAAGCCAATGCCACATTTTGTGGTTAACTAGACCACAAGGGAAAATGACCAAACTATTTGAACCTATTCATTTGGAAAAATAAGAGTTCCCCTATCCAAAAGTTTGCAGGCATAGAGGCAAATTGGTGTGGAGTTAATGCAAGGCCACAGTTTGCCCCCTTCAAAATCTTACTTCGAACAGGACCACAAGACCCCAGAACAAAGGTCCAAAACACTCAATCAACTCAAGCACCACTGCTGGCGCCACCACGCCCCCGTTCTTCGTCCACAATTACTAAGTTCACATCCGAATAAACTGCAGTCAGTGTAATTTTTGTGTTCGGTTCTACTCAGATTTCAACATACGAGTATGGGTCCACTGTTCTTAATCGCCAGAAGCTAGGCCCTGGTATTAACCCGCTAGAGATTGTAGACAGAGGATGGAAGGGAGAGTTTCACCATGCGATGAGGAAGCCGAAGGCGCCGAGGAAGGTGATGAGCCCGGCGTGGCGACGGAAAAGGAGCATGGCAAGGTAACCGAGCGTCATGGGCACGACGAAGAGGAGGTTGGACGTGGCCCCGAAGGAGAGGTAGGAGAGCGTGGCACCCGTGAGCCCCGCGTAGAGATGGCGCCCCGTGGCGCCGGGCACCGCGCGCCAGAGGAGGCCCGTCGGGATGGTGGCCGCGAAGCAGAGCAGGAACCGGAGCACGGGCACCGATACGCCGATCGACGCCGCCATCGCCTCCATCTCCAGTCCCATCGCCGCGCCGCCGCCGAGGGTCGAGGCGGCCAGATGCGTGCGCTCGATAGATTAAGGAGGAGGATTTGGTCCGCTTGCTCGCGGTCGGATGCGCAAGCTCCGATTCCGAGCGGCGTGTGTGTAGTATTGTATATGGATGCGGCAGCGGCAGACATGTTGAAGACAGTTTTGTAGAAAACTCCCTTCTATTTTTGGTTAATCAAATTTTGTAAAAATAGGTAAAACCACACAAGTTTTGCCCTTGGATCAATCCTTGACTTAAAAGCATGGTCCATCCAGGAGTGCAGGAGGCAATCTTGTCCTTTTCGCTGGTTACAAGCGAATTTCCGTGTATCCCCAAGTCCCAAGCATGCTTCATCACGTTTGCTCAATGAGCTTCTCGTGAAATTATGGTATATGCATTGGTTTATTCTAACTTATTGTTTTATATGCGCCTAAAAATAATGTTCTGCCTGAATTATTATGCTGAGTAGGAAAAAACAAAAATGGTGCACAATACTAACAAATAGCTTTTGGGCCTGTTCGTTTCCAGCTTCCTATGGGCTTTTAAAGTTGGCTTTGAAATCTTCTAAAAACCAATATGCTCTCGGAAGTCAAAAGTCTAAAAGCACCTTATGAGGAGATTCTAACTTTCGGAACTTTGGACTTTTGGAAGGTCCCAGAGCCAACACCAAAAACACACAGGAAGCTGAAAACAAACAGGGCCTTTGTCTACGAAAAAATAAACGGTCAAAATAGCTCATTACTCAACCTATCTCTAAATAAATATCATTCTTTCTTTTCGAAAAATAGGTTTAAATAATATTATATATAATATTAATATTTATAGTATATAATTAATTTTATTAGATAAATTGTTGAATCTATTTTATAATAATTTTTTAAGATAAAAATATTACACATATTTTCTATAAAATTAGTCAGGCTTTCTATACACAAAAAAATAACAATTACTTAAAGCCGTATGTAGTACTTTTAAAATTTGAATCTATCATGTTGTGACCAAACCACCCTTACAACTCTACAAGGTGTTATCATGCACGGCCTTCCTTTTGATGGGGTGGAATGAGTGCCTTCATTCCGTACAGAAGTACGGTGGGCTCATTTCCAATGTCTCTACTCTCTAGTGTTTTTTGACATATTCTTTCCAGAAAAGAAGAAAGAAAAAGTGATGTGTTGACTTTGCCCCCGCGCTCGACTGCTCGAGTGACATAATAATAATAAGGGGTCTGTTCGCTTGGCAGGATTATGCACTGTTGTGGTAGGATTATACATTATTGGCTAATTTATTGTGAGAAAAAAACACTGTTCTGATTGAATTGAAGCCGACTGAAAAGCCAAGCGAACAGGATGAAATTCTTCAACCGTCAAAGAAAATCTGGCTTCTGGATGTTCATAACGCTGCAGCAGATGCTATCCTTTACTGTTCACCTCCTGTTCAAACATTATTAATCAGTGGTCAATTAATTATAAGTGTAAGTTACAATAATAACTCCTTTATGATTTTTTGCACAAAATACATGTATATGCGGCCACGGGAATCGAACCCACCTCAAAGTCATTTGTGAGCAAGTACCTGGTACAACCTTTTCTATTTCACTTTAGTGAATATTATAATGAATATTTGAGATCCTAAACAAATTTAAATAAAAAAGAATCAACTACAAAGTTTCACATCTTTTCTGAGTGCTACAACTTTGATTTAGATTATTTCTTCAGATCATTTGAGAAGTTAAAAGAAATAAATTTCATGAATTATTTGTATTGGCATCATGTGAAGAAAACCATCAGTTTGAATATATTTGTATAGGTGATTTTCATAAGGCCGCTGCCATTTATAAATCTAAAATTTATATTAGTGGTCCTTAAGCCAACCGTTAATATAGCTTCATTTTACATTGGTATTTGTCTTAAGTGCATGTCACTGTAAATCTAGAATATATATTTGCGTTAATCTTAAGATAACTACTTGTATAGATATATTTGCACTGGTGGTTCATAGCAATGGATCCACACTTCTATTTTTATTGGTGCATGAGTGCCTGTCTTTTATAAACCGCTAGCGAAAAATATTGTCCATGAATTTTTTTTTTTACTAATGTTTCTCCCATTTGCGTCACCGCTACATGCATCATGTGTAATGTTCGTCATGCCACGGTCTGCCATCATCCGCTGCAGTAGGATGGAGCACTATGTCATGCCTGCAAATGTGCCTACAAACTTCAAAAGACATGCTCGTGCATTTCCATTCTCAGTGTATAAGAGCAGTTATAATCTTTCAAATTGAATCTACAATAATTTGATGTCACATGTTGTATATCTGACCCATGCATATATTGGGAGATTGGATCCATAGGCGGCGGACCCAAACATAAGAACACAAAAGGTTTGCATATGTGAGATAATGCATTGGTAATGAATTTTCCAATTGAATGGAACGGGACTCCATAGATGGGAGCTGCAACTTTATCAATTCACCCCTACAAAAACCTAGTACCAACCAAGAAACGTCCATTGATGCGAGTTGCACCTTTATGAATTCACCTCCACAAAAATCCAGTACCAAACCAAGGAGCCCACATTGGAGAGGCTCTAATGACCTTTATGATTTGTCTTAACTGATGTATAAGAAAAATTCCTCTCTTCATACGGCTTGTTCGTTTGGCAGGATTATGCACTGTTCTAGCATGATTATACACTGTTGGTTGATTTTTTTGTGAGAGAAAAACACTGTTCTGGCTGAATTTAAGCCGGCTGAAAAACCAAGCGAACAGGCTGATAGTTCTTCGAGTTTCCTTAATTATTTTGCATTTGGTAGGGACAAAGATGGATGACATTTTTTATGTGTTAGCCACTATTAGTGCCCCACTTGTCAATTTCTCTTTTTTCTAGCTTATTTGTGGTTCCCATAGAGCAGCACAAAGATGCGGTAAAACCCCCCAAAGCCGTTGACACTTCATATAGACCTAGCTTGTCCGACCACACAACCAAGTTGGTGGTGCCTTATCCGGCCCAGCTCATCTGCATTGTCATATTCTTCGTCTTGATCACAGTCGTACTGCTACCTAGCCCCTACGAACGCCCTTGCTGGCCCCACCAACCACGTAGGGTCATTGTTGCGTACACCAACACGACGTCGCGCACTGTGAGAGTTTATGTTATTCCTTCGTGGAGGTCGTTCATGTGTTTTCTCTGATGACGAGTTTACCCTAGATCTAACAGGTATATTCTTTAAATTAAGAGATGTCTCCGTCTCACTTCTCTTAGAACCAAACATCACTAAAAAAACAAGTGCTTCGTTGTGCCTCACCGTCTCTTAATTAGGTACTCCTTCTGTTCCAAATTATAAGACATTATAAGTCAAACTATCTCAAGTTTGATCAAACTTATACAACAATATAATAGCATTTATGATGTTAACTAAGTATCATTAGATTTGTTATCAATTATATTTTCATAATATACCTATTTGATATCATAATTTTTTCTATAATTATTGGTCAAACTTGAGATGCTTTGACTCTTCAAGATTCTTAGAACGTCTTATAATTTGGGATAGAGGGAGTAATACCCTAATAATAATGAGTGTGTACTTATATATATGTGAGTGTCTCTGTGTACGTATGCACAAAAATAGATCGTGTACGTTTTATCATAGGTGTTGCCGGACTGGCCCTCACGTAGGATATCGAGACCGTCCCCGGCCGTATGTGGTCCCAAGACGGGGGGGCAGGAGGGCAGGGATGTGCGGTCATCTGCCAAATCGTTTTGGGGTTTATGGAGCACATCACGATCAAGAACAGTAGTAGCAACGAACTTGCCTGTTTAGTTTTAAAAAAAAATCATAGTTGTGGACGTCACGATGGATAAATGAAACGTGTAGGAACCAGAGCACGCGTACGGATCATCGGGGACATCGACGACGCGATTCGGTAATCGGTAGGTCGTGTATCGTTGCCACGACCGTTGGCTACCCTTAACACTACCAAACGAAGCAGAGCAACGATTAGCTAGTACAGTACTGTCGTAGCTGGCTAGCTGCTTTCTAACACCTGATGAAAACAGAAAAGCGGACGTGTCCATGAAGCGCCGATCCGCTCCGCTCCGCTCCGCTCCGCTCCGACGACTGGGGAGAAACCGAAGAAGTCCGCGAGTTTTTGCGAGATTCAGATCGGAGGCGGGGGGCGTTTCTCGTGAACAGTGGTCTTCTGCCGTGCCGTCCTGTGCACCGAGCGGCGTGCAGGGAAACGCGGAAGGAGGACAGTGCACTCGTCACTCGTCAAGTTGCCCCTCGCGTCTCAGAAGCCGCGATCGGATCCGGCGGCAGAACGAATTGAATGCCGGACCGGACCGGACCGGACCGGATGGCGCCTGCCTACCTGGAACCACAATTAACTGCGCCGCGCCCACGGTCACAGGCTCACAG
Source organism: Microstegium vimineum (assembly GCA_022036555.1). Classification (NCBI taxonomy): domain Eukaryota; kingdom Viridiplantae; phylum Streptophyta; class Magnoliopsida; order Poales; family Poaceae; genus Microstegium; species Microstegium vimineum. The sequence continues at coordinate 1,151,881 of CM039121.1, forward strand.
CCAGGCCGGCGGTGGGCAGTGTGCCGCAGAGGGCACACCGGGTTGGGGTCCATGGAGCATCATGACTGGCAGATGGCAGGGCGCAATCCAACAGCTGTGGAGGCAGGAGGCGGGGGTGAGCAAAGGAGCGCCGCCACACAGACGTGTGTGTTGAGTTTTTCACAGCGAGCACACGGGAAAGGCAGGAGCAGCAAATGCGTCAGGCCGCCATTTGGGCCAGTTTTTTCCGTGCGCTGGTACAGTATGTCGACGGGCACGACAGAGGGCCCATGTGGCCCTATACGTATACGCCGTGCACTTGTCTGCGAAAAAGAAACCATACGTATTAAATATACCGATAGGTTTTTTTTCACTAATATACCGATAGTAAAAGCTGTTGAGAAATAATAATCCTACGGATAATTATGGGCTCATACCAAATATACATGTACCCATCTATAAGAAGATAAGAGAATACAAGTTCCACGATATTGACTGTCATGTGTTCATCTATTATGCTATTGGGAAGGGAGATGAGATATCATCTACAACTTCTACACGTCTTTTCTTGGGATCGGAAACGGAAAAACGGATCTGGCGATCCGTGCATAGGTCGATTCTTAACACGTTATCAGCACGCTCTATCGTTACTCATCAACGACGGTATGTTGTTCTTGATCCCTGTTGGATCCATCTGCTCGCAGATTTTTTCCCCTCTTCAATCTAGATTGGTTTCGTTATACCTGACTGGTTTACAAGTTCTAGATTGATCTTTACTTTTTACCTCACGTATATCCGCTTTGCCGCTGCCCTGATGACAGCTATCCCACATGAGCGCTACGATAAATTTTAGATCAATTTGTATTTTTTATCACAAATTGATCCCTTGTTTTCGATTGTTTTCGATCTGTTGTTTATGTGCCGATTGATTCCTTCCGTCGGAGCTCAACCTGAGCGAATCGAGGCACAGGCCCTAATGTCATTGCTTGCGTGCGCAATCTCGCTACACAAATTAATTCGATTACAACTCCTCGCCATCGGTTACACGGATGTGCTCGTCACTAATGCACCCACCATGACGTGGTGGCCTGGGCCTGGTGGTTCTCAAACCGTGAGTGGTTTTTATTTATTTTTTTGGTCTATTTGTATATATTAGATCAGTCTTGTTTTTATGCTATTAATCAAAGATTGATCTATTTACACGTTGATATTTTTTCTAATATCATGTGTGGGCTTGCTGTGTATATAATTTATTTATCAAACCGAGGACGCTGGTCGACTGCATTGTCATGGACGGTGCCCCGACAAATTTAATAACGAGCAAGCAAGGTTAAAGAACGGAGCATCGTTCTTGTGGCCAAGTCGACGAATAGGCAGGTCATGGCCTAGCCTATATGTCCTACGCGGCACGAATTTTTACACAGAAACAAATATATCACGGTTTGTCGCTGAGTCTCTTTGCTATTATTGTTCTACTAGATTTATTATATTATAAATCCTGTAGATTTTAATATTTCTAGTAGATCTTTTCGGTATGCTCTATAAATCACGGTCATGATATTGACGTGATAGCTTGTTAGATCTTTGCATTATATTAGCTTTTTCGGTTGTTAAACCGTGTTGCCATGTATGTGTTGTTCAAGTTCTACTAGATTAATCCTGAAGATTAGATGTATATGATAGTAGATCATTTTTTTCTCTTGAACAAACATGTTGTACATGTCGGATCAAACTCTACATAGTTTTTTTTAATTGGCATAGCTCGCACCATGCCTGGAAGGCATTTTCTCTCACTACCGTTGTACTGGAACCACACCGTCCGAAGCGTGATGCCTAAAGCTGCGTGATGCCTAATGCTGTCGTTGTTCAGCTTATGCTACTCGCATACCATCGATGAGTGGCCAATATGCACTTGCTCTCCACTACGGTGGTGCAACCTCGTCGTCGCCTGTTGCGGAAACACTATCTTTCCTCGATATGCTCATATCGTGGTTCAATGCAATCAATCCATCGCGGTGTGATAATTGTCGTGCCTACGATTGGTGCACGTAAATTTAGATGGTTGTGCTGTCATGCAGCTCTTTTATATGTTTGAAAAGCCCTGAAGGTTTATTTTTGTGGCAATATCTTGCTTATGAGCTTGAGCATATGGCATATATATAAATATTTTTGTTATTAAAAAACCTGAAGTTAAATATAATACCAGAAATATTTATGGTAGTGGTATTTTAAGCAATATTTTATGATTTGGACACGCCATGTCTCTTTTAGAGTAATAATTAATTTGAATATTATGTTTTTTCAAATCTTTAATCTAGAAGCTAAATTTTCTAGGTTTATGAGCTTCCATAAATTTTGTGTTAAAATAGTTTTAACCCCTTGGAAGTTTTCATATTGATTTGATATTGTCTTTGCAATATTCATATGTATGATTATGTTTTCTATGGGTTATATAATCCTGAAGTATTATCATAACACCAATATAAATACCCTAGAAAGAAAAACACATATGCTTGGAAAACAATGAAAAATAAATGAAACACGTATGATTTAAAAGACCATTTTTCTCTCTCTAGCGCTTTCTTTTGCTTTGGTTATTTACCCGAAGTAACCTGAAGAAAAACCATTGCATAAGACTTGTTGGGTATGTTACATCTTAATTTAGAATTCATTTTGTATTTTTCCCTGGAGGAGAGCTAATACCCTGTCAGGTATAATTGTCAAACATGATTATATAGGATTACAACTCCAGTTGGGTCAACATAAGACCTGAAGTCACCATGTGTGCCCTTGTCTCTCTGCTGCAGAACGAGTATGAGGTGTTATCCTATTTTGTGTCTTTAAGCTAATAGATAATTCATTCCCTTGGCAACAAGAAGTTGCTATAAAAATATGAAATTGATTAATATTCTGAAATTTTTTTTGGTTAGTGCGAAAGCATGATATTTCTTCCCGATGAAGCAAATTTATGAAACCCTGGAGTGTTCATGAAACTCAGAATTATAGGTACCCACAGTCTCTGAAATGATATTGGTCATCATAGCGGGAAACCATTGTATTATCTATTTGTAATATAAGTTGGCTGATATGGGTGGAGTGACTACTCGATAATATACTAGCTAGAGTCTAGTATACGCCACACCACATCTAATTTATTAAGATCTGCCTGCCAACTACCAGAAGATGGAAAGCATGAAACAAGTATGAATCTCATGTCAAAGTATAGCTTGAAGCTAATTTTGATTTTAATCAATTATCATAGTTATCCTAGGATCTGAAAGGCCAATTGGATCTTGACAACTACGTATGTCTTAAATGTATTTTTTACCTATGAAAGTTACGCTATCAGTTGAGAGTATATCCCAGAAGGATATTGGTCGTTGTTGCTATTGATGAGTAGTTTTTTTTCATAAGTCAATGACTTTACATTAAAATATTATTTCCCAAACAAATGAAAAATTCTCGGTCTTATCTGTTCTATTTTGGGAGCTTCTTTTCATGCTGAACAATGAATTGATCCAAACTAATATGGAACATGACTATGTTGCAATGAATATAATGATTCAATTTTTCTATATGGTACGGGTAATTGGGTCAAATTTTTGGACAATAAAAAAGAGCTGGACTATGAAGTAATTCTGCATCCAAGACATCTGCTTGGCAACCATGGTTGAACGTCATATTCTTGATATCATACTTATGCACACTAACCTTAACGCGCCTGAAAGCGCAATGCCACCATTAATTGTATCTTTTTTCCATGCATATAACCTGGAAGGTCAATATATATGTAATGGACAGATTGATTGTCAATTATGCAATAATTGGTGAGCATTGGTCCCTGAAGGATTGTTATGGTCAGATTATAGGTTATGTTAATAACTACATGTGTTAAGTTAAGAAGGTTGCATATGCATTTGTTGAACTAAGAACTTGCAGAACAATGGTTTATAATTCACCAGAAGTTGTGAACTTGACAAGAAGTTGAGTAAACTCCTCCTGTAGAAGGAAAAATACATGCAGTATTCATGCAACTGCATTAATAAAGTCCAAGCTCATTGCATATATCGCCCCCTAATATTAAAGTGCGTAATATTTCCCAAATGAATCACCACTAAAGCATACATATATACACCACTAGAAGTTGGTGAATGAGGAATTTTAGTATGCTATTAAATATCTCGGCATTAGGGGGAGATGAATGCTCATTTTATGAAATGCCTTGATATTTATGAATCAAAATGCACAAATATAAAAACTCATAGCATGGAGTTATGCCAGTTAATTTTTGTATCTATGAGGAGGAACTAGATTGTTCAAAATCTAAATGGATGCTTCTACCCGAAGTAGATGTAGATATACCCAGGATTAATTTCATATCCACTTGACCTTGGCGTTTTGATCAAATTATGCGGGGACGCCTGCAATTAAGATCTAGAGGCCTAAGTCACAAGCATATGCTCATAAAGCAAATTCACACTATGTGTGACAAAACTCCTCTATTCCTCCTATAGAGAAATCACCCAGTTGGTGAGTTACCTCCCGATGAGGTTCATCTTGGAGATGAAAATCCTAGCAATGTGCGCGTAATATAAAGCTAGGAATATGAAACAATAATGGATCTATCATTTTGGGAAATAACGAATATTGTTATTAAGTCGGAAAAAATATGTCGACACTTGTTTACCTCTATAATTGCTAGATGAGTCTCTTTATGAGAACCCGAATCCGGAATAAAGTTCATGGCAAGAGTGCTTGAAGCTCTCATATCGGGTCAAATAAAATATACAATTGAGGTTGAACCAAAAATCGCTAAGTGAATATCTTGAACCTGATGTTCGGATAATCATGGTCTTAATTGACTAAAGGGTGGTGAAAAGCGATGGTTCAAAAGGTCTTAATAGAGACCAGTTCCGACATAAGTTTTATAAAATATGTTCCGCTATGAATCTGGCTAATGGCATGAATTTAAATATGCACTTATTGGATTCTGAAAATCCATGGAGAGCAACATCAAAATCTCGTACCAATATTATAAACCCCTAAAGTTTTTTCCCTGAAGGAATATATGGTTATAGTCTGAATGCACCAAATAAATGAATTCCCTGGAAGGAATAAAGACCCATGTGAGACCCGAGATATAAGAGTGAAAAGAGGAACTCAAATGAACAAAAGTATATGTATGTGTACTTATGATATAATGTGTTTTCCACCTGAAGATTTGGAATTGGAGTATCCTCGCTAAAAACCTATATGGTATTTTGGTGCTACTAGCAATACTTTCCCCAGTATGCTAGAAATATAGACTTATGATGTTTTATTATGTATTGAAGATAAAGGTTCTCGAAGAATCTAGAATCAATCCCAGAAGGAGTTAAGACAATACTTAGATATCTGAATGACACTCAAGATCTCGGTCTATATTCCCGAAGAATCAGGACCTAAGATTGATTGGCTATAGCGGATGACTAACCATATCCAGAAGTTATGTGGTCTTAGTACCGTTGATACCCCACCATTATTTATGAGGATAATGAAGCATGTGTTGCACAAATGCAAACGTGCTATATTAAGAGTAATATGATTAAGCATATATCTCCTAAATTTTCTATACTCACGAACTTCAGAAGCAGGGTGAGATAAATATCTTGAAAGTCCAGTCATGTGACAATGTAGTAGATTTGTTCACTAAATCTTTACTGGCTACTACATTCAGAAAATATATCCATGATATCGGTATTAGACGACTGAGAGACTTGTAAATTTTAGGGGGAGATCACCCCTGAATTGCCCTTGATACTGGGTCTAAAAGATCCTGAAATTTACAATCCTGAAGGTTATAAAATATCTTGAAGACAATCGTTGTACTTTTTTTTCCATAAATGAGTTTTCGAGAAGTTTCTCATAATGGGTTTTAATGAGACAACAAGTGCAATACATCTAGCGGCACTATGTACTCTTTCTCCATATTTTTCCCACTGGGTTTTTAGGAGTTTTAATGAGACATGAGTTGATCGCGGTATTCGTCCAAGGGGGAGTGTTGAGAAACAATAACCCTACGGATAATTATGGGCTCATACCAAATATACCCCTGAAGGGTTAAGACTATATAAAGGAACATGTACCCATCTATAAAAAGATAAGAGAATACAAGTTCCACAATATTGGCTGTCATGTGTTCATCTATTATGTTATTGAGAAGGGAGACGGGATATCATCTACAACTTCTACACGTCTCTTCTTGGGATCGGGAACGGAAAAACGGATCTGGCGATCTGTGCATAGGCCAATTCTTAACAAAAGGAACCGCGCTTACCACACGAGGAAAATATTTTTTTTCACCGTGGTCGCAATGATGTTTTAATTCGTTAGTGTGCCACACCATGTGAAGATTTGTCCATGAGGATGAACACAGAAGCTGCTTTTTGAAAAGAAACCCATCTAATAATTATACATCAAGTATATAACTCTTCTCTGCAAGTAAAAAGCGTTAATGATTTCATCAACCTGGCCTATATAACTCTTCTCTGCAAGTAAAAAGCGTTAATGATTTCATCAACCTGGCCTGGTCTTTTCGGTTCAGCTCCCCACACCATTAAATGGGCTAGTGGTGGAGATGGTGTTGACGTGGCGACAATCATATAGTTTGAGAAGAGTCCACACACAAAAGTGAGGCCAAAGGAGCCGAACACCAATGGTCGGCCAGGCTCGCGAGTGCATGAGGTGCTACCAGGCAGCATGGAGCGAGTCTCAAGGATCCAAGCAGCATCTACGAGCATAAGTTTTTGAAGGGGAACTGGAGGGGTTTGCACCCCTCGAGCCAATGGCGGATCTATTTTTCTTCTTTTTTTTCTTTCCTTTTTCTTCCCTCTCAACCTCTTAAAATAAGATTGAAGGAAGGGGCTAATATCTCATTCTTCCTCTAATCTTTCTATTTTTCTTCCTCAAAACAAGAGTGCTAGAAATTAGCAATCCATCCATCTATACATAGTGAATCCAAGCATACCATAGTAATAGCTAGTTAATATTAGCTATTACTAATTAGCCGTTAGTTGATCCAAATAGGGCCTAAGATTATGTAGGGTAAGACATTATTCTCTTTCTTTTATGATTAAACTATTTTGGGAAAAAAGGAAAAAAAAGCTATGCAACTTTTTTTTCCTTCCGAGAGAATCGATCTTGCTACCTAAGCAATCCATTCTGTCCATTTGACTGAACAAGAATGAAATTTGACTTGACTTATTTTTTCAAATCATTTTAATTACTAGTACTTTAATCTATGTCAAAATAAGATTGGTTGTGTGTAATGTAATTAACTTTAAAAAAATGTCTCACTTGTTTATTTTTTTTAGAAAACATCATGTCTCACATGTAGGGGGTGGACACGCGAGAAGCCCAAGTAAAATCACAAATTTTCTTTCTATCTGGACTTAAGGGGGGTTTTTAGTTCCTCATGAAATCCAATTTTTTTGGGGTTTTGACTCATCATTTTATAAAATGAAACTAAATACCACCCAAATTTTTTGACAAAAAGTGGTCTATTTTCTATTTTAGATTTTGAACTCAACAGACCAAAATAAACACAAAAGTGTTGCATCCCTCACGCACCCCCATGAAATTTTTTTCATTTTAGATGGCACTAACACACCCATGAAAAAATTAGCATTTTGTATTTCATCAATTCAAAGTAGTTGGCATTTTGCATTTCATGGGGAACTAAACACACCCAACTATATTTTGGGAAGCAATGAAGGCCCTAAAGTACTGTGCCCCTCAGATTTGGGGCAAACTCTGCCCCCTTTTTATACCACCCTACCAAATGCGATGCAAGCTTAAAACTCAACTTGTGCATTAAAATAAAAAAAATACTAAATGTTATTGTGTATAAATTGGATCGATTGAAATAGCTCTGGTTTCTCTAGAAAGAAAGTTCAGTGAATTGTTTGGATAGTATTCCCTCTGTCTTAAAGAATTTTGCATGAATTCTGTCAACAAATTATTTTAGAATATCAAAACAATCTCAAATTCTTTTCTGTCACAACAGAAAGAACGGATTTTAAGTAGTAGCAAGCCAGCAACACCGGCGAGAGAACAGATTGGTCGAAGTGGGCCATTTGTTGGTCGACAAGACTGAGGCCCGCTTGGTTAGGGCCGCAATGTGCGTGTCAGAATCTAATCTTAAGCCTAGGGCCCAATCAAATTGACATTAGATATGTTACAAGCGGGCCCAAATCACAGCTACCAGAACAAACAAAGATCTGAAGTTCTGACCCTAAGGCTAGAAAAATCTCAGTAGTATACTTCATTTGTTCTTAAAAAAATTTCACTATCATAGTTAGTTTTTTGCACCAAAAGTTTGAGTCAATTTATATAAAATATGTGAAATATTTGTATATCTAAATAAATTTATTAAGAAAATAAATTCAAATATATCTACCTAATAGATATTTAGGGACGAAGTGAGTATGTCATAGTTATTACATGCGCCGGGCAGCTTTTCAATCTCTGAAGCAAACAGCTCCTTATCCATATTACGCCGGACGTGTCCAATGCAGCTTCAGGAGCCGGCAATCCACAGACGACAGGACGCAGATCCGGTTGCCCAGGTAATGCCAGAGCATCTATCTTAACCGATCCGTGGAACCGTGGTATACGGTGCAGCTCAATCCTGGATTTTCCTCTTCATGGGCGTGGGCTGTCGGGGGAAGGACGATCACCACAAGACGTTAGGCATGATTTTTTAGATTCACGTCGCCGCTGTCGCTAAATAAGCAGAAACAAACGCGCCCTAATCCCCAGTTCCCCGCTGCGGTCTGCAAGGATGATGTGTCAGCGCGGACTTGAAACTCCACGGTCTGAATGTCTGATAAAACGCTCAGCTGCTAATCCATCCACTACCAGGCCTGTTGTAGTGTGGTGTCACTGCCTGCCTCCTGATAGGACGAAGAAGAGAATCCATACAACCAGCACCAATCAGGCAATCACTGTTACTACGCCAAACCATACAACCAACGAGCTGTAACTGTCAAAGTGCGAACCCAAAGAATTGCCTAACGTATATCAGAATAGAAACCGGACACAAGCGTCAGTCTGCACAAAATGGACTTTTTTAGCCTCTGAGCTCTGAAGACAGGACACCGATGATAACAAATATTCTGACTATTGGGAGAATGCAAACAAATATCAATCCAGCTCGCCGAACATCATTATTATAGTGATGAAAAATTACAGATGCAGATGGCAATCTACCGCCTCTTTTGAGCTAATACTGCACTCAATGACTCGAATCTTCATTTGACCTGTTTCTAAATCCCCTATCCTCCACCTGTTTAACTAACACTACCAAAAAATACAGGAAAGGCTTTACATTCATGCAAAACTATCAGAATGAAAGAGGAGAAAAACAAAAAGAATATACAATGGGCTTTCAGGTAAGAATGGCCAGGAAAAAGGCTAAGCCATCCACATTTGAATTGCCTCTTGTTTCATCTTGCAGGAGAGGTGAAGGGCAACTTTGCAGAACTACGTGCCGACTATGTTCGCCTTCTCAGGCTTGTAACCTTTAGGATATATAAACACGGAGTCAACGCACAAGCCACCTTTCGTATGTGTGCAATCGATCTGCATCATTGAGAACTTGAGTTTGATGGGCTCATCAGAGTTTGATACGACAAAATCACCAACATGGTATAGCTTCCAGCCCCCTTGCTCGTGTAGATGCAGATAATATTCAGATGTCGCCTGCTGCTCATCAGAGGTAGTGAGCTGGAACCGTGTGGGTGTGACATCCCACCCGTGCACATGCTCAGTTCCACAAAGCCGACGACCCATGCGTCTATAGGGTCGGCCCAGGTGAAGATGAAAAAAAATGCTGTAGGCACCAGCAGGAAAGCAGAACTCAAGCTCCCCATCTACCTCAAGCCACCAAATCTGCTGAAGATAGGCAACACTATGAAATCTGTGGTGCCATAGAGAAGCAACTCATCAATCAGACATTCACCACAAAAATCTGTAAAGCATATGTACAGTTTGTACCAAAAATGACCCAACAAACGAATGTACACACACACACACAGTGTTCAAAGTGTTCCATTTTCATATATCTATCAATAAGTGGGTAAGAAATGCACAGCAAGTCACATGCAAGAACATCGTAGGCAATTCTTATGATCATGTTCTCCAGTCTCCACCTCATAATGCTAAAGCGATGTGAAGTGAATCCCTACATACAAGAAACAACAAAGTTTCTTCCACAGGAGTACTTGGTAATCCTCTAAAACACAGGCACACTCAACCAAAAATATACTTAGTAGGAGATCAGGTAGGAAACAGTAGTAGAAAGAATGAGGCTGCAATAAGAATTCTCAGTTTTTAGAAATAAGGAAAGCACAGACACATTTTTAGGGCACTGAAAATATCTGCTCTGCCACATCCTTAACTAAGGATCACGATTCATGAACCATAATGAATGGTTTCACTACTTCATCTAACATGTCCTAGAGCATATACTATTCTCTATAAAATGGAAATTGCACGGATCCAAAACCATGTTAAAGAACAATTGGTGCAGACCAAGTCATTTTTCTATACAAACTAATCACAGGGCTTCCTTTTTGTTATTGATGAGCATTGAAGAACTGTATGGCAATAAGATACACTGAAATGATAAAATGAAATGTTCATTTGCTTACGACTTTCGTGAAAGGCATATTTGTGAGAATTTAGGTGAAAGTTTTTTTTTTTCATTTTCACCAATTACTGCCTGATGAATTATTTTTGACCAACTAGAAGCTCTGCACCATCACAGAAGAACTATAAAACTGCTCATGATAGGCTAACCCGAGAACAAAAACGCAGTCAATTGGCTAACAAAAATTGCAACATTTGATGAACACATAAGGTCAATTCTATTCTCATGGTTGGGCTGAAGAAAAGAGGGGAGGAGGTGAGTGTGCTATTAATAAGATGCAGCAAAGAATTTGGACTTGTCGGCCAAGTATATAGCTTAACCAACAAGGAATTATATTTTACAATCATGCAAAAGAGTAAAGAACAGTTAATCAGTTTTTAGGTTTGAACTAACTTGTGTGAGAATGAACATTTGTCTGTTTAATGCCAAAATCTGTGAACAGTGGAACATAAAACATTCTGATAAGATTTTGAGGCAGCTAAACGAAAAAAAAACATATCACTCAATAACTCTTGACAATAGTGCTGCAAAACCCGAACTAAAATTTAAACTTTGAAGTGGTTGCAGCAATAGCAAATATAATGAAATGGGATTCATACATCAAAGTGAAGCTATACAAAACAACAGCCTCAAAGAAAAGAAGTACCTTGATTCCTCTGTGGCGAGGTGGCTCCAGTACCTCCGATCATCTATCCCAGTAATAGTCATTGCCTTTGATGATATACTGATGCAAAGACCTCCCTTGTTCTTCAGAATCCAGAATTCCTAAAATGGACAGCATGAATGGCTGACTATTAAGGAAAATAGACAATCTCAAGTAAACACGAGCCTAATAACCGCGTTTCTTTAAAAAACGAAAAGAAAAAGGAATGAAGGAATGATGAAATGAGTTACCTTTGTGCCGGCATCAAAGAGGGTGGATCGGCACAGACGAGCGTAAATTTCCTTCTTGGTCGCCGCAAGGGAGAAGCGTTTGCCATTGGCATCTTCATCGGCACGGCCCTCGTCATCCGCGGCCGCGGCTAGGGCCGCAAGATAGCGGTAGTTGGTGGGGAGCTTGGCGGCCCAGACGCAGTCCGCGGAGGCGGCGCCGCGGAAGGCGCGGTTGAGGCAGGCCACCTGGCAGATCTCCGGCGGGTCGAGGTAGAGGAGTACCGCCGCTACGCAGCTCTCCGGCATGTCGCCGAGGGACGTCTCCCCCCACTCTCCGTCCGCGCCCAGGATGCTCGACCCCGCCCCCATCTACGACCCAATCACCGTCTCGGGAAAGGGATCGAAAGGGGATGAGAAGGCCGAGGCCTTCAGAATCACTTCTTCTCTTCTCTGAACCAAAAGATAAGAACCTTCCAAGAAGCCCCAAAGCGGTGATGGCACCAACAGAATTTGTGCGAGAAAGCCCTCTCGCGCGGATAGCTGCAGCTTCCTTGCGACTTTGGCTTACGCCTTCCCGATTCGGGAAGAATCCTCCAATCTGCAACACCCTTCAAGATAAGAACCGAACAATTGTAGCCAACAAACCGCCAATTCGCCTTGTATGCACGTGAGCGCGGCTGTACCACCAGCCCGATTCGATCCTCAAAGCGCGCAAAACCGAACCCCAAATGCTCCAAATCTCCAGCAGCTCTGCCCTCAATCCGCGCCAAAAACTGAAAATTATACTGGAAAAGAACTAACTCGAATGCTCCAGAAGTCGAAGTCGACCTCAAATAGAGCGATCTTTTGTTGGAATGGAACGGGACGCGGTGGGAGGTGACGCGGAGATTTTTCGGAGGGCCTTTTAAAGGAGACTGGGTCCTTTCCTCTGATCCTTTTTTCTGTCTCCTCCGTCCCCGTGTCTGCTAAATTGTGCAGACCATACGGTAGGTAGCAGCAGGGTTTTCCTAACCGACCGGTGGCCGGCAACCTCTCGCCGGCGGTTTGCCGATTACCGACGGTAACCGTCCAAACCAGTCTCAAACCGAACGGTTTGGAATTTGAATTTAAACCCCGTAGTTCATTTGGTTTGGTCGGTAACCGGTCCTAACCGTCGGGTGGTCTTTTTTTTTTCTTGAAAAAATCAATTTTTTTATGACCTTTGCACATAATGATGTAAATAGAACACACAATTCATGGAAAAATAGTGTGACACAAATGGACATCTCATCGAAATATCATAGTGATGCGCTAGCCACAAATTCACGACGGAAATAACGTAGTTCACCGTTGCAACAACAAATCGTCCATGGAAATACCTTGTGTCGTAGACATGCGAACATCATGGTCACTGGCGTTGAATATAAGGGAAGATCCCGTTTCGGCACCCCTCCTCATACTCCGCGGTGGACATTAGAGCGATACCGCGCGACTGGAGCCCAGCCTTGTAGTCTATCCATGATTGGCCCGTCCAATGAGCTGTGGTCTCCCATTCCTGCACTAACATGTTATAGAAATCCGGGTCTTGCCATTCGTAGACCCATCTAGTGGCCGACTGCGTGCTGATGTCAGGAACGGGTAGGTATAACCACCACCGTACGATGTATCACTGTACGAGGAAGAGGAGTACTGTGGCGTGCCGTAGCAGTCCGTCGGGTCGTAAGCTCTCCTCTGCGATTCCGGCTGCCCATGGTCGCGGTCCTGAGTAGCATGTGTGAAGTCCGCCTCGCCTGCAGTCGACCATAATTAGTACTAGTGAATAGTCATAGACATAAAAAAAATGTCTGTAGCAATCGATACCTGTGAAACGAAGTCCACTAGCATCACCAACACCACTACCACCAGCACCAACTGCAGAACCCCCAGCCCCACCACCACCACCAACAACAACAGCACTACCACCAGCAGCTCTAGGGTCATCGTCACCACTATGACCCTCTCCACTGTCATTTGCTGAGCTGCTGTCATCGGACTCCTAGTTCCGTGGACTTTCCTCACCCTCCTCGCCATCATCTGTCGAAGCATCGCTGGTGACAGGTTGTTGCACTCGCTTCCCCTTTCGTTTCTGGCTTTTGGGGTCCTCCTACCTAGGTCCCGTCTGGTATTTTCTTTTGCCAAGATGCATGTCACCCATATATCTACGGGCCCAATCACTGATGGGCCCAAGATCGTCGGGGTCTACTTGGTCTTTGTCATCACAAAGAATGAATCATATTATTAAAAGTATGGTTCGTTAGTGGCTAACAAAGTACATCAACGTACCTCACAATATGGGACGGAAGAGGGATGTCCGTTTCTTCATCTTCTTCGTCGAGAACTGGAGCCTGGTTGGATCTGTCATACTCCATCCAGTCTCGAACCGGATTATCCCTTTCGTAAAAGGATATCTGCGTGAACTGGTCAATGAAGTCTTCTTCCTCACGCCTAGGTGGTCTGGAGGCATCCGCGAGTCGCAGGCGAAGGTTGTAGTTCACATACACTAGCTTGTTCAGTTTTTTGTGGGACAAGCGATTCCGAACCTTCGTGTGCACTAAGGCAAATGTACTCCAGTTGCGCTCACATCCACTGGAGGATACACATTGTGCAACAAGGCTCAACGCAAGTTTTTGCAGATTTGGAGTGCGCCTGCCGAACAGCAACCACCATTGAGCTGCAAGTGGAACCCATTATGTTAGGTATGCGCTCAAAAAGACAAAAAAAGAAGTTCAAAAGTACTCTTACATGGGGTTGTCTTGGGGTCCGTGGCCATTTTAATGGCCAGCTCAGTGCCAAACTCCCCAAGGTGTAGGCGGAATGTTTCTGCCTCCTGTAATGTCAAGACAGCGGTATGCACATCCCTCATTTTCCCAAATGCTTCCCTGAGGCCACCAAACATTTGCGGAGTTGGATTGTAACGATATACAAGCCTTGGGTTCAGGACAGCAGCTGCAACATACGATGCACGACAAATTAGCAAATGGTAAATACTCAATATGTAGAGACTGCTATTTTAACAATGGTTGTGATCGCACCTGGGCCCACATGCGTGCCATAGTACACGTCCGCAATCCTGCCATCCATGATAGCCTTGTACTCATGCCATGTTTGGACATTTGTTCCAAAGAAGGTCTCCATCTCCTTTTTGCACTCTTGGAAGTTGTACACTACTTCACACAGGTTAGGTCGCTTATCCTGATCAGTGAACCGAAGGAACCTGTAAATTGGTGCCACTGAATCGATGATGTATTTAAGTCTTTCCCACCACTATATACTAGACAATCTTGCGTGAGCATAATGTCCTTCCTTGGATTTTCCTCACCTACTATGCAAGAACTCGGGAGATCCCATCCACTCCATAAAACGATCACGCTTCCGATGGAAGCTCTCCATGAACATGTAGTTGGTCTCAAACCTAGTGGCATTCTATTTGACCAACTCACCACCAATGGCTTCCCTCATCATTGCATTCAACTGGCCATGGTTGTGCAGCCAAGTTGAAATGCGCTTGCATACAGAGATCATACCTGCATGCTCCGGCCTTTGACCAATGTCCTTCAGCATCAAGTTGATGGTGTGTGCAAGGCAAGATGTCCAAACAATATGCTCATACTCCTCGTTCAATCTCTGGCATGCTCTCTTAAAGTTGGCGCCGTTGTCCGTGACTATATGCACGATATGCTCAGCACCTATCTCCTCAACCACCTTGCGAATCAGCTGCATAAGTAGGCACAACATTTAGTGGAACCGAGAAAACATAGTGCATGTGAACTAGCACAATATTTTGGACGTACCCCCAACAAATAAGATGAATCTTGGCTTCTGCCAGTCGCATCAACTGACTTGTGGAACCACATGACGCCATTGCAATAGATCAAAAAATTGATGACATTCATTCTTGTCGAGCCCGTCCACGAATCACACATCAACGTGACCCCAAACAAGGGCCACTCCTCCTGAAACTTTGCGTACCGGCTCTGCAGGTCCTTCTCGGTCTGATCGAGGTACTTCCCATCTATATCCTTTCCACTGGGTGACGCGATGTCTTCACCTGCAATCGTAAGCGAATCATGAGAATAGAGAAATATACGTAATGACATAGGTCTCCAAGTATATGTACTTACCCCACTTCTGCGTCTCCCTGACCGCACTAACAAAGTACGGATTGTCCGCCTGTCTCCCGGAGATTCCTGCAGTATGGAAAAACTTTCCCCAAGCTTTCCCAATTGCATCCTTCGTGTTCCTTCCCCTTTGCGTCCATGACCCTGTATCAATCCTTGTCTGCTTCAGTCCACCCCTCGTTCCGGCTGCCAAGTTGTAGTCCTCCACCGTCGTAGGGGTCTGCCTCTGTGAACCAGACCTCCGAAACATCCTCTGCAAAGGATTGCCCCCCTGCGAAGCAGTACCACTACCACTGCCACCTCCACGCTCGTAAGCGCCTCCTCTCCGCTGCACCCCCTCTTGGTACTCATATTCTGCTCTGGACTGATTAATGGTTGCCTGCAACTGAGCCTCGTACTCGTCATCGTCAAGGGGGTGGTTGCCCTCCGCTGCAGCAGCCTCTCGTGCAACCCTCTACCGAGAGCGGTCACTAGTTGTCTGCCTAGTTCTGTCGATGTCCTGCTGAAAGTACTCCTGGACTTCTTTGGGCACCTTGCTGCAGTGGATCACCTCCGTCCCGCGCGCAGCCAAATGCTGCTTCAATCGGGAAGCACCACCCCGACTTTTTGTGTACGACAGTAATTGCATCTCCAACCGGGAGCAAGATTCTCACCATGCTCCCATACCACGTCTCTCGGCATTGTCTTCCTGCACAAATGGACAACACAAACAAATCGAACACATGCATCAATCATACCGCAAATAAACCTAAATCCTAACATACACCTAAATCCTACCTAAATCCTAAATCCTATATCAATAAAATTCTAAATCCTAAATCGTACATACATCCTAAAGCAAATCCAATCGCAAATCCTAAATCCTAAACCAAATAAACCTAACTCCTATATACATCCTAAGTCAAATCCTACCTAAATCCTACAATAAATATTTTCTGCATCCTATACTCCATCAATCCTACATCATAGAGCTTGTTATAACTAAATCCTACAACTAAAACAACTACAAATGCAAGGAAATGAAAAAAAACAAAAAAAAACTTACCGAGCGAACCCAGGCGGTTACCGTTCTCCCGGTCGGTAACCGCCGGGGGGGGGAGGCCTGGAGGCGGGGTCGGTAACCGACGCCGACCGACCGGTTACCGAGGCGCCGCGGCGGACGCGGGCGGCGCTCGGGCGGGTTTGTGCGGGGAGCTGGCGGATAGGGTTTGGGGGAGCCGACAGCCCCCCCCCCCCCACGCCGACAACCCCCTTGTATGAGGCGCCAGGAGCAAATGGGCCGCATGGGCCCTTAACGGGCCGACCGGTTTTTTTCCTTTTTCTTTTTTTTCAAACTTAAACACGTCCAAAAAAAATAGCAAACGAACTCCAATTTGAAAATTTTTTACACCATTCGACTCTATAAATCATGAACTATTTTAGGAATTTTTTCAGAATTTTTTTTTTGAAATTCAAATTTGAAATTCAAATTTGAAATTTAAATTCAAACCGGTACCGAAACCGAACCGGTCCGGGGCGGTTTGTCGGTAACCGGTCGATAACCGCAGTTACCGAACGGTTTGAAAAACCCTGGGTAACAGACCTAACCGACTGCATATAATACTCCTTGCTATTAAGGATACAGCAGCATCGGATAATGTTGGGTACTAATTGTGCGTTCATGTGCACGGACTTGTTTTCCTGATAACTGATCCTGCTGGACCAGATTTGGATAATTCAGACATACTTTTTTTATATAAAAAAATTCAGATATAAACACTCCAACTTACACCAAATATAGCTGATACACTCCTATCAGGATGGTGAGTTAATAAATTACCAAATTAGTAACCCGGCCGTAAGTGGACGAGCTTAATAAGACCCTATTTAATTAGATACACTGTAATTATAATAATCAACTAAAATGATTTAATTACGACATATAAACTGGTTGGATTATAGAAATTGTTATAATCAAAACATCATATTACAATAATCATATAATCTAGTGAGACCCTTTTTCTTATTTAGGATTTCCCTTAGAGTAAACCATGACGGACCATAGAGTAAAAAACCATCATGGTTTAATTCTGAGTTAGGATTTCCCTTATAACTTCATTCTTCCTCCTAACTATTCTGTTGTCACTTAAGCAAAACATCCTACATGCCATCTAATAAATTATGCGTATGTTACAGTCTATTAGGAGTATATTATTCTTGAAAAAAAAACAATATGGACATAGACCTCATGAGTCGTCATGACATTTTCAATAGTCCGAGATTTTTCAATAATCCTCTCGGACGATTATCAACCTGTAATACAGTAGACTATTTAGATTTCGATGTTTTTTTTTCTTGACAACGGACGCGCAAGCCCATCACTGGCCAGGGCTTGAGGGACATGATGGCATACGATGATACGACGCTGAAAGTAACCACCCAACGACATAAATATACTAATAAATAAAACAGAGGATTAAGCGTGACAGCTTGGTAAACGAAAACGTTGGATTGGCTGAAACGAGCCGGTCTCAACCGCCAATTGTTTGCTCGGATCCTGTCTGCTGCCGCCAATCAAGGTTCAGCAATGACTTTGAGGTTCAGCTTGCTCTGATTTGTGGACCCGCTATACTCCTGGGGACGCATGTTCTCTGCCGATTACGTGGTGCGTGTTGCACGCCCGCACTTTCTGTACAAAAGCAACTGGTTTGTCCGGTGCTGGTAGTACTGGTCAGGTTTCAACCCTCCGCATGAATGAGTGAGGAAAAATCACTACGCACATGCATCGGGCATGGGAACATAAACAGAGGAACTGAAAGCGAGTGCGTTCTAGAGTCGTTACAGCCTGTAGAATGTTTTGCAAGAATTGTTGAAGGAGAAACTAGCTAGGCTACGGAACAGCCTACAGTATACTGTGACTGCTAGAACAGTCGTCTCCGGTATCCGCTAGGGCTTTGGCTTTTTCAACACTCACAAGATATACCGGAGCTTTAGGCGCCGTTGCTGTGTCTGTCGAACAGGGTCATATGACTAGTGCGTAAGCTAGCGTACACGTCCAAGTCTAACCTATACGTACTATTAATTTTTTTTTTGTGAAATGTACTATTAAAATTTAGAGACTTTGTTAACAAGAAAGTTATATATATTACTCTAATAGTCCAATCTATTAGATGGCTCGTATACGACCTGTCGAGATCAAGTAGTCGAGTGGTTGAGGGTCGTGCCAGTTGTGCTCGTGACAAGATTGCGAAACCCTCGTCTTGCATTCATGCTTGAAACTCGACACTGGGTAGTGAAGTTTTTTCTTTCCATTTGGAAAAAGGTAATTTTTTTAAAAAAATACTGAAAAAGGTAAATTTAGATCACATGCTCTCGTCTGATTCACCGTTGGATTTCTACTTTCACCTCACCGTGTACTTTTGAATGCTATTTATAATAGGGATTTACTTAGGCCTTTGAGATTCATATATACGACAAAAATATGGTTTAGAAACATGTCTTCTTGTCTCTTACTTTGCGCAAAATTCTAAGCGCATATCCAATAATGATAACCATGTGTCAATAAGCTGAGTGTAATTTTCCCTCTATTTGCTAGGCCGGCATGTGGCAGTAGGCTTTAGTAGCATGCAGTGGTAGAGGTTCAACCGTTCAACACATTTTTCAAGGTCAGTTAACAATCTGACCATATATGTCTACTCTACTCATCAAAGGAATAAAAATTTAGGAAGGGGGCATGGACCCTTTTGGTAGTGTGTTAAGCTCCACCCATATATAGTAGGCATGTAGCCAGGTGTATTCCCCATCCGGTGCAAAAAAACATGATGGAAATAAAAAAAATGATTTGGAACCATGATGGAAATTAAAAAAATTGATTTGGCTACTTGTTTTAAGGAATTTGCTATTCTTCAAGTGTTTTTCTTTTGTGGGATGTGGAGTGCCATATCAAAATAGAACAGTGCACAGTGTTGCTTCTTCTTCCTTAATCTAACTGAATAAGAGAACAGTACAACACAAAAATCAGATAGTAATCTCTCGTGGACCTATATATATATATATATATATATGCTCCCTTGTCTCCAACCATCCTTCAATCAATTACTCCAGCAGCTTCGTCGTCACCACTAATGCTTGCTCCTCATGCACCGGGTGTGTTGTACCACTAATGCTGCTTATTAGCCCGGGTATATATCCACCTTCAGCGTCAGACCACAGCCTGTTGTGCCGCCTCTCCCTCTCCCTCCAATTTGACGAGGATTGAAGGAAATTGAAATATAAAATTATTTACAAGTCAAAATCCCCTCATCTTTCTAATTCCTTAATTATTTGGATGTATTTAGTGTCTATATATCTTAACCTATATGTATTAAGGTTGACTGAAGTAGAAAATTAACTAATTTTTCTACCCTAAGTTTGTTCCAATTCACGTACATTAATGTGAAATATAAGTGTGTCTAATAAAGCCCTAAGATGGTATTTAATTGAATTAGTGCTAAGGTTGCCAGCGACGACTGAAGCAACCTAGCTTGACACACACATCTCTCTCGGACCCGCCTTGGCCTTGGATTATTTAGTCCCTTGAAAATTTGAAGAGTGTGTTTTTAAGAGGAGGAAAGATGGATCCAACTCCGTTCCCGTTTGCTTTTCTGTGTACCGTAAAAAATGGAGAGTGACGGGACTGCATACTGAAAAAATCACCGTGTGTTTGGACGGTGAAATGTTGACGGCGAAATAACTAGGGAACAAATATGGCCGGGCCACCCGGCCACACCATACTAACTACACGTACACCATACTAACTATACGTAGGTGTTGTATACATACAGTATATATATACGTGGATGGGGGGCGGGGGGTTCCTTTTCACGTGAGACGGCGCGCTAGCTAGTACCCGTCGCCACTAGCACGCTAACAACGCCGCACGTACACATCGCCCACGCAGCAGCATCGACGGCCGGACGGGACAGCGAGAGCCGACAAAACAACAGTAGGCAGCGGAGCCGGCCAGTCGCAAGCCTGTGAGGCTACGCGACTGTGACGGCCCAGTCTGTGCTCCACCGCGGTCCGCGGGAACGTGGTTGGCCGCGCGCGCTGCATGCTCGGTGGAGGTGGAGTCCGGGCGATGGCGTCCACGGGTTTATTGGACGGACAGCATGCTGCTGCTGCTGCTGCTGCTGCTTGTCGTCTCCCGTCTTGGGTGGAGAGTCTGGACTTCTGGAGTCCGGAACGCATCGGCGCTCGCTTGCTTGCTTTGAGAAGAACCTTGGTGAGCGAGGGACGGGCAACAGACGAGCAGATCACGTTCGCGTATACTGTACGTCGAAACGACGACGGCCGGCGTACGTGGTGATGAGAGGTGCTGTCGACCTGTCGTCGCGTCGATGGCCAAGGACCCGACTCGAGCTAGCTACTAGTTGGCGGTGTAGTTCACATCAGGCTAGCAATGCAAGCTTCTCCAGCCACTAGCCAGATAATCAAAGAAGAAGGTGCCGATCATGTCCATCACTCGCATTGTCACTTGTCAGTGTTAGCAGTTCATAGGATAGTAGAGAGGGGAATCGGAATTCGACGAGGAGCAAGCAATTGGGCGAGTTCAGAGGAAGGTTCCGTAGCTTAGTGGTTCAGGTACATAATAGTTCATACCCTTACACAAGAAAGCCGCTCGGTATTTATACCGGCAGGCAACACACACGCGTATTCGCTAGGTACGCCACTCCGGTCCATGGACTCGCGGGTTCAGCGTTCTGGGCCGACTTGTTCTCCTGGTGCTTGGGCCGTCCTTGTCGTCGTCAGTTGCCGGACGGGCAACAGTGGTGTCGGATGTTGCTGGTGCCTCAGTAGTAGTCGTAACATCCCCTCCCCTTGCGCGCCTGGATGTCCTCAGATACTGGCGCGAGGAAATTGTTGGTGGAGGGCCTCCAAATCTTCCCATGTAGCTAGAGAAACTGGAATGTTAGACCACTTAATCAGAACCTGATGAACGAGGCGCGCACCTTGCTAAACTTGGCGACGTTGGAGCATACGTTCCGGGATACTCCAGAGAGAAGAAGCTGGTGGTGGTGTCGGGGTGATAATGTGACCATCTCCCACCGCCTTCTTGAGTTGAGACACGTGAAAGACCGGATGCACTGCCGAAGAAGCAGGTAGATCCAGCTTGTAAGGAACAACACCCACTCTGGCCACAATCTTGTAAGGTCCGAAGAATTTGAAAGCCAATTTCTGACTGCTTCGATCAGCCAGCGAAGACTGCACATATGGTTGGAGTTTGAGAAACACCCAATCATGGACCTCAGATTGCCGTTCGGAACGCTTAGTGTCGGCTTATTTCTTCATTCGCTGTTTGGCTCGCAGCAAGTGCAGGCGAATGACGTCAGACATGAGGGCTCTATCATTGAGCCAACTAGTGATATCAGTGACTGGATGTTCGTCGGAAGGGGCGATGCCGAACTGAGTTGGAGCATAGCCATACAACACTTCAAAAGGGGAGCGGCCCAGCACGGAATGTAAGCTAGTGTTGTACCAAAACTCAGCGAGGTCAAGCCACTGATGCCATTGACGCGGACATGCATGAACAAAGCAGCGCAGAAATGTCTCCAAACACTGATTGACGCGCTCTGTCTGACCATCAGATTGTGGGTGATATGCAGTGCTCATACGAAGCTCCACCTTGGCCAAAGCAAACAATTCCGTCCAGACCCGACTGGTGAAAATTTTGTCGCGATCCGAAATGAGGGCAGAAGGCATACCATGAAGGCGATACACCTGAGAGAAGAAAGCCTTGGCGACACCGGTTGCTGTGAATGGATGACGGAGACCGATGAAATGAGCATATTTAGAGAACAAATCCACTATGACCAGAACACAGTTGAAGCTAGCAGATAACGGTAGTCCCTCAACAAAATCCAACGAAACCACCTTCGAGGCTCGGTCAGGTACAGGAAGGGGTTGGAGCAAACCTGGGAGTTTTGATCGGTCTGGCTTGGCCTGTTGACAGATGAGACAGGTCGACACAAATTTGCGGATGTCATACTTCATGCCCGTCCACGCGAAATGTTGCTTGAGCCGACGGTAAGTAACGGGAATGCCCGAATGTCCACCGACAGCGGATGTATGCATAGCGTGGATTACCTTGGAACGTAAGGTCGGGTCACTGCCAATCCAGAGGCGTCCCTTGTACTGCAATAGCCCATCAGAACTCGAATAGTGAGGTGCGACAGTCAAACCTGCGGTCAACTGACTGAGAAGTGTCTGAACCTTGTCGTCACCGATGTAAGAACTTATAACATCCTTCAGCCAGTGAGGCTGACAAACTGATATGGCGGTCAACTGACCATGAGGTGCACGAGATAGCGCATCAGCAACACCATTGTTAGCTCCCTTGCGATAAATGATCTTGTACTGTAACTCGATCAAACTAGTGAACACTTTCTGCTGCCAAGGAGTATGCAACCGTTGTTCAGTCAGTTGAACTAAACTTTTGTGATCAGTCACAATGTGAAATTCGATCAACAGCCATGAGGATCGCGAGGTATTCTTTTTCATATGTAGAGAGACCCTGCATGCGCGGCCCTAAAGCCTTACTCATGAACGCGAGAGGGTGCCCACCCTGAGCGAGTACAGCGCCAACGCCGCAACCAATGGCATCCGTTTCCAGAACGAAGGGCTTAGAGAAGTCTGGTAACGCCAATACAGATGCCGAGGTGACACTACTACATAAATGATTTTGCATAGCACTTGGCTTTTATTAACCGTAGCGGTTAAACACCTAAACCGCCACGATTAATAGGTGGTCAGAAAGACCACCGGACGGGGTCCCAACCGCCACGGTTAATGCATTAACCGTGGCGGTTGTTATAATATAACTGCCACGGTTAATGGCCTATTAACCGTGGCGGTTGATCTTACATAACCGTCACGGTTAATACCATTAACCATGGCGGTTACTGTTGCACAACCGCCATGGTTAATGCATTAACCATGGCGGTTGTTGTTACGTAACCGCCACAGTTAATAGATCATTAACCGTGGCGGTTATTGTTAAGAAAACCGCCACGGATAAGCCTGTAGTATAAATACAGCAGCCTCCTCTCTTCTTCCCCACGGATCCTTCTCCATTTTTGATGGTTTTGAGCTCAAAACCATCAAATTGACCATTGTTTGAGGGGGAGGTTTTGCCCTTGGATTTGGTCAGGTTTGGCACCGCAAAAGGTTGACTTTTACTCTCCAACACTTGGTTTTCTCTTTTTTCATGATTTGGGTGCTTTTCCCTAATCTAGATCTAGATCCAATAGAGAGGAGAGAGAATAGGAGATCTAGAGCTACACACATGTTGGGGAGGTTTTGCCCTTGGATTTGGTGAATGGTGGCACCGCAAGGTGTTGACTTTACTCTCTAACACTCGATTTTCTCTCTTTTGGATGATTTTTGTGCTTTTTCAACAAGATCTAGAGAGGGAGAGAGAATAGTAGATCTATAGAGCTACACACATGCATGCTAAGCTAATTTGAGTTTTTTGTGCATTTGAAAGGTTATGGAGCACAGGGATGAGTGGATGTACAAGACATCGAGGATGGATCTGAGATTCCTAGAAAATGTGAGGAAGAAGTTCATGCCCGTTGCGCAGAAGCATCGCCTCAGTCTGGATTGGGAGCTCATGGTTTGTCCATGCAATGACTGCAAGAATTGGTTTGCCCAGAAAGATGCAGTGGTGCAATCACACCTTGTACGATATAGTTTCATTAAGGATCCAAAGTACATTATGTGGAAGTTTCACGGCGAGAAAGAACCGAGTGTCGCCAATGAACATAGGGAAACCTCGTTGACGACATCCACAGTTGTGTATGGCGACGGAGGACACCAACAACCCACCGCGACACCGAGCATTGATGATGAGAGTTGCGACTACATCACTATTGTCGATCTGCTCCAAGCCGAAACTGCTGGCGCCGGGGACGACAACAATGGTGACCCGATGATTGATACGCTGCGGCCCGAGGATACAAAGCTTCTTGAGGAGATTGCTAACCGTTAGGACCATGACGATGTTCTATTTGGTAATCCAAAGTGGCTAGAGAATTTCAGAGAGATAAAACAGGCAACAATTGATCTCCTCTACCCGGACGGCGGTGAATGTCCAAAGCATTGCACAACGTTGCGTTTCGTCCTCCAGATGCTGATGTGCAAGGCTCGCCATGGGATAACCGACACAGGCTTCAATGACATTTTATGCATCATTGGTGAAACGCTACCAGAGGGTAACAGGGTTCCCGTCAATACATATCGAGCGAAGAAGCTGATCAGGCCAGTAGCGATGAAGCTTCAAAAGTTTCATGCATGTCCTAACCACTGTATTCTGTTTCGGGGTGAGTATGAGAATGCACAGAGTTGTCCGAACTGCGGCGCGAGCCGCTACAAGAAGAATGTCGGTTGTCGCGCAGACGATGAGGAAAAACCGTCGAGATCGGCGAAGAAGAAGAAAACAGGCAAGAAGCATTTGCCGCCTATTGAGGACGAAGAAGAAGAGGGTTACATACAGAGGAAAAGTCCTGCCCTGTCAGTGTGGTACCTTCCTATCATCGACCGGATACGTGCGTTATTCGGGAACCCAGAGGATGCCCAACTCATGTATCTTCTACTGCCAATGCTTATCTCAGGACTGAGGCAGCCCGACAACGATATAGACGTGTTCCTAGAGCCGTTGATGGAGGATATGCAGAAACTATGGGTGGAAGGGGTCTGGATGATGGATGCGTCCCTAAAGAAGGAGTTCACTCTAAAATCCATCATCTGTGTCACCATCACCGACTACCCTGGTCATTTTTCACTATCGAGACAGATTAAAGGGAAGACTGGTTGCGTAGTATGCATTGATGGTACCTGCTCCACTTATCTTAGTGGATCCCAGAAGACGGTGTATATGAATCATAGAAGATTCCTCCACAAGAAGCACAAGTACCGTCATTCTTCGATGAATCAGTTCTTCGATAACCAGACCGAGCCACAGACTGAGCCGAAGAGGACGAGCTACGGGCCAAAGGTGTTTGATATTGTAAAGGACATTAACTTCGAGTTTGGAAAGAAGAAGAAAGAGGACGAAGATGGGCAGAATAAACCAAGGAAGAAGAGAAAGCGGGATGACGAGGACGAGGAAGCACCTACCGTGAAGGTTTCATTCAAGAAGAAGTCATGTTTCTTCAAGTTCCTGCCATACTGGAAGTTTCTCAATACACCACATACCATCGACTGTATGCACCTAGAGAAAAATGTCTTCGAGAGCATGATCGGGGTCCTCCTGGACATGAATACTAAGACAAAAGATGGTCTCAAGTCACGTATGGACCTTGTGAAACAGAACATCAGGCACGAAATCCACCCAACACCGGCGGGACAAAGTGGAAATAAAGTTGACCTTCCAGGCGTGAGCTACAACCTCACACGGGATGAGAGGAGGGCTTTCTGCAAGTGGCTTAGGGATGTAAAGGTCCCGACCGGTTTCTCTTCCAACATCAAGAGTCTGGTCTCGATGAAAGACCTGACAATGACCAACTTCAACTCCCATGACTGCCACATAATGTTGACTGTGTTCCTTCCTATTGTGATAAAGGTTATCGGTCCAGAGTACGTGAACATGGTCATCACACGCATGTCCTATTTCTTTAACTGCGTCACACAGAAGGTCATCGATGAAGCTGACCTGCCTGCCTTAAGAGAGTTTATCGCGGAGACTCTTTGCCAGCTTGAGATGTGTTTCCCACCTTCTTTCTTCAATATTATGCCACACCTAATGATGCACATGGTGGATCAGATAGAAGAACTTGGTCCTGTCTACTTGCACCATATGTGGACGTATGAGCGGTTCATGTCCACCCTTAGCAGATACGTTCATAATCGTGCTAACCCGGAGGACTCCATGATCGAGGCATACACAACGGAGGAGGTCGTTAACTGTTGCACGAGATACATCCGAGATGGAAATGCTATTGGGCTTCCCGTCCACCTGCACGAAGGCAGAACAACGGGTATGGGGTGCACGGGAAGGAAAGTACGCACTGATATAGACGAGGAAATCTTGCAAGAAGCCCATCACGCTGTCCTTAATCAGTTGGTGTCGATGGAACAGTGGGTCGAGCAGCACCTGAACGAGATTCGCCAAACTGCGGCCGGTCGCACGGAGGCGTGGGTACAAAGACAACACAAGATGAAGTTCACGACGTGGATCCAAAAGCAGGACATCCCCACCGACGGAAGCACTGAAGAATCTAGGCTTGTATCCGGACCGTCCAGCCAAATCACCACGTGGCAAGGGTATGACATAAATGGATACAGGTTTCACATGAAAGAGAAGGACAAGAAGAGCGCGGCACAGAACAGTGGTATTCGATATGAGGGCTTTGACGAGGCGACAATGCAGATGAAGTTATTCTACGGGCAAATCGGTGAGATATGGGAACTTGACTACGACGGTGACCTCGAGATACCCATCTGTCGGTGCAATTGGGCCAACCCGAAAGGAGTTGAGATAGACGAATATGGACTAACCACCGTTGACCTACAAAGGGTCAGATGCAAAGATGATGAGTGGGTACTCGCAAACCGCGTCGCGCAGGTAGCCTACTACAAGAAGCCCAGAGATTCCAACAAGCATGTGGTTGTGTCAGGAAAGCAAAGGATCATTGGAGCCGATGGAGTCCAGAGTCCCGAAGAATACAACAACTACCAAGAGCTCTCGCTCTTTACCGATCATCCACGCAAGATCAAGATCGTTGAGAACCGCATCAACAAGACCAAGATGAAGCCTTGGTTCCGCCCCGACGGCGAGAAGAAGACCGTTATAGGATCACTTCCAGCAAAATGATATATATATATATATATGTAATAATGTATTTATTGATTAACGACCGAGAACTTTTATGTTTTTCACACCTATATGTAATAATGTACTCACTTATTCATTAATAATGTACTCTACTACACTCTACTACTTTACTACTACGCATACTACTCTCTACTACACTCTACTTTACTCATACTACTACTCTACTACTACTACTACTACTCTACTACTCTCTACTACTTTACTCATACTACTACTCTACTACTACCTATACTACTCTCTACTACTATACTACTACTCTACTACTACTCTCTACTACACTCTACTACTCTACTACTACTCATACTACTCTTTACTATACTCTACTACTACTCTCTACTACTATGTATCATACTACTCTCTACTACTATACTACTACTCTACTACTACTCTCTACTACACTCTACTACTACTCTCTACTACTCTACTACTACGTCTCATACTACTCTCTACCACTCTACAACTACTCATTCTACTCTCAACTACACACTAGTACTCTACTACTACTCTACTACATCCACTACTCTTACTACTATAAACTACTACTGCTCTCTACTACTCCTACTACCCTCTAGTACCTCATACTACCATCTACTACCCTTGTACTACTCTCTACTACCCTCTACTACTGCCTTCTACACTCTACATTAACTATGGCGGTTGCTCTAATACAACCGCCATGGTTAATATTAACCATGGTGGTTGTATTAGAGAAACCGCCATGGTTAATGTCTCCCTATATAAGCAGCTGCCCACTCCCTCCATATTCTCCTCGCCGCCGCCACTATACCCCGAAGGGCTGCCGAAATCGCACGGTGGTGCTCCTCCGCGGTGGATGTTCCCCCTCCTTGGTGCTCGCCTCCCCCACGGCGGGGAACCCCGGTGCTCGCTCTTCCTTCCTCGCGCGTGGCGGCGGACCCCCCTCCCTCCCGGTGGTCGCCTCCCCCGTGGCGGCGGACCCCGCGATGCTTTCTTCTTCCCCCCCCCGGTGGCGGACCTCGGGGCTCGCGCTTCCTTCCCCCCCCCCCCCCCCGGCGGCAGAGGACCCCGGTGCTCACGCCTCCTTCCTCCCCCGCGGCGTCGAACCCCCCTCCCTGGTGCTCGCCTCCCCCGCGGTGGCGGACCCCGCGACGCCATCTCCTTCCCCTGCGGCGACGGACCTCGGTGCTCTCGCCTCCTTCCTCCCCGGCGGCGGCGGCCCCTCTCCCCCCACAGCCACCCTCTCCCCTCCAAGGTAAGGTCTCTCCTCCCCGTCTCCCCGATGCCCGACACCATGCTGGAAACCCTAGCTATTTCTTGATGCCCAGTCTCTGTGCTTGATTCATTGATTCAGTGATGGAAATGATGATTCAATGATCTATGCTTCCCTAGATGCAATGTGATTCAGTGATGGAAACCCTAGCTATTTCTTTGATCTATGCTGCCCTAGATGCAATTTGATTCAGTGATGGAAGAAGCATATAACTGAGCAAAGTGTCTTAGGTCCATGATGTTTTTCAATTTGGAAATGATGAAATTGGCGGATTGATGACTTTGACTTGTTGCGACATTCTGTACTTGATGCAAGGTTCTCTGCTATTTCAATTTGATCTATGCTGCCCTAGATGCAATGTGATTCAGTGATGGAAGAAGCATTAGAACTGAGCAAAGTATCTTAGGTTAATGATGTTTTTTCAATTTGGAAATGATGATGGCTATTTCAATTCTTACATACTGAGCAATGTGCAGTAGGTATATGATGTTATTTTGCTTCTTGAACATGATGATGGCTATTTTGAGTTGTGTAAACACTTGTTGGCGTAGGAGGAGCACCTTTAGGTGTGGCAACCACGCCATAATTGTTTACTACATTATTTGCTTTCCTCTAATAAATACACGTGAACATTGTAATGATGAAATTTTTTAAAATGAACTGAGACCTAAGGCACTTTGCAATGATGTTGATTCTAAAAATTCAAGATTGGGGGCATATGTTTGTGGGCGGCTATTATGTGTCTTGTACTACTACCCTCTACTTCTCTCAACTACTACCTATGCTCACTACTATTGTCTACTACTTATACCCTCTACTACCCTCTACTACTCTCTACTACTACTGCTGTCTACTACTCTCTACTACTACTACTACCCTCTACTACCCTCTACTACTCTCTCCTACTACTGCTATCTACTACTGCTACCCTCTACTACTCTCTCCTACTACTGCTGTCTACTACTCTCTACTACTACTGCTACCCTCTACTACCCTCTACTACTCTCTACTACTACTGTTGTCTACTACTGCTACCCTCTACTACCCTCTACTACTCTATACTACTACTGCTACCCTCTACTTCTCTCTACTACTACTATTGCTCACTAGTGATTGTTAGGAATATGCCCTAGAGCTAATCATGTAGATGATTATATTCCGATTGTATCCATGATTAATAAAGTGTTCTTTGAATATCCATTATAGACAAATAGTATTGATTGACGATTATGTGAATTGTTTGTGGAACTCAATTACCTGAATGGCTATTCTAAAAGTTGTCCCTGGTCGGCATTCTTGTAAGAGCACACTTGAATATTAGACCAGCATATGTATTAGTTGATGGCTATGTTTCACAAGTCATAGACATGGAGATGTCAAACTAATAATGTGGGCACATGTGAGACATGTAGGCTGGACTGACCCAACAAGAGAAAGTCTCTATTCATGTCATGTACGTTATGTCCTTATACCTGAGATTGTGGTATGTACTCAAGATGTGAAACGATCTACTTAGGGACTATCAAACGCTACTCCGTTATTGGGTAGTTATAAAGGTGGTCATTGGGTGGTCGGGAAACATGCTATGAGACATAGACAATCAAGATGGAATTTGCCCCTCTCTTCGTGAGAGAGATATCACTGGATCACTCATGTGATTGGATCAACAAATGCATGGCCGTGCTTGGGTTAAGTGTTAACCCACGAGTTGAACCATATATCGAGTGGCAAAGGGAATAACTTGTACATGGTCATAGTGGTTCGTCTGATATGATCATAGCGTATGCATAGGAGTTGACACGCCTTGCTAGAGGCCGCTATCAACTATTGGTCGAGTAAGAGTACTTGGGCCATGTCTATGTATGCGTGAGCCCATAGGGTCGCACGCTTAAAGGGCTGGAAGCCTAATTCGGGTTGGACCCGAATTAGACTAGGTTTAGGGTTACTAATGGGCCTCCAACGTGGGAGCTCGTCAGGACGCCTATATAAGCAAGGGGTGGGCACGGGGCGAGATTCATCCACGCCTTTTGGCAGCCGCCGTCGCCTCCCCACGCTCGCGCCTTTTGCTCCTCGCGGACCTAGCAGTCCGGAGGCGCAACGCTTCCTCCCTGCATGTGTGGGATTCCTCGGAGGTGCTGCATCTGGAGCACAAGGACGAACCGCGCGAAGGGGACGTTGAGACGGACGACCACGCAACTGCACTGCCTGCTGCGACGCGCACGACTACATCAAGTCGTCTTCCGCTGCACCTGCGCGTCTAGTGGTAATCCCGTAACCTATAACTAGCAGTAGATCCTATTTTATGAGGTCGAAAAGTTTTGTTTTCCGGCTAGCGTAGCAACCTCGTATTCCATCAGTGTTGTCTACTACTACTACTACTGCTCACTTCTCTGTTGATGGGCTCTCTACTACTGGTGTTGCTGCTCACTATTCTCTGTTGCTTAGCAGTCATTTTTGCTTTCCTCTGTACTACTACTACTCCTCTACTACTACCCTACTACTCTACCCTCTACTATTCTCCTCTCTACTAATATCCTATTACTACTTCTACTAGTATCTACTACTACTACTATATGGTAATTGCAAGGCTGACCTTTCCTCTCTACTACTTCCCTACTACTTGTACTACTGTACTACTCCCTCTACTACTGCTACTACTACCTACTACTACACATTACTTATGTTGCCTATTTCAATATAATCTATGTTGCCCTAGCAGTCACTGTGATGCTCTATGTTGCCTGATGCAATGTGATTCAAAAATCTAAGAAGATGATGTATATTTTGATTATTACACACTGAGCAAAGTGTCTTAGCTTCATGATGTTTTTTCAATTTGAAAATGATGAGCTCTGTGCTTGATGTTCTCACTTGTTGCCCCATTATGTACTTGATGCAAGGTTCATGATGTTTTTTCAATTTGGAAATGATGTTGCCCTATTCTCACTTGTTTTTTTAATTTGGAACTGAGACCTAAGGCACTTTGCAATGATGTTGATTTTAAAAATCCAATGATGTTAAAATGATGGTGTTTACCTAAGGCACTTTGCAATGATGTTGATATGTATTAACTGAGACCTAAGGCATTTTTGCTTTCCTCTACTACTACTCATACTACTGCTACTGCTCTACTACACTGTGATCCTCTACTACTACTCATACTACTCTCTACTACTACTGTTGCTCAATACTCTCTACTTCTCCTGTCTACTACTCTGTTGCAATGATGGTGTTGGCTGGTTGTTGCTATCTACTTCTCCTGTCTACTCCTGCTGCTGCTCTCTACTACTCTGCTAGTCTCTATTACTACTGCTGCTGCTCACTACTGGTCTTCTCTACTACTGCTATCTACTACTCTCTATTACTCTACTACTCCTCTCTACTACTACTGCTGCTACTTCTAGACTACTGCTACTTCTATACTACTGTTGCTGCTCCTCTACTACTACCCTACTACTACTGGTTGTTGCTATGTACTACTGCTGGTTGTTGCTATGTACTACTGCTAGTACTACTAGTACTATTACTACTGCTACCCTCTGCTACCCTCTAGTACCCTCTACTACCCTCTAATCTCATGGTACTCTATACTACTACTGCTGCTCTCTGTTGCTGGGCTCTCTACTACTGCTCATACTACTTCTACTACTACTCTCTACTACTACTGCTGCTCAATAATGGTCTCTACTGCTCATATATAGTAGTCATTTCCTCTCTACTACTACTACCCTACTCCTCTACCCTATTACAAGGTTGGGATTTCCTCTCTACTACTTCCCTACTACTTGTACTACTATACTACTACTCTACTTCTGCATATTACTTATGCTGCCTATTTCAATTTGATCTACTTCTATTTCAATTTGAATCTGTGCTGATGATGTCTATTTTGATATTTACACAGTGAGCAAAGTGTCTTAGGTTAGTGATGTTTTTTCAATTTGGAAATGATGATGGCTATTTCAATTCGTTCACACTGAGCAATGTGCAGTAGGTATATGATGTTATTTTGCTTCTTGAACATGATGATGCCTATTTTCAGTTGTATAAACACTTATTGGCGCAGGAGGAGCACCTTTAGGTGCGGCAGCCGCGCCATAATTGTTTACTACAATTTTTTGCTTTCCTCTAATAAATACACGCGTACATTGCAATGATGAAAAAAATTATATTAACGGAGATCTAAGACACTTTGCAATGATGTTGATTCTAAATTAATTTTTTGCTCGATGATACAAAGCGGTGTAGTGAGACAATGTGTCAGCCGAGTTCTACAATGTTTGTCATGACTCTCATCAAACCGTGAGAGACGTCCATACCTAAGCACAAGCAAAGGATGTTGTGCTGTTGGGTTGGACGTCTCCCACGGTTCCATGATTGTGATGATTTGATTTTGTTGTCTATGAGATTTTGCTGCGAAGGTAAGAAGAGTTGTCACATTAGTCAAGGATCAATGATCACCATAAGCGTTGGAAGGCTGCATTGTGCAT
This sequence comes from Microstegium vimineum, assembly GCA_022036555.1. Taxonomy (NCBI): domain Eukaryota; kingdom Viridiplantae; phylum Streptophyta; class Magnoliopsida; order Poales; family Poaceae; genus Microstegium; species Microstegium vimineum. The sequence continues at coordinate 1,185,149 of CM039121.1, forward strand.
AAACCCGCTATTTTGAGAGCAATTAGTCTACTACTACTCCTAGCTAGTCTACTACTTCTATACTTTGACTCATAGTCTCTACGACTGCTCATACTACTCTCTACTACTACTGCTGCTCACTACTCGTACCCTCTACTAGTGTTGTTTATTTGCTGGTTGTTCACTGTTGTTCACTATTGTTAACTAATGCCTATGATGATAATAACAACCAACAATTGAGGTGGTTGCCTTTGTGCATTTGCCTTTTCTAAGTTCTTATGTGGAAGCTGTGGCTGTCTTTGTCATGTTTTGTCATAACTCATCATGAGACACATTCGGAAGGGCCGGATCCACCCTTCACTCCTAATGTGGCCTTGGGAGTGCAAGAGGAAGTGCTCATGCATGGTAGACATACATTGAACAAACTGCTCACCTTATTTTGCTTTCTTTTCCAAATGCAGCCACTAATGATATTGATGACAAGTAATTTGAGAAGGGAAATCCCATATCTGAGGCATTTGCAATGACTAAACTTCAAAAATATGTTGAGGTAGCGCGATGATGATCAAATCTCCTCCTGATAATATATGTGATGACATTGGGGTGCTCTGAGCCAAATTCATACTTTTTTTAATGATTATGTATTTTTCTTTGGTCAATTTTGTAATTTTCATTGGATAATTTTGTACTTTTCTTCTTTGTAGTAGTAGATAAATGGCAGACCAACATAGAGGAAAAGAATGGCGCGAGCCAAGCCCGACCCCAAGTTATAAGGGCTCAGATGACGAGGGCTCAGATAAGTCCGCCTCAGACGGCGAGGGCTCTCCTCACAAGTCCGCCTCAGACGGCGAGGGCTCTTCTCACAAGTCCGCCTCAGACGACGAGAGCGTCGAGTATGAGGATGAGGTATTCACACCGAGGGCCCCTAAGAAAGTATCCCTAGAGGTAGAGCTTGATATAGACTATGAGCCAGAAGAAGAGCCAGCAGAAGAAACGGGGCCCTCAACTCGAGCATCTCATAACACCCCAGGACGACACTTTTTAGATGACGAGGAACACGTAAGTATATAATTAGCTTACACAACATTGATTCGCCACGTCTAAGTATACAACTAATGCATGCTCATATATACTCTCGACAGTTACCTACGGTGCCTATGTCTTTGGAGTTCCCCGACGATGAAGAAGAGGGGCATGCATCGGGTCCCACCCCGAGCACTTCAGCTGCAACGGGAGGTGCCAACAAAGGCAACAAGTCTACCTTGAAGAGGGGCCAACATGGGAGGCACCAGTTAACCAAGAAGGTGCATGTCATCGAGCAGATAGGGTCACAGGGAGAGCCTTTGGCGCCACAGTCAATCATCGACACCTTCAACAACCAATGCTCGTGTATAGTCAGGGAGCACGTGCCGATCACGTACTTCAACTAGAAGCTGGTGCCGAATGAACTCAAGGACAAAGTATGGACTGATATCAAGAAATATTTCCAGTACCCACCAGACCAATTCAATGAGGAAAGATGCAGGGGGCATGCGCTATTTATTGCAGGCAAATCCCTTTGCACCCTCTGGGCTACACTGAACAATAAGTATGTGAAGACCGGGAAGACATCCTTCGCGGATTACACCTTCATTAAGAAACACGTCTAGGATGAGTATCTCGAGAAGATGAGCACTGACGAAGCAAAGTCCAATAGCCAGAAGTTCTCGGAGCTTGCAAAGAAGAACGAGTTGTTGCACCACCTAGGCATGACCGGGTACACCGGTAAGAGGCCGAGGTGGTGCCAGGAAGAAATGGACGCAGAAGCATCCGGACAGAGTTATCCATTACAAGACGTTGACGAGAGGTCACACGACTACTTCTATGCTCGTCGGCCGAAGAAGTTGAAGGAGGGGATGACCAAGTACAATGAGCCTAGGGTCGAGGAGGCAGAGAAGTCTTTGCTCGCAGTCAAGGCGGCAAAGGAATGCAAGGAGTTCGTACCTCGCAGGGACCACGACGAGCTCACCGAGGCGCTAGGAAACCCCGAGCACTACGGCCGCGTCCGGGGTGTTTCGTCGAAGCAGAGCTGGAAGAATATGGGGTCGTGGCAGTCCGATGCCTCCTCATACCACACGAGGCAAGGATACATGGAAGGTATATTCCAGGCCGGCAAGGAAGCCGTGATGAAGGAAATAATTATGGGGTCCATACAAGATGTTTTCACGAGCACCGACCCCAAGATGGTGGAGCTGAGGACACAGATGTTTCGCCAGGCTGGTGTGATGCCATCACAGGGTCAAGGCACCTCACCACCCCAAAGGTATCCGGTCGATGAGGTCGTGAAGACCACATACGTCCACCTCTTGGTGCCGTTTGGCAGAGCGGGAAGGAAGAAGAAGGTGGCGGAGGGCTCGGTAGACCCGCCCAACCCTGAAGACAGGTTCTTAGGCAAGCCCATCTCGCCCGAGTATGTCAGGATCACAGTGGCATGGATGGACAATAACCACGAGGATGATGAACTAGATTTCACCACTGAAGAGGGAAGCAGGACCCTAGCAAGTGCTATGGGCACTGATGTGCTATGGAACAAGGACGACCTTGACTTCCCTCCGGAGCCACTGTCGCCAAAAAGCTCACAACAGTCACCAAATACCCCAGGTGGCGGCCCAGGTGACGACGCCAACGACGACAACGACGACGATGTTGGTGGCCACGAAAGCCCAGGTAGCCCATCACGTAGCCCATGTCCGGACATGAGCAACCCACATGGACGAACTGGAGATGAACAAACGGGCCACCAAACACCGCCTCAATGCCACAAAAATGTGGAGTGTCCACCACCGCCGAAGAAGCCAGAAGAAGAGAGGGACAAACCCGCCCATCTCACTGAGGTCGAATGGGCGGTGTGGAACGCCACAGAAAAGAACCAGTACACAACTGTGTTCCAAAGGTACAAATGGCAACCAAACATCGCAAGCAGAGTATGTGTGCAAATATATATGATACTAACACACTCTTCTCTTTTCTCAATAACAGGGAGCGAAGCCCGCCTGACCTTTGGCCTCTGAGTCCAGATTGCCCTGCTAACTTTGAGAATGGCAAGTTCATGGTGACGTTAGGGCAGCTTGTTGAGGAATCGCTGGTATATGCATGCTTCGAGGTTAGGCATGACGAAGTTTGTTCAAAGGGTACCCAAGGAGTACTTCCTCTTGGATGAGGACGCCTATTTATCAATTGTCTTCCATGACATGCATAGAATGCTGCGGCGCAAAGACCTCGATGTCGCCCAAGTCACCCTGTTTGCCATGTAAGTTATTACACATCTGCATCTCTATAGCTAATTAAGTAAGAGTATGCAATGTTGACACTGCTGCTTGCAGGATGCAATCATACGTAAGCAAGGAGTTGTCGCATAAGGTTATTTACCTATCTCCTATGCATATTACCGAGAGGGCCATCATTGGACACGGGCTAATGGACATGCATCCGAAGCTGGCGAGCTTGACTGGGATGGAGCAAGTGAACGCCACAGCTTTGTTGCGAGGCGAGATCAAGTTCAGGAAGGGACACTACATCCTCAAAGCCATGAAGCAGCTCAAGGGAGAAGGGTGTATCCTTGCCGCTCACCAGTTTGGGTAAGTCCAAATGATACATGCATGCATGTCTTCACCATGTTTCATATTTCAAGATCTTAGATCCATATTGTTTGAATGGTGTAGCACGGGCGACGCGAGGCATTGGATTGTATTCATGATCTATCCTCAGGATGGAATGGCGATCATATTGGACTTCATGCGGAACACACACATGAAAGGCTACAAACATTTTGAAGGATGCCTGCGATAGTACATGACTACACATATTTTCTTTTATAAGCACTCAAAGTATATGATTGTATCTGATGTTTGACACTAGTGGCATGAACATTCAACGCTTACAGGATGTACGTGGAAGACCCCACCTGCGTTGACCGTAGGTCCGATGAGGTGAAGGAGTGGGGCACAAAACTCAGGCTGAGGCGAGAATTCCCGGTAATACGACTTGTACTACTGCTATCCTACTAACTAGCACTACTACAAGCCTACTTGTACTTACTCTTACATATGTATATCTTACATGCAGTGTGCCAAGCAACCTAAAGGCTCACTCTTTTGTGGATACTATGCTTGTGAGTACCTCAAGAGATGCCCGAAATTTAGCTAGAGCTGGCGGCAGCTCAAGAAAGGTACAAAATGGTGGTAGAAAGGAACCGTCGATCAAAAGACCAACACTCGCACAATAGCCGACATTTGTAAGTTTGTCACCAATGAATGTGCTGAAATGAGTGGGAAATTCTTCTACACGGGCAACGCGCTAGAGGTATTACCTCAGTACCGTGCGTTAGCCAATTGGATAACTAGTGGTTTAGACATGACTGACTACAAGCTGCCGGACATTGATTAGATGAACTTGTTGACTGTTGGAAATGATTTTGCATAATGAACTTGTGTATATAATGAACTTGTTGTAACTTTGTGATATTGGTTCTCTTGGAAGAAGACAACACATTCATGTAATATACTTGTTTAATCAGTGTTATATAATCTGTGCTCTTATATAATCTGTGCTTGAATTTGAGACAAATGTTTTGAATCATATTTAAAATTAAAAAACATTTTTTTTGTTTTTTAGAAAATATTAACCATGGCGGTTGCTATAAGAAACCACCACGGTTAATACCATTAACAGTGGCGGTTGGCCTTACATAACCGCCACGGTTGGCGGTTGTACTATAAAAACCGTCACGGTAAATGGCATTAACTGTGGAGGTTGCCAACCGCCACGGTTAATGCTCCGATTAACCGTGACCATTGATCCGTGGCGGTTGGAAAAACCGCCACGGTTAATCCATTTCAACCGCCACGGTTAATGATTCTTGTAGTAGTGTGATTGCCGATTTGAGAGTATCGAAGGCCGTTTGATGCACTGACGACCAAACAAACACTGCTCCCTTCTTGAGTAAGTCGGTCAGAGAACAAGAGATGACGCCGAAATGCCGGACGAAACGCCGATAATAGCCGGCAAGCCCCAAGAAACTACGGAGGTCTTTGATGGAGATCGGAGGGGGCCAATTGAGCACTGCCTGTACCTTGGCGGGATCGGTGGCAACCCCATCAGCCGAGATGACATGACCCAGATATTTCAGTTGGCGTTGAGCGAACGCACACTTAGACATCTTGACTTGCCACTTGTCGCGGTGTAAGAGCTCAAGAACTTGTCGCAGGTGCTGGACATGGTCCTCAAAAGAACAATTGAAGATCAGTATGTCGTCAAAGAAGACTAACACGCACTTGCGAAGTAACGGGCCTAGGGTAAGATTCATGGATTTGAGGAACATGGCCGGAGCTCCAGATAAGCCAAAGGCCATAACACGAAACTCATAGTGTCCAGTATGTGTCTGGAAAGCCGTCTTCGCCTCTTCACCGGGCTTCAAGCGAATCTGGTGATAACCCGCCGCAAGATCCAAGCATGAGAACCATGATGCACCGTGAAGTTCGTACAAAAGTTCTTCAATGACGGGTACGGGATACTTGGATTTAACAGTGATAGCATTTAACTGTCAAAAGTCCACACAGAAACAGAATGATCCGTCCTTCTTCTTGACCAACAGAACCGACGAAGAAAATGGGCTTTGACTATGTTGCACAATGCCAGAACTGAGCATCTCTGTAACTTGGCGCTCGATTTCATCTTTGATAGCTGGTGGGTAACGGTAAGGTCGAACCGTGACAGGAGTGGCACCTGGAAGCAGAGGAATATCATGTTCACACTCGCGAGAGGGTGGATAGCCTGTCAAGGGGGTAAACACCTCCTGGAACTCCTGTAGAAGCTGAGATATCTCGGGTGGCAGGTTGTCAGACTGAACTGGTGAGTCGGACGAGAGTGTTGTTACTTGTATCACAGTACCTGGAGGAAGCTCGAACAGTTCCCCTTGTAGCACCATGAAGGAATCTTCATATGGAATGCGAAGCCATTTCTGAGCCCAATCAACTTCCATGGGACTGAAACGAGAAAGCCAATCCATCCCAATAATGAGATCATACTGTGGAAGCGGGATGACCTTAGCCACTGATTGAAACTAACAGTGTTGTACTGACCACTCCAGTGCTTGAAATTCGGTCGAGCAACTCAACAACTGGCCATCAGCAAGCCGGACCTGGAGCGGAGGAATGAAAGTTGTTTGTCCCTGCAGCCGGGGTGCAAAGCTTGTGCTGATAAAAGTATGAGAACTGCCAGAGTCGAGGAGAAGACGGGTTGCGTACCCTTGAACTGTTCCCTGAAATTGGATGGCATTGATAGTAGACTTGCCATTCAGCATACAGACAGACAAAGCCAGAAGTGCTTGAGCTTCAATGGTATCATCAGAGTCGGGAGTATTATCCTCCATAGCAGTTGAGTGACAAATATCCCAGAACTCCTGCAGCACGTGCAGTTGAACTGTTTCAGCGCAACGATGATCCCGCGACCACTTGTCGCCACAGTGAACACATAAACCACGGGCACGGCGATAATCGCGCAGAGTGCGCAACTTATCCTCCACACCACGAGGACGACGTTCCTCCGCAGCTGTAGGAGGTGGGGTTGCGCGTTCAGGCCTGTCGAAGCGCGGTGGTGGAGGAGGTAGTGGCAGGGCTCCCTTGGGAATCGGCTTGCCGAAAGTGTAGGCCTCCGGCCGACGCAACTCTTTCTTGCGACCGCTCTCCTGCAGCTCTTCCTGTAACAAAGCAAGAACACAGGCAGTATCGAAGGACTGGGGACGAGGCATATGCATAGGATTACGAATGTCCTCCCTCAGCCCATCCACAAAGCGCAAAGCTAAAGTCAAAGGATCATACGCCCGACCATAAGCAATCAACTCATCAATCAGTCTAGCAAAACGATCGATGTATTCCTGGACTGACGAAGTTTGGCGAATACTGAACATTTGTCTGACAAAAGTCTCATACTGAGCTTTGCCAAAACGATCAAGGAGGAGTTGACAGAAATTGTGCCAAGGAAAACGCTTGACCCGAGGATCCAAAGATTGTAACCAGCGGGCCGCAGCAGAGGATGTGACAAAATTCATGGTGGCACATTTGATCCACACCGACTGGTCAACCGAATACAGATCAAAATAATCCTCACACCATGAGATCCACAGTTTGGGGTTCTCTTCATCAAATTTAGGGAAATTCATCTTTGAGATTTTGTGGTTTGTGTGATGATTTTCCCAAGGAGGACGCGGTTCACGGAAGCATCTGCCCCCAAACGACCCAGCAGGATCGTCGACCATACTCGCTACCGGATCCATAGCTAGCTCTAATGCAGAATGAGACCGACGCAACTTAGACATAGGATCGGTATCCGGGCAGAGTTGCTTACCCTTGACCGGGGATGTGAGTCCAGGACCCATTCCCCGGTAACTTGTTTCGACGCCGGGCCCTAATGGGCGAGTATTGACGTTGCTGGCCGCCGCTGGCGCAGGGAGCGCGTGCGGGGTCGGCAGCAACCCGGCTTGAGTGGACGCGGACGGCTCCAAGGCGGTGCGGCTGACCGTCTTGTGAAGGGCCGCCACCTCCGTCCGGATCTGCTCCACTGATGTGTTGGTGTTGCGGAACGCGCCGACCTCAGAACGCAGCTCCTCCATGGATGTGTCCATCGTGGATTTCCATTCGTCGAGCACCGTGGTGGCGTCCTCGAGGCGACCAAACCGATCTGAGATGGATCGATCCATGGCGATGATGGATCCATTGGGCCGACTTGTTCTCCCGGTGCTTGGGCCGTCCTTATCGTCGTCAGTTGCCGGACGGGCAACAGTGGTGTCGGATGTTGCTGGTGCCTCAGTAGTAGTCGCAACAGTCAGCATACTCCTGACTGTATAGCACGTACGTTGACATCCGCCACACTAGTAGTACTACTCACCCACTGCACGTACCATCCATCCACGTTGATCGATCGATGCCCGGACGAACTCGATCGTGCGTGCGCCACAGGTGTCCCTTCGCATGCCCTCCACCACACACTGCTCGTCGTCCTTGTTTGTGAATTGTGATCACCACAGGCGGCCCGGCCAGAGTCTGTCTACTGTGCGCTGTAGCTGTAGCCGATGGCTTCGTCCTGCCCTGTTCGTCATCGATCAGCTGCAGATCTTTTGTTTTTTTAATTATTATTTGCAGGCACATTCGCTCCAAACCACCGGTGCCTAGCTTCTGGATCATCGATCCTGTGGACGATGCTTGCATGCGTCGTGTCAGCTGTTTTCCTATGCCGGTACTGTACGTAGCTAAGCGCCAAAGCTAGGACAGAAAGTTTCCAAAATCTTGCTAGCTACGTACCTACTCGAGGAAGGAAGTTGTTGCCGGGCCCTGTAGGAGTAATCGAAAGTTTGGCCAATCATCTTCATTAGATCGCGTGTGTAGCAGGAACGTAGGACCCCTGCAACGAACGGAGAGAGAGCGTGCAGCGTGGCCTGGCCTCTGCCACACTGGAGGACTCGCATTTTAATTTCTTAACCCAGATGATCTTTTGACTCACTGTATATACTCCATACGTAGCTAGTAGCTATAAGCACTCGACCTACCACAATTCCAATTCCACAAAGCCGATGTACTCCGCGAATCAAAAAGATTTGATGCTCTGGGCCGGGTTAATAAGCTCTTCTAGGACAAGGCGGTTAGCCATTGCCATCATCATCCCCATCATCACACACACATGGTGGTTTGAAAATTGCGAAAGCCGATCACAGCTCTAAATCTTTGAATGCTAGCACTAGCAGCTCCAACAATGCAAGCTCTGTACACACGAGTACGGCGTGTATTTATTTTTCTTTGATTTTCTGTCAAACCCTTAGACGTACTACTTATTGGCCACGTCGGACCGACCGATGTGTTTGCGCTGCAAATGGCTCCTTACTTTATTATTAGTTCCACGTAGTAACTGCGTGGCTCGTGGGTCATGCATGACTTGGACAGCAAGGCCGCGCGCCGGCCAGCCGGCCGGCCCATCGTTTCTCTCAGCCGCGCCGGACAGACAACCGGACGAGCGCGAGGTTCATGCGGTGAATGTTATATTGGCGCTGATGAAAGAAAGGTCATCAAAGGACGATGGACAGTTGGCACCTATACTACTACTACTACTACTGTATATCTAGCTGACATGACATGATATATCCTCCGTCCTTTTATCTCAACCAAAAACGATAAGGACGACTAGTACATGTCTCTATGACATGGATGAACAAGGGACGATCTGCCATGCATGTGCAAGCAGGTGGCTTGGGTCCTTGAGGTGCAGGGTGCGCCGTCTCCCGTACGTCCCCCACCCACCCACCATCCCCTGCATCAATTTGCCTACACTGTTGCTAGATAGCCCAGCCGCCCCCCCCCCCCCCCCCCCCCCCCTCTCCTTTTTTGGTGCCTTTGCAATACTCCCTTCCTTCTAAATTAGAGATGATTTGACTTTTCTAATACCATGTATTTGGATATGACACGCATATCTAGGTGTATAGGAAAGCTACTAGTTACAAAAACGAAACACAAACTAATAATAATTCAAATAGAGGGAGTCGTATTCCCTGCAATATCAACTGTCATCCATTATTTTTCTATTAGATTAGATGGTTGGTGACCACATTTTTTCGTATATTGGAATTGGAATATATACAATAGCCGATAAAAAAAACACCTAGAAAACACTAGATTTGGCACGACAATCCTTAATTTGGCTTCTTTGTTTCTCCATTGTTGGAGCATTCTAGACCGTCACCATATATAGCACCATGAAATGTTGCATTGGGGACCCTTTCTTTTGCATTGGGTTGTCAATGTCACGAGTGGACGTCAAGGGGTTCACGGCGCAATGGCAAAGGTCATTGGTTGGGGGGCTCCCGCCCAGGGTTTAAATCGTGGGTGCGATACTTTATTCTGGATTTATTCCAGGATTTTCTGGCGCCGCTTTAAGTGGTAGGCGACGTTCCCGTCGACAGCGAGACGTCAATCTCAAAAAATGTCACGAGTGGACAACCCTTAGTGTATAGACCAAAACGTAGGGTGGCTAGATATGATGGTCTAGACGATTAAGATTTGGACCACAGCCAATTGAGATCCACATGGGCGATATCGAGATCTGAGGATGGTACAGAATAACCTAACACGTTCCGCACGCCCCTGACATTTCTTTCTTATTTATTTATATTTATTATAGATAGAATGCGACGATCGGGGCGGGCCACCAGGCGCCAGGAGACCACATCGATCTCTACCTTTATTTTAAACGTACGTACAAGTGGTGACGATGTGACATTTCCAATCCTGGCATGCATGAGATTTCTTAGTCCAAATTGCTTGTATTGACACGTAATTCCTGCCTGTGACCGCAAAGAAGGGCGTGTCGTTTTCTGATGAAACCCGGAGTGTTCTGGAACTGAGCTTGGAAGCCAACTTCTTCCGTTCGGTGGTATAGATCTTCCAGTCCCCATATGTTTCAGATTGTCAGCGTCTGCAAATTCGTTTTTCTTGGTGTAGCTAAAAGATATACCGAGGTGGTTTAGGTGGTACGCACGTAAGCTGGCTCCAGGGAAATCGGTAAAAAACACCACCACTCAAAATAATTAACCAGGTTTTTCTAGAGCAAATAATCAACCGGAATGGTGAGCTTTCACAGATTCTCAGTGAGACTTGATCGATGAAGAGTGAGGCCATGGCTCAGGAACTTTGCTATTGGGCCACAGGTTTTGCAGATCAGACGAAACATGGACCGCAGCGGGTTTCAGCCTTTCAGGCTTGGTCCACCTGTACCAGCAGTCCGGTCAACGACGCATGGGTTACAAGGATGCGCCGCTTGGGCTGGGCCTCCAAACTCACATCCCCCGCCGGTGTAGCACGAGCTCCGATCCTTCCATCTCCGATCTTCATGTAGCGCATGGTCTACACTACACAGCTGTCAAGTCCGGCTGTTTCGCAAAGCCAGCTCCATCGCCTGGTACTCGCATGACTGCGTGCAAGGGGGCGACGACGCCTTCAATTTTTTCGCAGCAACACAAGCGCTCAGTATTTTTTTTTATTCTACAATCTACAGTAATGGCTAGAAAATTTAAAAAAAATAAAAAAACATGTTTCAAACTAAATTTACACGAGTTAGCTCTTTAAGTAACGTTATTACAAACCACGGTACGACTTGTCACTATGGTCATGCCATTGATTTTTCCACATTCTTTGTGTGATAATTGAACATGAATAAAGACTTGTATTTGTTGATGGTTTGCCCGAACAATCTTCGCCAAGAGAAATGATGTTTTGTAGATTATTTGCACTTTTTGTTCATATGCAAACACTAAGTCATTGTCTCATTGATACTCAACGCATTTTTGGCACACTTAATTTCAGACAAGACCCCTATAGTTTCTATTGAAAGTAAACATGAAAAGGCTTCATCATGTGTCTTGTTTACTTAAACTTATTAGCCTGGCTTATCAGCCATGACACTATTTTTCTATCATAACAAAACAGTATCAGCCGACTTATCAGCCGCATAAATCATTCAGCAAACTGGCTAACCTAGGCTGACCATTATCATCCTCAGGAAGTTCAACAGCTTCTTGATCCTTTAAAACCATCTACAAATAGCTCATTGGACACATCAGGTCTACATTGGTACAAAATTTGCCATGCCATGCTCCAAAGTTGACAATTTCTTCCGAGATATGAAGGAGTACTCACTGCGCTGCGGATGAAGTAGGAGCCACAGAAAAATATTTTTAGAGAGAATTCTGAAGATTTGTCTTAATTGATAGTTCCCTCCATTGTTTTGAATATAGTTCGAATGTTTGTCGGAACCGGTTCCGTCCTTTCAATGTTGGAGTGGGGGGTACGAGGATGCACCAGTTAATAGACTCAGCTAAACTTTAGCTAACTTTAGCTATGTTGAAGTAGCTAAAACCAGCTAAACTTTAGCTAGCCTGTTTGGATGTATGACAGCTAAATTTAGCTAGCTAAAGTTTAGTTGGTGCATCCAAACAGGACCTGCTACTATGCTACTGTCACGCGACTGCTGCAACCACTGAACTCGAGAGCAGCGCCTGGACAAGTATTGAGCAGGTTGTTTCTTCGGAGGAAAGTTTCAGATTGTTAACTACTTACTGCCATGCTAGTTTCAGGTTGGCAATTATTTCTTCAGATTGTCAGTTGCCCAGGTTATCAGAGGAGCAAGCTTCAGATCGAGAGGAGCGAAAGCTGCGACAGATTGTTTGTTCAGAGTAATTGTAGCTTTCGGATTTGTTCAGTCTCACCTCATCTGGGAAGCAAATATCGCATCGACGTCCCAGTCCCGATGGCACATGCCTTGCCGGGATCGGAGTCGGACCGTCCCAGTAGCGCGCACGTGATTCATGTCGAGACGAGTGTGGCGGATGAGGTGTGGATGAGAAAGACTGTGGCCACGCACGGAACAACGGCAGCTCCAGAAGAGGCAACCGCCGCGAGAGCAACGGATGAGGATGGATATGGTGGCGGCTTGGTGGCCAGTCCGCTGGGCCGAGCCGTGAGCCTAGAAGGCTAGAGGCTGAGAAAGCAGGTGGACGTCTGCTGGTTTTGTTGTCCATGGGCCGCGCTCTGCTCCTACACACCGCGCATCGGAGCCCAATCTGCTGTGCAGGCGTTTCGACGTGGGGCCTGTCCTGTCTCTGCTGAATTCCTTTTTTCTTCCGGCCCTCGCTATGCCGACAGCGTTCCACGTCAGACAGTCAGACAGAGACAGACTTCCAAATTTTGATGTTCCGTTCGTGGGGCGCCGTGCACAGTGTGAAGGTGAACCCCCGAGGCAAAGTTACCACACGCACCGACAGAAGAACGGAACGGGGTATAAAGTCCCGCACCGTACCGTACCGTACTACTCATGGGCACCGCACCGTACGTGCCGGATTCAGAGCAATCCCAATCAGAGAGCAAGGGCCGGTACGATGGAAGGAAGAGGCACCCGACGACAGTCTACAGGATTCATGCAACCAATAAACGAGCTGCCTTTTCGCTCCAACTGGGAACAATCTCCATGTCTCCGGCTACAGGCGGGTAGCAGTAGTACAGCTGACGCCGAGGAGAAGAAAAGGCGATGCCCCGTGTGGCGCCGAGACTGTCAGACTGTTGGTGTTGGGGTCGACGATACGACCCCTTTCGGGCTCTTGCCGTAGTACTAGTATCCGCTACCTTTCTGTGGTCGCTTTGCGCGGTACCGTCGCGGTCGCACCGTCGCAGTAAAAAGGACTCGTTGATGCCGACCTGCAGGCGCCTACCGTACACCTACCAGATGTGTGCACTGCGGCCTGCGGCGGTGTACAGACTACAGAGTACAGAGAGCACAGGTACTGTGGTGCCGCTGCCCGCTGCAGCAGTGCACGCGAGGCAGGCGGACCCGACCCACGTGCGCCACCAGGCACCAGCCCCTGCCTCGTCGGTCCCATTGCCTTGCTAGGCGCGACGTCGTCACCATGGGAACCAAATTTAGCCCGTACCGCTGCTTCGTAGTAGTACTAGATCTCCTTAATTTTTGCCATTGTTTTTTTTTCCTCGGCGGGTGTTTCCAAACTAGCGTCACGCCTGCTTTTCATTTCCTCGAAGGGGGTCAGTAAAGACAAACAGAGAAACGTGAGCAAGATGCGGCATGTCACATGAGCTGAGCGCCGGCGCCGAGATTGGAATGGCGTCACGGGCTCAACATTCATCCCTCCGTCTCCCGTAACCGTCCACACTCTTAACAGAAAAACGTCCACATATATCTGTGTCAATTATTTCTAAGTTTCATGTGCTTCATTTGACATCTTTTTTAATTTTCTTAACGTACTTACCTTTAGCACAATCAACACATTAATCTAAGTCTGATAGTTCTAATGGCGTAGCTTTGACTAATCTATCAATTCTTCCCCTCGAAATGTGGTATAATCTGCAATGCCATAATTTTCAAGAGTAAAAAATGAAGATTCTTACCCTTTCTACTTACATTCGTAGACGAAGAACTTTTTTTATTCTCATTGGATATAGCATTTACATTCTCAGAAAACTGATAATAAATAAAGTTTGTGTTATCGGAGGGCAAGACCAACACACTGATTATTAAAAAATATTCGTGGATCTGGATAGAAGAAGAAGACAGAGAAGGTAGGGTTAGGTTTTACCACTATCGGCGGGCTTGGCTGGTGTGCTGGAGTCCGCCATGGCGTCTGTGGAGTCTGACGGAGGAGTCGGAGATGTCACCGGAGTCAGGGACGTCGTGGTGGTTGCGGCGGTGTAACACCCTAAAATTTGAATTAGAAAATAGATTTGAATTTGATTTGAATTTGATTTAAGTTAAAGCATTTTGGGAAGCATAGAATTAAATATATAAAACCTAAATTAATTATCATGTTAGGGTTTAACTTGTGTGATGCACTCATGCTCTTGCATTCTTTTTGTGTGGCTTTGCAAAACCTGGAAAATGGTTTCAAACTTCATTTTGAAAATCAATTTACAAAATTCAATTCTGAAAATAAAAAGGAAAAAGAAAAACTCCCTCCTACCTCTATCTGGCCCGGTGGCCCAGCCCAACCGGCCTTCCCCCTCCCTCTCTCTTTCTCACCCGAGTGGACCGGTTCGCCCCTCGGCCCAACACCGGCCGCGCCTCTCCTCCCGCTCTCTGCCGCTGTCACGGTGGCCCCACATGTCGGCGCGCCCACTCCCTTCTCTCCCTCTCTCTGTTTCTCTGACCCCGTGGCCCCGGCTGTCAGCTCTTCCTTCCCCCTTCTCGTGTCCGACCCGGACACTGCCGGACGCCGCGACGCGCCGCGCGTGAACCGCCGACGCGGATCCCCCGCGTCTCGTCTCCGTGCCGGACTCGCCCCCGCCCTCCGTAAATAGCACCGAGCCCCACACCGAACCCCCTCATCCTCTTGCCGCAGATCGCCTTGCAACCGCTAGCCACAGCGCCGCCGCAATCCGCTCTGCTCCACCGTCGTCGATCCGTTCCGCACCGTCGGTTGCTCCTCGCCCTTCGCCAAGCACTGCAACACGTTCGCATGAGTTCCGAACGCGTCATCCCCCTTTTCTCTCCCTCTCTTGTGCTCTGAGTCACCCCGTCGCTATGCGCCGAGGTCCGCCGCCGCGGTGTACCGTCGGTGGCCTTCTTCCGTCCCAATCGAGCGCCGCAGAAGCCCTAGCTAGCTTCGCAGTGCTCCCCGCTCGCTCCCCGAGCCGTTTTCCGGTCAGATTAGACCATCCGCGCCTCATCTGCCGCACACCGAGCAACCGCCGCCGCCGTGCTCCGTCGTCGAGCGTTCCCCGATCTTCCCCGAGCCTCGCCAGTGTCCTAGGCGTGCTCGTGACGTCGTCCTCGATCTCCCAGTGCAAACGGATTCGAAAACCGTGCACCACAGTGCTTTATCGGCTTATGCCGGCGAGAAATCGCCTCGGCCGGCAATGGAACCGCCGTGCGCCGCCCGCTCCGGTCGCCGCGCCGCCGACCTCCCTCTCTCACATCCCCTGGATCTAATCAGATCCATCGAATTCTAATCCGACGGCTCAGATTTCTCCATACCCCTTCGTTTGCCCTTTTTGCTAAAGAGTCCCTCTGTTTTTCTCCCCCTAAACCCGCGGTCCAAAGCGCCATCCAGCAGTACGTTTTTCCATCGGGAAAGCGTATTTCCTTTTCTGAATTGTTTTATTCCGAAAATAGATAAAACCCTAATTTCCCCTTTTTATCTCTAATATTCAAATGCTTATATTTTCTTCGTTTTAAATCCAAATCGACCCGTTCGAGTTGCGTTAGATCCGTATTTTCATGCTCTATCCAGTAGTATAGGTTTCACCTATGTTAAGTACCTTTGAAAACCAATGAAAATTACTTTGCTTTTGCTAAACCTATCTCTCTTCAAAATCCCGTTTTATCTCTAACTTCTTCGTTTTAGATCCGATTAGCGTGATTCTCGTATCTCTGTGATCGTAGTAAAGTATAGATCTGTCTTATAACCTTTTCAAAGTCTTTCTATTGTTTATGGTGTAATGTTCTGATCATGTCTTGTTTGCTTTGTGTATGATTGTTCGGATGATTGCGTGGTGATGTTGATCGAGTACATCCGGTGAGATTTTCGTTGACCAAGAGTTCTTTGCAGCAGATCAGGATCACCAAGAGCTTTGGGATCAAGGCAAGTTTAACATGGGATCATCCTTGTTACCTATTCACCATAATTCAATCTAGCCATTTTGCATGTGTCTAATTTGATTTCCTATTAGATCTATACCATAGCTTTGTTATCCTTTACCTTGTCACCATGGGTTTATATGCATATGGGTAGCTTTGCTATGCTTTACAATAATGGATCTTGAGATGAATCTTGACTAATGACATATGCAACAATGAGATAAAATTTGCTTTTGTAGCAACATGGAATAGGACCCCACTGTAGGGCAAAAGCTGGGATTTCTAATACAACCACGAGTGCTATAATGGCTCTGGCTTTAGTCAAGTATAAAGATTCGTACTAGCATGTTGGCAGTTCGTGAAAGGAACCATTGCCGAGCTGGTTGCAGGGCATGTTCCAGGGTGGTTACCGTTTGGATAGGTACCATCGAGTGGAGGCTTTGTACACCCCTTGCCCGTGGGTCCGTAGGGTCTATCAACATGTTAGGAAGACTTTTGAAAGACTTCATAGTGTTCCCTGCCCGCTCACCTTGGAAGTGTTTTGGGAGTCATGATCCCGGGCATATGGGTAACATGGCTTGTGGGTAAAGTGTATAACCTCTGCAGAGTGTAAATCTATCATGATAGTCGTGCTCACGGTTACGAGCGGCCTGGAAAACTCACAGTGTAGATGATCATGTTGTTTAATTGTTAATGATGCTTATTAATATTATCATGTGGTTATTAATTGGGCTATGCATAACTAAAGCTAAGTGTTGGTAAAATTTGACCAAGTTAAAAGCAACCGCAGTATAACCAGTGTCAACCTTTTGAGCTTCATAACCCTATGTTACTCTTGCTGAGTACGTAAGTGCTCACTCTTGCTTTCTCAACCCCTTCAGATGGCTATGAAGGCTACCGTGAGGAGTACTAGGCTAGTGGTCAACCAGTCGGCGTTCCCTGTGAAGTGGAGCTTCGTCGCGAGAGTTATCTTTATATTCCGCTGTTATGTTATTTAAATATTATTCGTTATGTAATAAACACTCGGTGATGATATTATTTAAAGATTTGTCGGTTTATGTGTGTGATTGATCTCTGGGCACACATGAGTTATTCATATTCAATTTTATCCTTAAAATTAGGTGTGACAGGCGGCGGAGGTCTTCCCGCCACTGGCAGCAGTCCCTAGATCGGCTAGGGTTAGGATGTTGGTGGGGTTACTGTAGCTCGAGAACAAACTCGTGATTAGAGCCCTGGCCCCCCCACCATTGTGACAGGGGCTCTCAAGCCATAATAGACTGGGCTCCCGAGCGGATCAAGATGCTAATGGACCGTTGGACCTATTAGTGAGAGAGATCAACACTAACACCTTGATGGCCTGGGCGGACACGGTGCAGCTTTTCCGGTACTAGCAAGCAAAAACTTCTACGGAGTACGAGTACTTCCGATAGAGTAGTAGTAACACGGAGTGGTGGAGTACGGAGTACTCACTCCTACGTATGCAATGGGTAAAGTTCTCTTCTCTGCTCATGTCAGACGCACTCTCATTGTCAAGTGCAGCTGTACCAGTACTCGTATAGTCGTAGCTCCAGCTCAGCTGCAGCCACGCACCGCGACCGACAAAAGTGAAGAGCAGCAGTCGTGCGCGGTCAAAGTTATTGCCCTCGGTAATCACCTCCGGATTGTCGAGGGCGCCTGCCTAATCGCCTGATCTAGCTGCACCCGCCCCGTCGGCCGTGTCCACCCATATCAAAATACTCTAGTACGTACTGCAAGTAAGCCCGTGTCCCCGCCTAAACCCCATCCACAGCCACGCTGCTCATGCCCAGCAGAGCACGCTCTTAAGCAGCGGCACTCCCAGTCCCACTCCCACACTGGGAGCGGAGCGGCAGACGGCACGAGGAGGCGGCAGCAGGAGCAGTGCGCGCGAGGGGCAGAGGCAGACCACAGACGCCATGGGGGTCCGCTCGGCGGCCACGAAGCTGCACATCCCGCCCTCCGCCGCCCGCGGCCGCCCCACGTTCCTGCCGCTCGTGGTCGTCATCCTCCTCTGCTCCGCCTCCTACCTCGTCGGCGTCTGGCAGCACGGCGGCTTCGCCTCCTCCCAATCCTCCTCCGTCGCCTGCACCAACACCGCTGCCACCCCGAAGAGGAGACCCCAGTCCCGCGCCAGCTCCCGCTCCCCGTCCCTCGACTTCTCCGCGCGCCACGCCGCGGCCGCCGCGCTCGACGCCGCCGGCACCACCACCACCACCTCCGACTCGGCCGCGCCGCGGAGGTACCCGGCGTGCGCGGCCAAGTACTCGGAGTACACGCCGTGCGAGGACGTGGAGCGGTCGCTGCGGTTCCCGCGGGACCGCCTGGTGTACAGGGAGCGGCACTGCCCGGCGTCGGAGCGGGAGCGGCTGCGCTGCCTGGTGCCCGCGCCGGCCGGGTACCGGACCCCGTTCCCGTGGCCCGCCAGCCGCGACGTCGCCTGGTTCGCCAACGCGCCGCACAAGGAGCTCACCGTCGAGAAGGCGGTGCAGAACTGGATCCGCGTCGACGGCGACAAGCTCAGGTTCCCTGGCGGCGGGACCATGTTCCCTAACGGCGCCGACGCCTACATCGACGACATTGGGAAGCTCATCCCGCTCCACGACGGGTCCATCCGCACCGCGCTCGACACCGGATGCGGGGTGAGTAACAGCCATTCTTCTCGCTCAGATTGTACTCGTAAATGGATTTGGTAAAAAATGGGTCGACTGGGTTAGATTGGAGAAATTGATTACAGACATTCGAATTAAGCATTGACTTGAGAAGGCTAGTCCCTTGCTGATTTGGGGAGGGAAAAAAACTACATTTCAACCATACAGCACTTTGGTACTACTCCTACGTGAAAATAGTACTGGTTTACGAACGTGCCTAGTAAAATTAGTTCCATCCAGACAACATTGGATAAATTGCAGAAGCTCGTTGTCCTGTCACTGGCAGTCGATTTTATTGAATTCAACAATCATTTCGTGAGTACAGTAGCTTGAGTACTATCGCAGAATCTCCCAACGGACAAATCGAGTACGTACGGAGTATTTACAAGTTCCGAGCAGCGCTGCCTTTTACGCACCGGGAGAAACTGTGACTAAAATTTGTGCAGGTGGCGAGCTGGGGCGCGTACCTGCTGTCGCGGGACATCCTGGCCATGTCGTTCGCGCCGCGTGACTCTCACGAGGCGCAGGTGCAGTTCGCGCTGGAGCGCGGCGTGCCGGCCATGATCGGCGTGCTCGCGTCCAACCGCCTCACCTACCCGGCCCGCGCCTTCGACATGGCGCACTGCTCCCGCTGCCTCATCCCCTGGCAGCTCTACGGTACGCACGGCCTCTGTGACGACTCTCTCTGTCCCAACGCACGCTCCATTTCAACAGTACCGATGATGGAATGCAGATGGGCTGTACCTGATGGAGGTGGACCGCGTGCTGCGTCCCGGAGGGTACTGGATCCTGTCCGGGCCGCCCATCAACTGGAAGAAGTACTGGAAGGGCTGGGAGCGGACTAAGGAGGACCTCAACGCCGAGCAGCAGGCCATCGAGGCCGTCGCCAGGAGCCTCTGCTGGACCAAGGTCAAGGAGGCCGGCGACATCGCCGTCTGGCAGAAGCCCTACAACCACGCCGACTGCAAGGCCTCCCGCAAGTCCTCCCCGCCCTTCTGCTCGCGCAACAACCCCGACGCGGCATGGTTGGTATTGCTACCCTACCCACACATTCGATACGTGCATCCGTACGATCGTCGAGCTTAGATAAGCTGCTGTAGTACTAGATAGATGTGTCGTCCATGCATGCTGTAGCTGTAATCGATTTATTTACTGTACGAAACGGACGCAGGTACGACAAGATGGAGGCGTGCATAACGCCGCTGCCGGAGGTCTCTAGCGCCAAGGGCGGCGTCGCGGGCGGCGCGGTGAAGAAATGGCCGCAGCGGCTCACGGCCGTGCCTCCCAGGGTCTCCCGCGGCAGCGTCAAGGGCGTGACGGCCAAGTCGTTCGCGCAGGACACGGAGGTGTGGCGGAAGAGGGTGCGGCACTACAAGTCGGTGATCAGCCAGTTGGAGCAGAAGGGGCGGTACCGCAACGTGCTGGACATGAACGCGCGCCTGGGGGGGTTCGCCGCGGCGCTGGCGGTGGCCGGCGACCCCCTGTGGGTCATGAACATGGTCCCCACCGTCGCGAACACCACCACGCTCGGGGCCATCTACGAGCGCGGGCTCATCGGAAGCTATCAGGACTGGTGAGTGAGTGAGTGAGTGAGTGAGTTCGTTGCGCATGCAAGCAAACGTACTACTACTTACATACATGGATAGATAGATGGTCCTTGTCGTCCTTCCACCATCGGCGGTGATTGAATGGCGACGGTGTGTCGGTGGCGCGACGGTCGGTTAAGGTTTCGCGATCTAACTGCTGCATTCACTGCAGGTGCGAGGGCATGTCTACCTACCCGAGGACCTACGATCTCATCCATGCGGATTCGGTGTTCACCCTGTACAAGAACAGGTAATCGATCAGTTGACGAACCTGCACCTGCATTCATCAGGCAGGCAGGAAGACGACGCAGGAAATAAACTGATGCATTTTGCTGGTTCTAGGTGTGAGATGGACCGCATCCTTCTGGAGATGGACAGGATCCTGAGGCCCAGGGGCACGGTGATCATCAGGGAAGACGTGGACATGCTGGTGAAGGTCAAGAGCGTAGCGGACGGGATGAGGTGGGAGAGCCAGATCGTCGACCACGAAGACGGCCCGCTCGTCAGGGAGAAGATCCTCCTGGTTGTCAAGACGTACTGGACTGCCCATGACCAAGACCAGTAGCAGGGAGGAAGACTTGTGAAGTAAAAATCCTCAATGTTGATAAGCATTTTTCTTGTTTCGATTTGGATCGCCATTTCTAGCTCCTTGAGCTAGTGTTCTCTTAACTGTTTCTGCTTGCTGTTCTTTTTGGACGGTACTACTTGCTCAGATAGGAAATTTGTCTCTTAAGGTGTAACAGGGGAAAATGGAAGGGTATGTAGTAAACCCTGCCCCCTGCAAAGTTTTTTTTTCTTCAATTGCCAAATTGTGCCAAGTGGTAAATATAGAAGTCATTGTTGCGAGTCATCCCGGATAAGCACAACTGGGTTCATTCTAGCATTACAATTTTGATGTATGCAACCTTTTTTTTTAATCTTATTAAGCTGTGCTGTGTGTGTGCTGGATTCAAGATTCCAGATCTATTTATGATCGAAAGAACACTGCTGTGTGCACTGGTCCCAAATTATGGAGAGGAAGGCCCCAACAATCGTGACGGCTAAATGGGGCCCGGAGTGAATTGGTCCAGAGACACTTTTTTGAGTTTTTGACAGGACAGTAGGCCATCTATAACAGGTATCTGGTCTCTCAGATTCTTTCCCCCGTTCGGCATGCTGTTGGACTGCACGAAGTGTCCAATAACATACAACTCATCTGTGGAGCCGACAAATGATTCTAATCTACTGATACTGGTAGTAAGTTGCAGCAGTTCTGCAGCAACCACCAACCAGTTAACCTATTCAGTCATTATTGGCTATTTTCAGTAACGCTTAGGGATGAAAACGGTACGGATATTTATTCGACCGTCCATCCGACCGAATTCGTTTAGAGGAGTTTAGATTTGTCCGTATCCGAGTCCGAATATTAACATCCGATACCATATCCGTATCCGAATAATAAAATTGGTATATTTATGATGTTGATATCTAATCGTATTCTATCCGGTATTTCTGATACTATTCGTATTCGAATCCGAATCCGAACAGAAATATGAAAACAAATACAATATCAGTGATATCCGTTGTATCCGATCCGTTTTCATCTTAGTAACGCTGAATTATGTCTTCTTGCAGTAAATTTATTGGGCCGCTTTTTCAAGCCCATGTATAGCCTCATTACCACGTTAAGAAGAGCTTGCTTGGGTGGATCATGCGGCTGTGCCAAGATTTCAGCCCAAACAAGCCCAAAAAGATTTTGGACAAACAGCGGTTTGCACGCTTCACTGAGCAGAAGTGTGAAGAATTTGGGCCCATCACAGTTTGCAAATCCGGAGAACAGCAGTGCTAAAAACAAAGAAAGGCCATTGTTCCCTTTTTTTGTAAAATAATTTCACTTGGATAACAACTTAGTCAAAGAGCGGCAAGCTTGAAAATTATTCAAAGTGAACGACTTAATTAAGTGCAAACTACTGCTGGGACAACTCACTCGCGAGTTGCACTTGTTGCTTCAAGGGCGTGAGACGAACGAGAGGAGTCCGAGGTTGAGTTGAGTGTTGACTAACCTCTCGACCAGCCTACTAGTAGCCATGAAGGATGATCCGTGTGATCAAGACAATCTATCCCTTCAGGCTTCAGCGACATGCAACTCCGTAACTTGCACTGGTCACTTTGTCAGAAACCAAGCTTTCAGAAAAAGGACAAGTGAGAGTGAGACAGTACTAATATCTTGTATAAGAGATGCTTGCTAGAGCTAGAGGATGGACTGATGGGCGATGATCTGAATCTATGTTTGGTATTACGACGCTGTCGCTGTTCGCTGTCCATGCTGCAAAACTGATGGCTATATATAATATATGTCTGTCTACTCAGGGTCTATTTGGTACAGCTCTGCTTCACTAGTGAAACTGTTTTTTTAGAAAATAGATTCATGAGCAACTCTTTAGGTTAGCTGAGCTATTTTGAAAAAAGTATTTGGCAAAACAGCTTCACCAACAACTTTATACATGGATATGAGAGAGAAAGGGAGGAGAGAGCTATGATAAGCTACTATTTTCAGTTTCATCCCACTTTATATCTTTGTGAGAGGTGAAAAAAAACAGTTTTATGAGTGAATCTGTTTTAAAAAGAGGTGTTTGACAAAAAAAAACAACTTACAACAGTTTTTTATGAAGCTGCTATAAACAGTACCAAACAGGTCCTCAGTGTCTGCAATTGTGCATCAATTGCGCCTAAAGCTATCCTGGTAGTTGTTTCATTATTCGACTTTGCTATTTGGTTGATACCTGTGGTCGACTGATCGCACTGGTGTCTGCAGTCTGCTAATGGTATATAAAGCATAATGGGCGAAAGAATTAATCCAAGGCATGACGCATCTCTTGGTCAAAATGTCAAATGTGGCCATGTGGGGAAAGAACGACAACGGATATATAAGCGCGTGCTGCAAATTGCGTTAGTTTGGTGCTCCCAAGGCCAGTCATTGGCATGCATATGCAAGGTTCCCTAAGGCCCGTTTGGATCTTCGGAATTAAATTCATTTTAATAATTATAATTTAGAGAAATATTAATTAAGCCTCAGAGTCTAGAGAACATGTTATAATTATTGTCTACTATATGAGAGACATAATTATTTGTCATATTTTTATTGTAGGAGAGCGAATTTAGAGAACATGTTATAAGTTGCAAAATAGAAACATAGAACGATGCTTTGTATAATCAATTCTCATATCTCACCCTATAAATTTAAGATAGGCTTATATATGGACTTTGAAAAATGATGAAATGTTAGATTTTAAATCTAATAGCTTAATTTATTAAAGTAGATTCAATTTCTTCAAACGAAGAGATTCAAACGACCCTAAGAGGAATCTTGCAACAAAACCCCCAAGTCCCCAACCATATAAATCTTGCTCTCTTACACTTGCACACCGATCGATCATGCATGAGACCAGCCTGTATATGCATATGCTCAACCCATGCTTGTTTGTTTTGGTGGCTGATAAACCGACTGATATTGTTTACGATTGTTTTTCTGTTTTTTGGTGGCTGATAAGCCAAACGAACAGGACGTTGGAGACACCTTTCGGAAGATGCTTCCTAGTGCCTAGTACTTTATATGTGCCAACAGTGTCCGATCGCACAGCGAACAATACAACTTGTATGTGGAGGCATGCAATGCAACTATGCAAGCATGGGTTGAGCAACTTGCCACTAGAGCCTGTGCATATGCAGGCAGCAACTACCCTGCTGCCTGCTGGCATGTTCACTTGGATGGTGCATGTTGGCATGCATGTCTTAGGGTGGTCTGATCCTGATAGAGTGATATGGTAGCAATTCGACAGTTACCACAGGAATCAGTTGTCTACTTGTCTTAGCTACAAGTCACAACTGACAGCTCTAATGGGCTCATTGTAGTATTCTACAACAATTGGATCAGTGGGGTCGCTTCATTCGCCTGTGTGACTATCAGTTTGAGTGCATTCAGAGACGTCGCCTTGTCATGTTGTGCTTATATTAACACACTGTCGTATCGACAAGCGGTAACTTTTTAGGTGACATGATGTACGCCAAGCAGCACACATGTCGAGGCCAGTTTGCTTGTCTTGCAACTTGCACATTCCAGTCAAGGGTTCACAGCGCAATGACAAAGGTCATTGGTTGGGGGCTCTCACCCAGGGTTCAAATTCTGGGTGCGACACTTTATTCTGGATTTATTCCAGGATTTTTTGGCGCTACACATTAAGTGGTAGGCGACGTTCCCGTCGACAGCGAGACGCCCGTGGTGACTTCGTGAACTTCAAGATCTGCCGGCTCAGTCCTTCGAAGGTGCTCATAGGGGTAGGGTTTGCGTGCGTGTGTGTTCGTAGGGGCGAGTGTGCGTACGTGTTGAATGTCTGCGTTGTACTGTGTACTCTCAAAAAAAACTTGCACATTCCAGCCAAGGTTTGTATCAGCTACAAGTACTTTAACTATTTTCTAATCTAATTAGTTGTTTGGATCAAACAATTGTACACGTAGTCAAACACTCAACTCAGAGAACCCTTTCATGTTTTGTATGTGCTGGTCCCTTCACGCAAAATCATCTGAACTTTTGGTCAAAACGTTAAACCTTTTGAAGAATCCAACAAACTAGAGCTAGCTGAATCCAAGAGCTCAATACTTTTATCCCCTGTTTGGAACAAGGGATTTCCCCCCTTATTTCTGCGTTTTTCCTATAAAAATGAACTGATTCCTATGAAATTCCTGCGCGATTCCTGTGAAATTCCTGCGTTCCAAACAGACTCTAGTGTGTCGTGCAGTGCTTGGTTACTGACACAACAAAATGAAGCTTTACAAGTCACAAGTAATGGTTCTCAAAGAGCTCACTCGTTTTGTTCAATCCATGCATGGAGCTACCTTATTCATTAAATATTTCTCCCGGATGAATATTTTGGTATATATATTAGGGGTTTACTTTGTTTTCAGCAATTGATTAACCACAACTATATAGGAATTGGTGCATGGGCCCGTGTTCTTTGCATGAGCTAGAAATTTAAGAGATATAACTGTATAAGCATTAGAAGTCTGTGAATAAATTTACGGCCTGTTCGCTTGACCGTTTTTTGTTGATGCTGTTTTTGCTGTTTTTCTGTGAGACAAAAACACTGTTTTGGTAGCTGATAAGCCAAACGAACAGGGCGTGAGTTCATTCAGCAGGGCCTTTCTGCGGCTAAGAAGCCATATGATATTGTCTTTGACTGTTTTGTTGTGAGATAAAAATATTGTACCATGACTAATAAGTCGAGTTAATAAGTCAATCGAACAAGACGTTGTTATCCCTAACTAACAATTTTTTATAGTTCCTTGATAAAGATAAACTTGTAGCCATCCTGGCTTGGCTGAATTCCTTAGAAAATGGTATCATTCCTTGCAGTCTAGAACTCCAGATACACCAGTTCAATAGAATGATGATGTCCATGAAAAAGGTTGATTGAACTACTTAGGACATTCACAATGCGGACTCTACCATAGAGTCTAAGTCTATTTATTATCCTCTTATTTATGATATTTTACTGATGTGGCAGTATATTTATTGAAGAGGGAGAAAGAAAAAAAGACTCCGAGTCTTATTTAGACTCCAAGTCTATGATATACGCTTAGACTCTATGATAGAGTCTGCATCGTAAGTGCCCTTACTACTCCATGAAATTCTCCAAAATTTTGAAGAGCGCGAGCAATCAAGTGAACATCAATGTTGATGAAAACCCAGCAACTCTTTGCAAAAGTGCTATGCAAAAGAGGTGCTCTAGAGCTTCTTCTAAGCCTGGAGCAAAGAGAACACGATTATAATCATCAGGTACATATTTTTTTTTCTTCTAAGACTGTTTATGATGCTTAACTTATCTTTCAAGAGTAACCAAAAGAAGACCTTGTACTTGTATCCACAGGAGGAGTTCCATTGCCTTGAGCGTACTACAACATGGCTAGGGATGTTGATGCAAGACAATTAATTTGGAGTAGGGTTAGCCATGGCAACTACCGCGCGCTGAGATAGATGGTTAGGAAGCTATGTAGGCATCATTGTGATTCACCAGTGTGGATGCAATCTAACAGTTGCTAGCTGATCTTGTGGTGAGGTCATCTTCGGTGGCATCGATTGGTTGGGATCTGGTGGCGATCGAAGCTGTATCAGCATTAGCTAAAGATCTTCTATTGTACTCTACTAGCTAGCGCGTACGTGAATCCGTATATATCTGTCGTCATCTGAAGATCGAGCCTGTTTCCTGCGGATTCTTTACGATCGGACGGTAGTTGGGGAGCAGACTCTGCCGATAGCGATAGGTATGCGGATCTCCGCGAATCTACAGCTCGTGGTTTAACCTCTTCGGCCGGCGCTAAATAAACCCCCCCACGCGAACAACGATGCATCTCTTAACAAACCGGCCGGAACAATGCTGTCGTCCCTGCAACGTCACGGGCTGCGTCAGTCGTTGCATTAATTGCACGCTGATCCTCTGCTGGTGAAGTTCAGAGCTGCCTGCTGGCTTTCTTTTAATTTTACAGGGCCTTTCGCGGGTGTGTGCAGTGCAGTGCAGTGCAGTGCAGTGGTTCGGTTCCATCGGTCTCCCGGCCGTCGGCATGCGGAGACCGCTGGTCCGGTCGTCGTCTCGTCTCCAGTATTTGTGTCTAAATTACTCACCGTCGTCGGTCGGCAGAGGGTCTGTGCCCTGTGGCATGCAGGACCATCCATCACTTTCTTTGAATTCAATCTTAGTACCGACTGATATGATAAAGATTAATCCTACGAATGACTTGTCATCAAAAGCTCGTGTCATGCTCGCCTACGTGGCTCCGACGGGCGCCGGCCGCGGTTTCATACGAGTAGACCAGGTGCGGTCGTAGTCGTAGAGCCGGCGTGTCATCATACGCCGGGGCGGTGCGACGCAATCAATGTCCATGCATGACCATCCAGGGATAGATCGATGATTAGATATAACTAATGACGACACGTACGTACGTGCGCGTATGGTTGATTGCAGCTAGCTGGTCTAGCTAGGTGCATGCATGAACAACAACATCCCAAAGGACGCACGACCGCGACCGACAGACATGCATGCGTGCGGACAAGAAGCATGGCCGGCGGCACCTCCGTCCAGGAAAGGGTGTCACGTAGTACGTAGCACGGTAGCAGTCGTGCTAATCAAATTATATTAAATTTAATAAAATTTATAGAAAAATATTAATAAAATTTATATCTTCAGTGATTTAGCTAGTAATACTAATTATACACTATAAATATTATTAAAATTGGCTGACTTATTGGTAAGTGTTTTTTCTAAGACGGATACTCCCTCAGTCCTTGATATTCTTTTAATCAATTATATATTAAAAATATTAATATCTACGCTATATAATTAGTGTTATTATATGAATCCTTAAATATATATATATATAATAAATTTATTTAGTGATATAAGTGTTGCTATATTTCTATAAATTTAATTACACTATCAAGTTTGATCATCAGTACGTATCTTATAACTCTATTTTTTTTTCTTTTTGGAACGGAGTGAGCATATCCGGTGAACCACCACAACCCTCTAGGATGATGTACGATCACTGCTTAAGTTCGTGGAAGATTCGGCGATCTAATCTGCCTCATCTGTTGCCTCGCAGTCTCTGGCTGTGCTCTGTGCATGCTGGATTCAAGCTAGCACAAACAGATAAATACAACGTACGTATATAGGATTATGGAGTACTCCTATATAACAAGGGCTAGGATGGGACAGAGAACTACGCGTACTCCCTGACCGTGCTGCTAAAGTGCTATCTAAGCCGTAAAGCCGGTGGCCGGGGGCCGGGGTCTACCATCTGCGATGGTGACGTCCTACTCCATCAAAAAGCCACCAAATCAAAAGCCACGTGTCCGAGCGCAGCCTAAACTACACAACTGAAAACTTCAACTCGGAACTACTGCTACTCTACACTTCTACTACTATAGTGTGACGGTGCATATTCAATTCCTCTAATTCCTTGCAAACTTCGCATGTCGTGTCCCAGACATATAACCGTACGTATCCGTCCAAATCCTAATAAAAATAAACAAAAAAATAGATATATACACATAGTAAAACCAATCTTAATTTAGAACGTAGTAAGTATTTATTATTTTTTACCCAAATTATTTTAAACCTACTGATGTCGATAACTCAAAAACAGGGATAATAATATTTTTAAAATAGGAAGAACAACATGTATTTTTGTGTTACACTCTATAGTGTGTCCATTTAAGCATTGATGGTCAAAGCTAAAAAATGTTCAATAATTAAATATCTTGAAATGGTTCCTTTTGAGGCGCATCACTTCATTCTCCAATTTTGGATATCTTTCATTTGTCAAACTAACACTAGTAAAAAAAAACGTTTTTAGAGGCGGTGGTAGAGGCATTAGTACAGGCGTCAAAGCCCACCGCCTGTACTGGGGGTCAGTACTAATCGGCCCACAGTACAGGCGGTGGGCTGTGAGCCGCTTGACAAGCACAGTATTAATCTGTCCGCCCAAGTCGCGCATTTTTTCGCGTAAAGTTCGTTAACACGCTCCGCCGGGGATTCGAACCTAAACCTCACCCTCACGCAATACCTCCTCTACCACTCCACTCATGACTCACTTGTGTCTAGATTCGTTAATACTTCTTCATATTCTATACTAAACCGAGTGTAAATTGATTGTTTGAGCCACTAAACGAATTCAAATGAAAAGGTTGTGAACTACAAAGTTTCATAACTTTTCGAAACCTACAACTTTCATGTAGCAAGTTTTTTCATCCGAGGTCGTTTACAAAAATTTAAATTTCAAATTTGACACATTCAAACATAATTTTCGATGACAAGATGATTTCAAATGAAAAAGTTGTGAACTACAAAGTTTCATAACTTTTCGAGATCTACAACTTTCATGTACAAAGTTTTTCCATCAGAGATCGTTTACAAAAATCAAAAAAAATAACTCTACAGGTATTTACACAGGCGGTTCATAATGTTAGCCGCCTGTGTAAATACGGCTGACATTATGAACCGTCTGTGTAAATACCCTATTTACACAGGCGGTTTATAATGTCAGCCGCCTGTATAAATGGTTTTACACAGACGGTTCTCTTGCTGGGTCCACCCTAATTTTTGTACTTACGTCATGAAGTTGTGAACCGCCTCTGAAAAAAAAAGACGTGCCAGCAAAAATGATTTTTCTACTTAGTGTAATATATCATCAGATCTATTGTTTGAGCTTATATACTCATATACTATATGTGCAGGTGCAACCAAACAGGAATATGCCCGCGCACATATGAAAACCGGCTAGTACATGCATTAATACAGCCAAAAGTAGCCCTGTTTCTGCTAATGGCATAAACTAAAACTGGGAGACTGGAACAATCCCTGGTCTGGAGAACAGCCGGCAGCCCATCGCTGTGCATGTCTATTTGCTAAACTAAGCATTCTGCAAGCCTGAATGAAACCTTTAGCGACCGAAGCAGCCTCACCTGCTATATATACCAAGCTGTGGCTCTCGGTTGTGCAACCATATCTTGCACTAGCTTCTCCTGCATCTCTGCACTCTGCTGCGCCGATCTATATATCGATCTACAGCCTGCAACGCCATTGGCATCAAGAGTCACCATTCGAACACCAGGCCTTAGCTTTCTCGATCTTCCGTAGCTAGCTGACTACCTTTTGACGGCGCGGCGCGGCGATGGAATCACTGGTCTGTGTAGCAGCAGTGTTGTGGGCTGTGACCTTGGGCGTGGCCATGGCTTCCATCCTGTGGGCATACAGGTGGAGCCACCCGAATGCTAACGGCCAGCTACCTCCGGGCTCCCTCGGCTTCCCTCTCCTCGGCGAGACTCTGCAGTTCTTCGCGCCCAATCCTACCTGTGACGTCTCGCCATTCGTGAAGGAGAGACTGAACAGGTACGGCAGCATCTTCAAGACGAGCATCGTGGGGCGGTCGGTGGTGGTGTCGGCGGACCCAGAGCTGAACTACTACGTGTTCCAGCAGGAGGGGAAGCTGTTCCAGAGCTGGTACCCGGACACCTTCACCCAGATCTTCGGCCGCGACAACGTCGGCTCCCTCCACGGCATCCTCTACAAGTACCTCAAGACGCTCGTGCTCCGCCTCTACGGCCAGGAGAACCTCAGGGCCGTGCTCCTCGCCGACACCCACCGCGCATGCCGTGCCAGCCTTGCCGCGTGGGCGACCCGGCCCAGCGGCGACGTCGAGCTCAAGGACGCCATCTCCACCGTAAGAACTGAACAACGTACTTTTGCTTGGCTTCTTCAGATCGATCAGCAGCTATAGCTAATTTCCTGCGTGCGTGCAGATGATATTCGATCTTACCGCGAAGAAGCTGATCAGCTACGAGCCGTCCAAGTCGTCCGAGGATCTGAGGAAGAACTTCGTCGCCTTCATTCGCGGCCTCATATCGTTCCCGGTGGACATTCCCGGCACAGCCTACCATGAGTGCATGCTGGTAGGTAACTAATCCTGCTACGCTAGTATTAGCTGCACAAAAGCTTGCATATGCACGCGAATTGAAGAACGCCATGCAATGCAACGTAGTGAGCAAGACAGCACATGCATCCAGTCAAACATACGACCATTCACTTCACTCACTCACATGCAAGCAAGCTACCTCATCGATCAAGGTCAAATAATGGTTCTAGACGATGAAGAAGGCGCATGTGTGTGTGCGTGTGTAGGGGAGGAAGAAGGCGATGAAGGTGCTGAGGACGATGATGCGGGAGCGGATGGCGGATCCGGGGAGGCAGCAGCAGCAGCAGAGCGAGGACTTCTTCGACGTGCTGATCCAGGAGCTGAGGAGGGAGAAGCCCGTCATGACGGAGGCCGTGGCGCTCGACCTCATGTTCGTGCTCCTCTTCGCCAGCTTCGAGACCACGGCGCTGGCACTCACGCTGGGCGTCAAGCTCCTGGCCGAGAACCCCACCGTGCTCCGGTCTCTCACGGTTAGTGTAGTGCAGTGCGTGAATTGAACGCAATTCTTTACTTCCATCGACGTATTTACGCGTACGCGCAGGCAACAAGGCTTTGCCTGCTGCCTTGTGCCGGAAACAATTGACCAGCTAGAGATGATGTGTGTGTTGCATTGTGTGGCCAGGAGGAGCATGAGGCGATTGTCAGCAACAGGAGCGACAGGGATGCCGAGCTCACGTGGGCCGAGTACAAGTCCATGACCTTCACATCTCAGGTGAGCCTAACCGGGTCTAGTCTAGATACTACGGCACGGATTATTGCTCACTGCAACTTGGACCGTTAAAGAAGGCTAGCTCGACTCGACGTACATATATATAGACTTATCTTAAGAGCTACGGTAATGGTGTGTTATATATAACAACTTTGACAGAAAAATGACGATTGTGCAAGTGCATGATCAGTGTTTCGTGCAATCGTGTGCATGTGAAGCCTAAAGCACGGTCCACGAGGAAGAAGATATTGTACTGTACTTAGCTTAATATGTATGCAACTAAGTTAATCTGGGACAAACATGCATGTGTGCATGTGGATCACTAGAAAGAACAAATACAAGGCAAAATTAAACGGCCGCCGGACGATTATTTGAGAAACTGATGAAATGCAACTTTTGTAAACTGACGGTGCTCTCTTTTCGGTGTTCATGAACGAACGAAGCAGGTTACACTCGAGATTGTACGATTGGCAAACATCGTGCCGGGTATTTTTCGGAAGGCCTTGCAAGACATTGAGTTTAAAGGTACAATAATACATATATATACCTGCATGTGGTAAATATATAGTAGACACCATTCCTGTTACCTAAAAAAAAGATATCGTATGAATGTCTGGACCTTTATGGATGCAGGCTACACCATTCCGGCAGGCTGGGGAGTGATGGTGTGTCCTCCAGCAGTGCACTTAAACCCCGAAATCTATGAAGATCCATTAGCGTTTAATCCGTGGAGATGGCAGGTTTGTGCCCGGCCTTTTCTATTTGTGCAAAACCAAAATAATATATAAGCTCTATCCACATAAATATATTCAATACTACTGAAAGTTATTATTATTAGGGTTCTCAAGAGTAGAAAGTAAGGACTTATACAGGCATGCATGGTGTGCCCCAAGTCCTAAACAGACTAGCGCGCACATATATTGTCCAAAACCTGCACCAATTATCGCCTTGAAAGAATACTAATATAGGGGAAAAAATTGGGTGCGGCCGGGCCGTACCCGGCACCGTGCAGACGTCCATTGAGAGCAAGACACGTGGATGGACTGAACCGGCTGGCTTTGCTACTAGCGGGTCTATTCGCAACCCACCCAGCCTCGTTTCGGCTCCCATGTTGGCTCGTCATGGTTAAGCATATGCAACTCAGCTAATTGGCTCGGCTGATTTACGACTAAGGTTGTAGGCTCTTTAAACGTATGACCTATTTATATATGTAGTACATCATTATAATATTATAACAAGTTGTTATAAAAAAATAGTATAATTTAATAGTCGTATGTCAGTATTATTAAGTATTTATGATACTAATGTATACTCCCTCCGTTCCTAAATAGGTGTCATTCTCGCTTCCTGAGAAGTTAACATTTTCAAAATATCGGTAATTATGCATTAAAATATATAAATAATTATGCTAAGTAATTAGTATCATCGGAAAGATCTTTAAGTCTAGTTTTTTAACAAATTTATTTAGAGATATAAATATTGCACGTATTTTCTACAAACTTAGTCAAAGTTGAGAAAGTTTGACCGACACGAATCCCATAACGACATTCTTTTTGGGACGGAGGGAGTACTTGACTAAGATACTGTTTGGAAGTACCCAATTAAAATTTAGCTAGATAAAATTTTAGAGCAAACTTTAGCCAGCTAAAAAATCTTTCAACTAAATTTTAGCTCACTCGACTCGGCTTATTAGTGACTCGGCTCGTTTATATTTTTAACAAACTGAGTCAACATATTAGCTCGTGTGGCTCGTGAGCCTAACGAGTCAAAGTTATTGACCTTAAACTTTATTAGTTTTATAACTTTATGTATTACACTTTACAATTAATTAATGGCTCGACTTGGACTTTATAAACTTGAGATTTTAGAAATTTACTTTGTTTTTTAAATAGATGTATGAATAATTAATAATAGATTATAGAAGATCATATGAAGTATAAATAATATAGGTACGATGTAGTATTATAATATATTAATATATATTATTTTTTATTTGATTTAAAACTTACGAATAGACAATTTTTATATTATTACTATTATCAAAATTTCATTAAATACATACATTATATTTTTTATGTTTTTTTGTGTGGCTCGTGAGCCCAACAAGCCAGCTCGAGTTCGTAAACAAGCCGAGTGAAGCTGGCTTTGTAACTCGTTAAGATAACAAGACGAGCCGAGCTGACTCGTTATCTTTATTTTTTTTTAGAATGACATAGTACAACGCAGCCGCTCAATACGCACACACACACTCATCTATATGAATACATGTACGCAAACCCTACCCCTATGAGCATCTCCGAAGGACTGAGTCAGCAAATCTCGAGCTTTACGAAGTCACCACATACGTTTCTCTGTCGACGGGGACATCGCCTACCACTGAATGCATAGCGCCGGTAAATCCTGAAATAAATTCAGGAAACCAAGTCAGCCCTACTATTGACGACCTTGTTTGTATTGTTCAGTATTATTTACTATTTTCTAGTCAATTTTAGTTGCTGATTTTATCTACTAATAACAATCTGCCGAGCTGCCACAATTACCGACCCTTTTAATTATTCGTAGGAGCCGAAAAGGAAGCCGATGCCAGATAAACTAGAACGAGCCAGGAAATCAAGTTCGGCTGTGGCCTCGCGAGTGCGGACGCTGAGCCAGAAGATCCACGTGTTTTGCTTTCAATGGACGTCCGCACGATGCCAGATACGGCCCGGCCGCACCCAATTTTTTTTTCCTAATATGGGAGTATTGCAACAAAATTGCATGGGATTCTGACCACTTGCACTAGCATGTCTTGGTTTTAGAGTTCTAGCCTGACATTTTCTCAATGGGGCGCAGGTGAACCATGTGGTACATATATATCACATAGTCCCAGTGAAAAGTGCAAAAAGAAATATATCAAGGAGAGACATGACACAGCCACACACACAGGAGTAAATAATTCTATCTTGTCCCTATATATCAAGGGGACATGAACCTGGATTTGGCGTAGTAAGCTCAGTTGGTTGTTTGTAGATTGCTACGCGATCGATATGTCTACATGAGAATGGTCAAGTCAGCTTATGGAACAGCATATAGTCAAATAAGAGCTACTTAATTAATATGCGCGCTGTTCCACTGAAAAGAGACACGTACGTATAAAGAAATGAAGCAATCTTAAAGCCATAACAACTGAGACAGTACATTGTTCGCATCAAGCAAAAAGGGTGCAGCAACTTGTAATAAGATAGTAACTCGGAAGACAAAAAGCAAATGGACATAAAAAACGGTATAGAGCATATATTCAGTTCTTGACTGACCAAGTTTCTCTGGATTCTAAACAATTCTTGTGGGTATCACTTGTCCAGGACAAGGTGGAAATCACCGGTGGGACGAAGCATTTCATGGCCTTCGGTGGGGGGCTCCGGTTCTGTGTTGGCACAGATCTCAGCAAGGTCTTGATGGCAACCTTCATCCACTGCCTGGTTACAAAATACAGGTACCAGTTCTTAGTACCTGCAGATGCACAAATATTTAAATTCTTCTGAATTTTTTAAATCAAAATTCTAAGATAAATTTGGCGATTTGCAGTTGGAGGACAATCAAAGGAGGGAACATAGTGCGTACGCCCGGGCTCAGCTTCCCCGATGGCTTTCATGTTCA
Organism: Microstegium vimineum; assembly: GCA_022036555.1. NCBI lineage: Eukaryota > Viridiplantae > Streptophyta > Magnoliopsida > Poales > Poaceae > Microstegium > Microstegium vimineum. The sequence goes on from CM039121.1 coordinate 1,220,389, forward strand.
GCTCTTACCAAAGAACTGACACCACCTTCGATCTGTCCTGATTACCGAATACAGCGTGTTCTCTGTCAGGTCAATGTTGTTGCTTGCAAGCAAACATATACAGGAAATAAGTAGAAAAATATAGCATACATATTTAGGTGATGAAGCAGTCCTATACATACTTGAGGTCATTGTAGGGCACCTCTTTGTTAGTGTGTAGTATATATAGTCTTGTGACTGTTTCCAAACATATACATATAGGGGTGTTTGTATTTTGGGATCTCCTTTTGTTTCCCGTGTGGTTAGTGGTCTCTATACGGTCTACTCATATGGTGTGACATGTAGTTTAAATCTGCCATGTACAAGCGCTTAGCGCTTTGCCTATATGTAGTGGCCACTATGTTTGGCCTGCATGCATTGTTTCAACAGTTCTCTGGTATATAGAAGTTGCTTGGTTTGGTCTCAAGATTGAGTGTCCACATACTAATCCAATGAGTACATCACAAATGGAAGTAACTATGCTTTAGAAAAAAGAAGCATCACTTTACAAATATATACAAGTCATTGGTTCGAAGAATCTACACGTACTACTCTCACCCTCAGGTCTAAACTCACCATCAGAAGAATTAACTTGATAGAGGTCAATCGACATGCAACGGTGATAGGGCTTGCCTATCAACGTCGATTTTATACCGAGTAGACCGACATGATGCTCCGTCCGTCCCCAAATAAACTAACTCTTATAATCCGTATAACTCAAAAACTTTTTTTTAACTTTATAGGAAAAAAAAGACAACATCTATGACATAAAATGAGCACCATGTGAAAAGTATTCTATAATAAATCTAACGATACTAATTTGATACCATAGATCTTAATATTTTTTTTAGAAATTTGATCAAAATTCAAAATTTTAACTTAAGACATATCAAAAAATCTATTTATTCATCGATAGAGGGAGTATTAAAAGAATAACTATTGGACTACTCCGAGAGAAATAGCATAGAGTCACTGTCGGTTCATTAGTAGATCCAACCAGCAGTGATTTCATTTCCCCGTTTTTATTATATATGTACTTTATTAATACATTTAAATAGTATATTTGAGATTGTTTCGAGTTTTTTTCATTAGAAGATGGGCTGTTCAATTTAAGTCCAAATCAAAATATTATCTAGATAGTTATCGAGATTAAAATATGCCTACGAGATACGGTGCCATCGAGGTCCTGAATTAACTTTCACTTTCTAAACTTTGGATCTCTAAACTTGTCTCTAGATCTAATAGAAGTACAAACAACTTTAAACCTAATCCATATGCCAATGTGGTATGCTGACTCAACGCTAGTGATACTTTGACTTAGCTAGTGTTGTTATGTATCTAACATGCTGGGTTCACTACCTAAACTTGCATAGTGCCATCTAAGTCTCAAACTTCTAAAATTGCATATGCAGGTCCTAAACATTTGCTAAACGACCTACATGAGCTCCCTAACTTCCAAAATTGCAGGTTCAGGTCCCCAAACTTGCTAATCGGGCCGCATGAGGTCCAAATTATCATTGTTTGCGATAAACTGCATGGGTGGTTGCTAACTATGCACCTAGCATGTGGGGCCTGTTTGATCGGGATGCCTAACCTCTAGCAAACTATGGCTACCATAGAATATATGACGAGCAAAATTGAAGCCACACTTGGTAAGAAAATGAGTCTACAACATTGTCGATGTGTGGGGTAAGGTGATAAAAAAGTGTGTGCGCTATAATTATGATAGTGAACCAAAGAATTACCAAAAAATCATGGCATGACTAACCTATGGTGTGACAAGCAGTTGTGTGGTTCTCCTCCCCAGGTGCTCCTCTGCTGGATCTAGATCTATTGGGAGGGTCCACAAATTGTAGCTCTGACTTCTACACAAAAATCGACTCGCTCCTCTTGCATGCACAAAAAATGGCCCCTCCTAAGATGTTTGGTCTGAGTCCTTTGCCGATGCTGCTATTGGAATCAGAGCCGAAGCCATGCCAAATAGGCTAAAAGGCATGGAATTGATTGACGTAATAAAACTAAGACGTGCTTGGTTCGTCAAAATGTAATTAATAATATCTTAGTACAAAAGTGAATAGGTAATGTATCATTGTTTGGTTTAACAACTCTATGTGGTGACATGTAGTTGGATATGGGTCATTCACACACTATCCCCTCGCCCTAGAGCATATGTTGTCATGCTACCACTGCCATTGCTCCAAGACTTGAGTTCTTCCTATCTACTCGCCTGTGGCTCTCTCCCTGCAAGTATTTTAGCTAATAAGATTGTCCTCTACTCTCACACCTAAGTGAATAATTGAATATAAGATTGAAAGCGAGAAAAGCGTAGAGACTGGCTAGAGAGAGGGAGAGTAAAGGGGGGAGGAGAGAAAGATCATGACAACAAGGTTGAGTGTGGTTGCTCGTGAAGATTGTCGTGCTAGAAAGGGGACAAGGGGTGGCGCAACCGCGCAAGGGAGCAAATACGAAACACTCGAGTCTTGGAGATATGGTAACACGATAATGCTCAGGACAGTATAAGAGCATCTCTGAGAGTTTTTAAGAATTTCTTATTAAAACCATTGAGTTTTTTTAACTCACCAAAAAATATTGGAAGAAATAAATAAAACTTTCAAAAATTCATTGCTAAAATATAAAACACAATTTTATATCACCAATCCTATACTATTTCTAGATTGTCCTAACAACTTTTATATATTATTTCTCTTCTCTGCATTTGCATTAGGAACCTTTTTTTTACTTTTCCACCTTAGATTGGTAGGCTAATACGCGTGTGGAAGACACGCGGATATAGCCGCGCTTTCGGTGATTTTTTTCTAAGTTATCAAAGATTGGAAGGTAATATTGGAATTCTTGGATGTGGGTTTTATCTATTTAAATTTAGAGGCTTCATTAGAAACTCTTGAGATGCTCGATGCCACGTAATGGGCCAATCTAAACCGAATGCATGTACGGAAACTAATTCGTCTTTGTAATCAAATACCACTATACTGGTGAGCCCAAGACCGTCTAAATCTTATGCGCGCTTTAAACGTTTTGCAAATACTTCATTTTTTGCAAATCATATTCATGTATGTATTAAACAAATGTCTTCCATAGGACAAAACAACTAGTAATTGAGTAACAAATTTTCCTCTGTCCACGTTTAGAGAGACATGTTCTCATTTGAAATAGACTAGTTTTGACAATCCAAGTAGTCAAAACATTTGTATTTTATTTAGGTGTACAACACTTTTACCCATAAAATTGTGCTTCACACATCTACGACGGCCCTGTTTGGATCAAACTAGCTCGGCTAGAGCTAGATGTTAGAGTTAGTTTGTAAACTAGCTCAAACTAGCTCTAGCTAAGGATGTGTTTGGATTTAAGGCTAGTTTGAGCTAGTTTGATAATGAATTATTTTTACAAATCATCCAAATATATCCATGTGGGATCTTATTTTAAAGTATTTATTGTAACAAATTTAATGGTGTAATCGGAATTTTATTTGGATGTTTGGTTTGTGAGTTATAATATTTTTTGTAGTTGCATCTGAGATGGGTTCCACTTTCCACCACAACCAGCCTAAACTAGCCCAAATAATCACCTCTTTGGGGAGCTAGTTTTTTGAGTGGGCTAGTTGCAACTAGCCCAATCTAGCTTTCCTGTTTGGATATTTTTGGACTAGTTGGGTGTAAACTAACCCAAACTCACTCTAGCCCTGGAATCCAACAGGGCCGACGTTTATTTTATAGCAATTGGAGATTAATAATGGTTAGATATACTATAAAGACATTCCAAACACACAAAAAACACCTTGTAATAACTATACACCCTCCGTCCCAAAAAATTTACAATTCTAGCTATGGTGTGTCTAGGTTCATAGCTAGAATTGTGTTTTTTTTTTGGGACGGAGGGAGTACTCGGTATTTCATTACATCATTTTTTTCTCGAAGGAAAATCTCGACTCGGACACTCATCATCTTTGCTTTGGCTGTTTCCCGAGAGCCCCTTTCCGCAAGGGGAGAAAGGCTCCACTACACAGAAACACGCGCTCACCTTCAGACATTCCCCGCGATCTCGCTAGGGTTCCCGCGATGGCGACACCGCGTTCCCCGAGCCCCCGCGGCGACGCGCTCCTGGACTCGGCGCCGCTCCTCGGCGGTGTCGGGCGGCGCCGCGGGGGCCCGCTGCGCCGGCCGTCTCTCCGGGGCGCGGCGCGGCTGCTGCGGCGGGGCGGGCGCCGAGCGATGCGGGAGCCGTCGCTGCTGGTGCGGGAGGCCGCGGCGGAGCAGCTGGAGGAGCGGCAGGCGGATTGGGCCTACTCCCGCCCCGTGGTGGCGCTCGACTTCCTCTGGAACCTCGCCTTCATCCTCATCTCCGCCGTCGTGCTCGTGCTCAGCCACGACGAGAGCCCCTCCATGCCGCTCCGTTTCTGGATCTCTGGGTACGCCGTCCAGTGCGTCGTCCATATGGTCTGCGTCGCCATCGAGTATCGTATGCGATACGGCCAGCGCGGCGGGTCGCCAATTCCCGCCGACGAGGAGAGCGGAAGTGGTACGTCGTCCTCCTCCAGCGACGACGATGACGACAGAGAGCACGGCTCCCGTGGTCGAAGTGGCGACTGCCTCAGGTAATTGGAGTACGTGGCGAGAGATATGCGGTTATTATCATTGCCTTCCCTTGAAATTGTCGATCAGTAGCTAGAGTGATTTTCGTGTTTGTACTTGTAGCTTAGAGATTCTTACTTTCGGTTTAGTATTCCTTATTGTCTAGTTTCTGCTTGAATGCTCCATAGTCGAGTGAAATATTGTTTGTGTTCGATTTTATTCTGGGCAGTGCAGGCGGAACAACATATCAAGGGGTGACTGTGACTGTTGAACAATAAATGAATCGTAATAGTGCATTTGATCTGGTTGTGATTTGTTCCTTCTCCGAATCCAAAATTTCTGCCCGATTTTGTAGAATATAGGCACATTTATCCACTCACTTAAATCCAATTGCATATAAGGAAAATTATTCTCATAGCACTCCGTCTGAAGGATTTCCTAGCTGTGCACTATTTTTGTTCGGATTGCTTTTGTTTGGTGTCTTCCTCCATCTAGCACTTCGCTTCCAATATGTTAGTATCGTCTTCTTTGGTGATCCCCTCATCTCCACCACCTTTGGCAGCAAGGACAGAGCCCTCCAGAGTGAGCCAGCTAATTACATCGGCCTGCTTCCATTGTAGTAGAAGCTGATGCAGAGATATTGAGCAGCAGTACCACTCTAGCTGGGGAGTGACACTGAGGAATGTTGCTTGGTGATCTGGATCTGGACCCTGCTAAGCAAGGGGATTGTAGCCTTGAAGGTGGGACTGGCATACAACGGTGGCCATGAATTCTACTGCTAGTGAGCAAGCAGACCAGCTAAGGGGAAAGGGTTTAGGCAGCTGTTGACAGTGGGACGGATGGAAGTGCGGTCTAATGGTGCAGTGGCAGAAGAAGCAAGCTGAGGGTGGAAGGCAATGCTAGTTTTGTTATCCAAAGGAAAAAAATGGTGACACAGGAGCAAAACCCTTTCGGTGAGAGTGCTGTGCGAGTAGTTTTTCTTATTATGCATTGAAAAGCTAGGTCATATGGACAGCAGTCTGTGAGGTAATTGGTACTAAAAGCTGAGTAAAACTCAAGGTGTTGAGGCGAATTGTTCCAATTAAGTGGAGAGCAGCAACTTTTCAACAAGTACCACATACCATGTCCGTGAAGCCTATGTGATGAGATTACTAAAATTATTTCTTGCACTGCCCTCTCTGGTTATTTTTGTTTCTGAGATCTCCATCCACTTGATCACACAGTAGTAAGAGTTTATTTGGCCATACTGGTGCATAGAACCATGATGACGTTCAAAATTCAAACATGTGGGACTAATGAATGTCACTGTTCACCTGATTTTGCCGTATAATTGAACCTTTTAAAAAGATGTTTGACAGATATGTGGTTTTGATAGACTTAGTATGATACACACCTGCAGTGCATTTTAAGTCTGCATTTGTAGGTAAGCCACCTACAGAAGGCTAACTATTGCTTTTGGTACATTCTGCATATTTGGTTATATATGTGGACTAACTTGGTGGTTAGCTTTTCATATTTTATTATGCATTGTTCCGCTTCACATGCCAGTGTCCACATTTAATTTTTCGTTGATTCCAAAAAAGAAATAAATTCTCATCTATAAGCTCCATATTTCATCACTTTGAGTTCTCTGCTGCCTGCTGAATTCGTCCCACATACGGCTAATTCGTCCCACATACTTTGAGTACTACATCACTCTGAGTATTGTTTTCTATTTCCTAGTCCCATTTAACGGCTAATTGTTTTGTTAATGTTTCTAACATGTAAACTCCCAACTATGTCCTGTTTGCTGTCTTGCAGTATAGCTAAACACCTGGAGTCTGCTAACACAATGTTCTCATTCGTGTGGTGGATAATTGGATTTTATTGGGTATCTGCTGGTGGAGAAGTTCTTACCCGTGATGCGCCTCAACTTTACTGGTACACATATTTCTCTGTTTAGATAATTGTATACATAATTCTTGAAAATATAGTCACCTTTATGATTTCTTTATAATTTCTTTTGCAGGCTTTGCATCGTATTTTTGGCATTTGATGTTTTCTTTGTCGTCTTCTGTGTGGCTTTGGCCTGCATCATTGGTATTGCTGTTTGTTGTTGCCTTCCTTGTATCATAGCAATTTTATATGCAGTGTCGGATCAGGTACATCTCAAATATACGCCGATATAAGTTTTCATTAACTACTAAAGTTTGTTAGTTTTTTCTATGTATGATGTGGTAAATTGGTTTACTAGTTTCAATATCTACTTTTGTGGCATAACCTTACATAGTTTATCTCTTATAATATAAGCTTCAGTATGCCAGTGGTCAGTAGATAAATCTGGTAAAAGTTCTTCAAATCAAGCTGGTTAGGCCCATGTAATTCACTACGTATGAGGAATATTCGTAATATTTCTGAATGGTTTCTAAACTATCAGGTCTAAGCATAGCTAAATAATCATCGGGCTAGGCTGGTAAACATCCACCAATTACTGGGTCTGTTTTTACATGTTCCAGTCATTATAAAGTTTCCAAAACTCATGTGTATCTTGCCAGTAATGAAATTGAATTTTTGAGTAAGTCATGCTACTGCTATGCTGTTGAATTGTCAGTTGCACCTACAAAATTGCTCAATTGAAATATTGATTGATTATGCATGCTGGCACAGTTGTGATGATTGAAACCAATGTCTAATGGAAATGAAAAAAAATATCTACTCCCTCTGTCCCTTTTTGTATGTCGTCTGGAAAGCGTGTCTGTGAGGGAAACACGGTTTTCTAGAGACAGACATTTAGGGACAGAGGGAGTAGCTCTGTTCAAAAAGGCGCTCGCCTAGGCTCGCCTGGGCTCGCTTCAGCGCTAGGCGGAGGGGCACCGCCTTGCCTAGGTGAGTGGGCGGACCCCTAGGCGGGCGCGGCACCTCTCGCCGGCACTGGGCTGTGGCTCCTCCTCGCCTGCAGCGCTCTTCTTCGCTGGGCTGCTCCCCCCGCCGGTCGCGCTCATCTCCGCCAGGCTGCTGCTCCTCCCCGCCGGTTCCTGCTCCAGCCGGCCGCTCCCCCCCCCCCCCCCCACCCCACCCCACCCCGCTGCTGGGTGGCTAGCTGCCTGCACCAACCGGCCACGCTCCATGTCTCCTCTGCTCCTCTGCATCGCCTAGCGAAACGCCTAGGAACACCTAAGCGCGCCTAAGCTCTAGGCGGGAGCTTAGCGCGTAGCACTTTTTTTTAACATTGATATCTTGGCTGATCCGAGTTGGAGACGTGGACATGTTCCCAGTAGGAAAGTTGGCTCAGCTCATAGCATTCTCTCTCTCCTCCCCCCCCTCTTATATGAGTAGGCCATGTAAACACTGGAAGCTCAATTGGCAATTTACCACATATACACTAGCCTGTGGTGATTCTGATTGATGGAATACCATTTTCCTTTTTGTGAACTTTCCGATTCCAATCTGGTTTTGAAAACACGGTGTATACAACAAACTTTGAGAACTTCCAATGTATGAGCCTGCTGTGCTAGATTTACTGTGATGAGTAACATGGTAAAATTACATGCCTTTCTATGTTAAAATTTACTCTTTTTTGTTTTCTTTTACTTGTAGACCATGTGTTCTGTTTTATTGCTTCTCTTTCTTTATAACTTTATTGCGCATTTAATTTGTTAGCCTGATTTGAAAAATGATTGCATTCTATCCATATGATTGAAAACAGGAGGGAGCATCTGAAGATGACATTCGCCAAATTCCAAAATACAAATTTCGGAAGATGGAAGAGCCTGAAAAGGAGTCTGTTAGTGTTCCTGAATCTTCTGGTGGAATAATGATAGAATGTGGCACCAATCAACCTATTGAAAAAGTACTTGCAGCTGAAGATGCGGTAAATTCTTAGTTCTTGATTCTTAACTTATTGCATTAGGGAGACTGAGATTCTGAGTTATTTGTTGAAGTGAAAGAAGTTTGATAAAATAGGTTTGACTATATATGTGATGTGTTAGATCAAGTAAAAGAAAATCAGAATGGAGGAGGAATGTCTGAAAGAACTGATTGTAGCTAAACTTTGTTATTATTGTACTTGTTCATGAAAAGTGTAGCTATCACTCTATGATGTACCTTAGATCTTCCCGACAAACTTTGTTGCAAACTCATCATGGATTTCCATGTACGGCTCTTAATTCTGATGGCCTTGTTTCAGTTGTATGTTAATTTGCGAACAGTATTCTAGTGCTAATGAATTTGTTGCTCTTGGTCTATGCAGGAGTGCTGCATTTGCATCTCAGCTTATGATGATGGTGCAGAGCTCCGTGAACTCCCTTGTGGCCACCATTTTCATTGTGTTTGCATCGATAAATGGCTGCACATCAATGCCACATGCCCCCTATGCAAGTACAATGTTCGGAAAAACACTAGCAGCAGTGGCAGCGAAGAAGTATAAATCTCTCTATGAGAATTGAGAATTCGTACCCAACAGTTCCGGCTTCTCGCTGGTAATCTTTTATCCCAGAATCCCATGAGTGTGCATTCATATCTGTGCTAGTATAATTAAGAAAATCATCCATGTAAATTCTTGTATTCTTAATACGCCATAGTGATATTATGTGTCAACTTTTCTCGTGCAGTTGTTTTAGTTGTGTTTATATTCTTTATATTATATGTGTACGCGTTTTAGAATTTCTGTAGAGCAGCGTCCTTCCTAGTACTTGTTTGTGTAGTCTACTAATGTTTTATACTCCCTCCGTTCCAAATTATAAGTCACTTTAACTTTTTTTTGGTTCATCCATTTGTTATGTATCCATACATATTATTATATATAAATGCATAGCAAAATAGATATACCAAAAAAGTAAAAACGACTTATAATTTGGAACGAAGGGAGTAATAATCATACTAGCAATACAAGTTTTTGCTCCATTCGTTTCTTTGGCCAATGTTAGTAAAAGCAAGTAACTGAAGTAACGTAGTTGAGTTGTAGGCTTGTAGCAGAATATATATGGACCATGTTTATTGCGGTGGCATGCACATCAAATGTAGCCTTCGGGTCAGGCGCCCACTTGACTGGTGATGGAGTTGATTCCAAATACTTGAGCCTGCAAAAGTTATCAAACTTGTGCCACGATAAAATAAAAATCTCAAAACTCAGTTTTCTAATTCAAAACCGAAGTTCCATTCGCTGCGCGGAAGCTTTAACGTTAGCTCGCTGGCAGTCCACGTCCTGTGGTGCCCATGTCTAGCGATGAAGCTATCTGCATATCTCCTGCCTTAGGGCACCCCACTAAGCAGGTTGATGAGTGCGCACCGGCGGTGATGTTTCACGACAAAGATGGCCCCGTGCCGTGTCTGCACTCTGCAGGTGACATTTGAGGACCAGAAGTTGAAGAGGAGCAAAGAGAGAGACGGATGAAAATGTCGTCGTGATTTGTATCTCGCTCTTCAGGTCAGTGCCTAGATCAAGCTATCTATGCGATTGTGGATGGCATTTGAGGGAGCAGAAATTTTCTTGGCGCTCAGTTCAGAACGTCAGTGAGTGAGGTCGTGACGAGCCATACTCCACTGCTAGAGATGGACTCTTTATGTTGATCCAATATTCCAATGGTTGCCCCCGTAAAGATAACCATTGTGTACAACGTACGGAGTACCTAATTCAAACATGAGCCTTCCACTATAGCGCCTCGCCATTCGAGATGCCCCAACACGGAAGCTAAGTATGCGCGCTGACATGACATTTCGCAGTGGGGGTATCCTAGGCCGTAGTTAGCCAAGCTTTTTTGAGTTCTGAACAGTGCTTTTTGAGTTCTGAACAGTGCTAGATATTTTGATGGTACAGCTTCCAGCCAAGCTCACAGAATGGAATTTCCCCGGAATGGACTGCCCGAGCGGCGAGCGACCTGCTGATTGCGGGTGCCGTCAGCCGAAAGAACGGAATGCGACTGGAAAGTGGACACAGCATGGGCAGCACGGCGCAGCAGCTTTGATCCTTGTTGGAGTGGCTCGGTCAGGCGGCCAGATATTTCTCTGGCCTTTCTTTTGGAGGTTGGAACCTTTTTTTTTTTGAAAGAAATGGAAGTTGGAACCTTTTTTTTTTTGAAAGAAATGGAAGTTGGAACCTTGCAGTCGCAGCTGCCTCTTACCAACACCACCGTGCGCTGAAGTCAGAAAAGCGCGGGCGCTTTGATCCCCATATCACACACTTTCGTACGAAAAAATATCTCTGCAACGCTTTGATTCACCTGGAGGAGTCGCGTTCCTCTTGGCCCGCCAATCTTGTCACCCTGACGTGACGAATTCACTTTGACGCGTCGGTCAGTAGCAACGGCTTGCCGGTAACAACAGGTCGTAGTAGTTAGTTACACGGTGACGGCGTTATATAAGGTAGCCACCCAGACCGACCCAGCTAGCCTAAGCCTTCGTCGCTAGATATTTCCGCCAGCCGCGGCACCACATTCTCCACTCTCCATCGGCAACGCAAGAACAAGCCGCGGCGAAAACTTTGCGTGATCCGATCCACCCGATGGACGATCTGGCTGCGCTGGCGCGCGGCGAGGGGTGGACGGAGGAGCGGCACGCGGCGTTCCTCGACCGCATGGAGCTCTCCTTCGTCCAGCAGGTGCTCGGCGGCAGCGACGTGCGCCAGGCGTCCCGTAGGCTCGGCCGCCGGCCCGCGCAGCAGGCCGAAGGCGAGCGTGGCCAGCTTCCGCTCCCGCTCCCGCTCGACCGGCCACTGCCCGACAGCGCCGTGGAGTCCAACCGGTCGGCACGGCGACGCGAGGCAAACGACGCGCGCCGCCTGCCCGTCGACCCAGCTGCAGGTCGTTGGTGAAGGTGAAGCCTGTGCCGCACGCGCTTGCCTTTGGCTTTGGCTTTGGTATTGCGAGGTGGAAATGTACGTGTCCAGTCACTTGTTTCCGTGCATAAGTAGCGCGTTGGACGGCAGATGTGCATGTATGTGTGTATATATGATCACGGGAGTGCTGATGAGCTTTGTGGCATGAGACACGGTACGAGATATATATGATTATATGAGCATGTTACTTATGTTCTGACCTTAGCTTTGTCAATTATTATCATGCACTCGCCTTTTGGATTGGGAGAAACGCGAACCAATTGCATAGATAGCGTCGGCGATGTGGACAATAACACACCTTCTGAACAGTTGGTTGCAATTTGCAAGCCCTGACCTGTTTATATATGTGTATCATATAAAACAGGAAGTGTTTCCGTCTTGCGCCAATGTTGTTCTTCTAATCAGCGCGATGCTAACTGTCTAGCGCAGCTTGACTTGTTAGCTGTTTGCTAAGATTTCATTGTAGGATCTTGCCTAAATGATTCAAAGATAAATGGATTTATAAAATGTGGATGCCTCCTTTATTTTAGATCAGTTTTCTGTTTGCTTGGTTTGTAGGGTTTTAACGAACTCCTGAACATCCTAGCTGGTCAAACTCAAAATGAACTCAATGAATTTCTTGACTACGAACATAAGATCCATTCTTTTCTTGTGCTTGTTTGCCTAGGCGGAGTTTGTTGGTGGAATTGCTGTCTTCTATTTCTTTTCTTTTTTTCGTGTCTAGATAATCTATCTATCAGGACTTAAGTCTTCACACAATCCAGGACGACTACGCTTCCAAACCATATTTGGGCCTTTTTCGATCCATTCTTGAATAAATTATTTTTAGAGTTATTTGAAACTAAACTTCTTTTAAAAATTGATTTATGAAACAAAGTTAAAACATTGAAAAAAAATCTAAATAACACCCTATCGTATCATGGGTTGTCTACTTAACACCCCAACCTATAAAACCAACTATCTAATACATTAAACTTTGCAAAACCAGTCATTTTACCCCTTAGCCGGTTTTAGGCACCTGGTTTTGCTTATGTGGCGCTGGTTTTGCCTACGTGGCGGTCCAACTTGGCAGGCTACGTGGCGGTCCAACTTGGCAGGCAGTGACAGGGTGGCTGCAGGACCCAGTTGTCAGGCGGCCCTTTCCCTCTCTCTGTCCCCACCCGTCATCTTCCACCTTCGGGCGGCTGACAATTCCTGAGGCTTTCCCAACCCCACGTCTATTCCGAGCTGCTCAGCGAGGAGGACCGCCGCAACCCGCAACGGCAAGTCGACAACTGAATCGGGAGACCCGCCGCCGCCGCCGATGGCAAAGAAGCACAGGGACCCAGCCCCCGAGGCGGCGAGCGAAGACTCCCCGGCCGCGGCCATCCGCTCCCTGTTCTCCGCGGACAACCCGTTCCGTCGGAAGGCCTCTACGGAGGAGGCCCCCGCCGCGACTCCTGCCCCTGCCCCGACTCCCGCCGCGACGTCCCTCCGCGAGCAGCCCATCCCTGGCGCCAAGGCTGCCGAGCCGTCCTCGAAGAAGAAGAGCAAGGAGGAAGGCCCGCGACGCAAGCGGAAGCGGGACGATGTGGAGGCCGCCTGCGAGCGTCGGGAAGGCGCGGAGAAGCTGTCGAACGTGGGGGAGAAGACCCCCAACGACGCCGCGGCGGGGTCGGGGAGGAGGACGAGGAGGCGTTCGACGACGAGAGCAAGCTGCTCAGGACCGTGTTCATGGGGAACCTGCCGATGCGGACCAAACGCAAGGTGCTCATCAAGGAGTTCCCGGAGTTCGGCGAGATCGAGTCCGTCAGGATCCACTCCGTGCCTATGGGGAAGGCTAGCTGGAGGTGAGGGATGACGAGTGGGGAACACCTGTCAATGAGAGAAGATGTGGACAGAGAGAGGGAAGGGCCACCTGACAGCTGGGTCCCACAGCCACCGTGTCACTATCTGCCAAGTTGTAGTGCCATGTAGGCAAAACCAGCGCCACATAGGCAAAACCAGGTGCGCAAAACCAACCAGGGGATAAAATAACTGGCTTTTGCAAAGTTTAATGTGTTAGATACCCGGTTTTATAGGTTGGGGGTTAAGTAGACCACTCATAATACATCAAGGGGGTTATTTAAACTTTTTCCTTAAAACATTTAGATAACTATGGCATATATTCGCATGCTATACTTCTGGTTTTCTAGTGTCATATATGTTAGTACTCTTTTGTATATAATTAATTAAACTTGAGAAATTTGATTTAAAAAATGATTTATTCTAGAGCAAGGTAGTAATACCTTTGCTCAAGAAACAGCTTGCTCAACATGCCTTTCCATAGGAGGATTTGCAGTTGAAACTGTGCCTAAATGCTTATCCCTGATACAAAAAAAAAAGAAGGAAGAAATTAATGAAAAATAATAATAATTCCATGTTCGCTGATGATTGGTCCGAAGATCTTGAACTTGAAGGCACCTGCCCGTTTCTTCTTTGATCGATGAAACACTTGGTCTGGTATGTCTCAATACCCCCAGCAAGTGAGAGAAGAGCTGCTGCCTGCACGAATAAAAAAAATAAAAGTGAAATGCAACGTAGGTCTGCAATTTATTTCGGATTCTTGTCTAGGTCTATGAACATTTCAAGTGATCATCTGGATTTTTCAACTTTTGAAGTGGTTCATTTTAAATCGCTCTAGGTCTAATTATGGATCTGGACTCACAATTCAAATCACCAATTGAAAATTTGAAGGACGTGTATGTGTATTTCGGTCAAAAAATTAATAAAGATCACCCATTTGATGATCTTGGCGATATTTCGAGAGTTGGTTTCTTGATTGAGCTTAGGTATAATTGTACAAGTCGACCCAAATGCATTGATTGGGCTATTGTAGGCCGGCCCAAATGCATTTCTAGGCCCACATTTCATCAAAAAGTATTTTCTAGGCCCACAATTCGAGTGGGTTAGTTTCTTCATTGGGCCAAGGTAAGCCGGCCCAAATGAAGTCTTAGGCCCACGTCCAACCGTGGTTACTTCGAAGCACCTTTTTGATAAATTCAGCTATTTTTCTGTTCTATGTGCAGGGGTGTTCGACTGGTAAGGCTATATTTATGCTGACACTAAAAATACACAACAAATTTCATTGTTAATAGGACATTACCCTGGTTAAAAGGTAACCCATCCAAAAATTCTCTGCAGCCCTCGTGGGCAACAGCCCTGGTTTGGAAATAGTTTTCAACAGCAATTGACGTGCCTCGGTGTTACCTCACTAGCTGCCGCCCTGTTCGCTTGGCTTATCAGCCACTGAAACAGTGTTTTCGTCTCAATAAAAAACAGCCAAAACAGTATCAGTCACGGCTTATCAGCCAAAAACAGCCAAGCGAACAGGCCGACGTCATTGCCCCAAGCGCAAAGATGCGTTCCAATGCTCACTCGCAGCCTCCTTTTATGTTTCGCCTCGTTTCGTAAAATTGCCAATCTAGGCGATGCAGTATCAAACACCAAACGACCTAGGCTACGTATATGTAACGACATCATCCGATTACGCTGGTAATTGATAACGTATGAATGTGTTTGTTTCAGTCTAACTGTAATCTAGTCACGCTGTAATCAGATACCGCCGTGTACAAATTTGTTACCCCAGCCACACGAGCACGAGTTGATTACGCCTGTGGGTCTGCTCTGCATGTTGGACGAGGCGGCCTGTTCCCTGCATGCTGCAAGTCTCCGTGACGTCAGTCCCTATCCACTTTCCATTTCGTTACCGTGTGGAAAACAAACAAATTAAGTGATCTATTACTTTATTAACGTTACCTGCTTTTTAGGATTACATTACCGTTTGTGTTACAGTTTCTAAACCAAACACTATGCTAGTATTACGTCCACTCCATTTCCATCTCGACAGCACGACTCTAGTACTCGACCAGGCACGCAGGCATCGCGTCACGTCCGCCCGCACCATAGGCCCGTATTAGTATAGAAGTTGCCTGGCTGGGCTCTTCCTTCTTTTATGTTATGATAATGATCGTGGGCTTGGTTGTCTGGCCCAGGTGCCCAGGTAATCACGGGCTATTCTAATTATTTATATGTTTGGAATTGTTTTGCTTCATGTTTTTTCAGTTAAACATGTGCAGCTCTAACTCTGTTATAAGAAAATAGTAGAGTTGTGATAGTACCTAAAGAGATGCTCGAGAAACTCCATCCTTTTATGGAGCTGCTACATGATAGAGTTTGTGAAACAATTATGAATAGGCCCTATATAATAAAATACTCACGTGTGAATGTGTGATTGTCTTATTGGTCATCTTTACCCAGATCTAACCTAGAATTTATGATATGGTATCTATACATATCAAATCATGAAGATACTATGCATATAAACCATATTCTAATGGATCGTTTCTTTAAAATATATATTTACAATCACATGTCTTCTCTCTTCATCAACCTATCACATCTCTTCATATCCTAGTTCCTGTAGACATAAGTTCTTATCTAAAAACCATTTTGCTCTCTCTCATCTTTAATTCAGATGCCACATTATCATGTAGCTTAGTTGACACCCTAATTAATGAATGTAGAAACCATCCTAGTTTCTATGCTAGAAATGCCCTTGATATCCTCAGTTAGCTCATACTTTGTGGCGCCTCATGCCTAATTGATGCAAGTGATGACTATCTATTTCCATATTTATGAGAAATTGTAGAAATAGGATGGGAAATATGATAGGGGTTTTAGTCCTTAAGCTCTGAATTATGTTTTCATCATGCTTTTTTGTATGTGGCATATGCCTAGTGTAGTTACACCTCTTGGGACAACTATGAAATGCATGACCCCAGTAGTCAAGGTCAGCAATAGTTGATCAACTCCGCTTGACGAGAATGTAGCAAATGGAGTGCATCCGATGAACAATATCATCAAACACACTCCTTACAAGTTGTATGTAAGTGCAATCAAACCCTAAGTAGATTTTGGTGATGTTGACAATACAATTAAAGATCTAATGGATTTTGTTAAGTGCTGACATTCTAATTATTCATCGTGAGTGTACGTGATATTAATGGAGACTCCCCAACTCAAAAAGATGGCTTGGAATATCAAAGAGCTAGTTTAATTTCCGTTTATCTTAGAAATTGAGTATAGGACAAACCATATTGTTAAGATGATACTACATGTATGCCATGATGATCCATGTGCAAATAATATATACACCAATTACACACAAACACCCAGAGGCTTATAATTGATAGGAGCTTATAATTCTTATCCATTCTGCCCTACATGGAACCTCTGTGTTCTGTACATTGGCCATTTTGTGGCAGCGGAGGGGGTATTTATTCTTCTCTCTCTCTCTCTCTCTCTCTCTCTCTCTCTCCCCTCCAATGGCCATCTTCCACATTCACTCCAACCCAACCAACCCACATCCTTTCTCCTTCATCAATGCTCGCAACCACCTTGGTCCAATTCTTGGTTAATCCTTGAGGTGTTTTGGATCCTAGAGAGAGAAGAGGCTAGAGAAGATCAAGCTAGCTAGAGGTTTCTCATGTAGCACTCCTTTGTGAGGTCCTTCGGGAAGTTTTTATTGCTTCGATTGACTTGTGGAACCCTCAAAGCTCGCTACTTTGGTTGTGTTCTTGACTCTTGAGAAGAGGTAGAAGCTGAGAAACTCCATACCACTTTGTGGGTCCCTCAGCAACGTGGATGTAGGTAAGTCTTAGTGGCGAGTTGAACCATGAGATAAATCTAGTATACGTAGGAAAGAGTCATATGAAGAAAT
This sequence comes from Microstegium vimineum, assembly GCA_022036555.1. Classification (NCBI taxonomy): domain Eukaryota; kingdom Viridiplantae; phylum Streptophyta; class Magnoliopsida; order Poales; family Poaceae; genus Microstegium; species Microstegium vimineum. The sequence continues at coordinate 1,237,547 of CM039121.1, forward strand.
AGTTTTAAACCAAGGAATTGTTCGGTGGTAGATATACAAAGTCTATAGAAATGAATGTAGATGGGATGCTAGGAGTAGGGGTGACAGTGGTGTGGATAATCCTCCGCTCTGAATCCGAATTTTAAGGATATGGAGAGGTGTTTTTCATATCCGCGCGGATACGGATCATCCGAATCTGACTATATGCAGATATAGTATAGTGTATGGGATTGACAAAATCCGGTGAATATGAATTATCCGATAATTGAACATGGATTATCCGATGCTAATAGGATAATCCAAATATTTTAAGGAGCCCAAGTGCAAGAGTACAAGTCAGCCCAGCCCATGACACTAGCATTATTATATAATTATTGATTTATTTTTATTTTTTAAGCATAAATGGCATGTAATGAATTGTTTCTCATCATAAAAAACAACATGTAAGCACATATTATCTGACTTAGAAAAGTCCGCTTCCACTCCTAAACCGGTCCGAATTTGTATCATTTTCGATATCTAAAAAATCTGTTTTTGTATCCGAAACCGTATAATATCCAACCCGCTCCGAAACCGATTAAAAAATAGGATTAGGATACGGGAAAACTATTATCCGTTCCGATCCGATCCATTTTCATCCCTAGCCAGGAGGAAGGACAATTGCACTCCGTACATATAAAAGGTCCCCAAAAAATGTTACTATTATTATGAAAGAAGCTAAACTACCCGTGCGCTATAATGCTATTTGTACGGGTCACTTTATTTACTAAGTTGATAGGTGGGCATGATTCAGACCGTTCTGAAATAAAGAGACCCGTTCTAAGAGGTGCTGTAGGTGGTGGGTCTCTCCGTCCGAGCATATATATGGTCATTGCATATGCCATGTCCGGCGTATGTTTGTCACCGTCCTTGACATTCAGGAATTGGGCTCTTGACTCTCAGCTAGGCTGCTGACCGGCATTTCAACATGGGACGAGCGTACGAGACCACAACCTGATGTCCTGATGCATGACTTCTTCGGCACCCCGAGTCGTCTCTTCCTGTCTTGTCCACATCTCAATAATCTGCCCTAAGTCAACCGCAGACACACTGTATGCTCGCAATGGTCCTCCACCCAACCAACTTCCAAACCTAGATCTGATATATACTACAGAAATGCTAACAACTTTGTCCGTACTCATTATGTGCTGTAGTCAGTGTATATATGTTCGCATCCGAATCATGTGAAACTTTCGTGTTCCAAACGGGGTTTACAGTTGCTGATATATATGTGCTTTTTAACTAAGAGACACTGTTAAAATAGGGCCCTCGGTTCTTCTTGGATCCGGCCAACTCTCCGGGATGGATTGGCCTTTGCGGAGCGGATGGCCTGTGGTTACGCATTCATTCAGGGCCCTTGACTTCGAGACGGGGCCTGTGGACAGTGACATAGGGTGTTGCATTGCATGGGCCCCGGCCCGGCCCTCAGCCGCTTCTGGAGTTGGAGGGTTTCGAGCTGTGCATGTGAGTCTTGTTGGACCTACTGAAACCATGTCAACATCGTTCTTGACCTCTTTATTTAGGTCATGCTTAACTTTGCACTCTGTGGAAGGAAGACAACTACATCATACCACATTTTAAGTCATCATCCTCGTGTAGTTCAAAAACTATTTCATTTTTATCGTACAATAGATATGATAACTGCACACCGTACCAGTTGTACACATATACATACCCCTGCTCTCTCTCTCTCTCTCTCTCTCTCTCTCTATATATATATATATATATGATTGATCTGTCTAGCCTGGTACGTACTAATACACATGCTTTGAACGTACGTCTCTCTGCCATTGTGCATGGTTGGCGTGCATGGACTTTTAAATGGAGTTTTAATTTTGTTTTGTTTGGGGTAGTATGATCTATCATTATTATTCACACAATTGGAAAGCAGCAGTACTATGCATGATCCCATAGGTAGCTGCCTCGTGGATGACGGTACCCCACCCTCCACTGAGATTTGCGCTTGATGTATACACCCGGCGCGACAGTGATGGCTCGTTTGGTTTTTCTCATTTGGCTGCGCCTTAGCAAACACGAGAGGTTGGAATTATTTTGTCCATCATGCTTCAACCGCACCTTTAGCCTTTACAAGAGAAAAAAGAAATCCTGCTGAACGACAATAAACTAATGCAACAGCTAGCTGCTTCATTCCATGCACATGCTCTCTCTCTCTCTCTCTCTGGTTTTGGACAACTAAAACTTTCCAATAACTTGACAACAAGCTTTGTTGCTAGTTGCAAGATCAATGGACACATGCATGTGTATAGTACATAATGCAAGGTGTAGCTAGTAACGTTGTCTGCCGCGCGCCCCTGGGCCAAATCACAGGTTGGTGTAACTGCATCCACACAGCACAGATAGGATCGTCTCGCCGGCCGATCAGCAGCTAGAGCATCAGCTTCTGCATGCCCTAGCTAGCTAGATCGAAAAGACTTGGGTTGGGAACGCATGCCGCCTGTTCATATGCATGCATGCATGCATGTTATGAGAGCTGATTGTACAAGAGGCTACAATGAGTGCTTGTAATGATGGATTATGCCACTGGGTATGCGTGTTAGGTGAGCCAGATATGCGAGCGCGATTTGATTTGACCTAGCTCTCTCCTCTGGGCAGCTCTGGGCTGGGCACGCCGCGCGCCGGCCGTGTCATTCTTTTCTGATGCTCCTCAGGACCAAGTTTTAACTATAAAAAAACATGGAGTAGTGGGGATGGTGAGGAATGAGGAGGAGATGAAGGTGACACTCGGAGACTCGTGTTGGAACTCGCTTAGCTTACTGCGATGCCGCATTGGCGCGCCTGCTGTGCGTCGCGCGGTTTCGACCAAATTTCTTGCGATTCATTCCACCAACGGTAATAAAGGTTAAAATAAAATATGGGAGCGCCTTTGCTTTGATAGGTGAATAATCCGGCCAAAAGGAAGCTGCGTGTGCTTGCAATTGTCGTGAAAAATTCTTCTTGGACATCTACCTGTCTATATTTCATTGGTGCAGTGCTTGTTTTATATGTTTTATTTTTTAGCATAACGAACAGAAGGTGGCGCCCGGGGAAGAACGAAGAAGTACTTTTTGCGAATATGCCTGATGATGCGGTTAGAAGGAAAGTTTGCTGCGATTTACCGTGTCCTTGCAGCCGCATGCAGTAATACCTGAACCGTCATGCGTTTGAACATAGTATATAGAAGGATTTTTATTGTGTGTACAGAGATGAGAGACCACAAATCCACAATGGCTTTTTGGCAGCGCAAGTTTGCTTACGTCTATTTGTCCCGACCAAAAGGAGCCAATGCAGCGTAACGTCTCCACGACGCTACCACCGTAGTAGCTTGGGTCATGCATCAACCAACTCGTCGGTTCTCTTTCTCAGTCTAGTAGCTTTTTTCAAGTGGAGAATGCGCGACACGCGAAATTGCGTGCGTCAGTCTATCCTTCCAAAAAGATGAGGAGTTGCAAATAAAGGAGAGGATCATAGCATATAAAGCAAGTAAAATGATGAAACACCATACTCCTACATCTTTTGCTCAAACTACCAAATAACTTCCCCAGCAACCACACACCATAAGAAAGCTTTTACGAGTTTCTTTTTTTGCGCTAAAAGAAAGTTCACCAGATTTTGGCAGTACTTGCTTCCGTACCAGTAGCACATTCGATAGCAGGATTTTCGGTGGTGTCGCGTTGCGCTTTTTTGGGAAATTAAAATCGCTTCAGCTATGGCATGCTTTCAGAGTTCAAAAGACATGCTCTGGACAAAAGATGAACGAAATGACCTCGAGCGGATGCTTTGTTATTTCAAACACGTGTGTCTTTTGGTAGAACGTACGGTAATTAAGGAGTGATGAGTACCATCAGTAGCCCTTTTTTGGGTTTAAAGTATGTTGAAACACTTTGTGGCACGTATTCCAAAGCAAATAGTATGTTCTTCATCCTGATTCGACAGCCGAAAGCTTCTTTTTGGAGCAGCGCTGCGTTGCGACAGTGTTTTGGCCATATTTTCCGAAGCTCGATCGATCGGAAGCTGCAGCAGGTGTTTGCTCGGCTCTGGTGTCCTTTTTCTGCTCATGTTTGACGAGCCAAGCCATCATGCATGCACAGGAAGAACACAGTAGCGCTTTGTGCTGTCAATGTTGGTCCGATCCGCAATACAATTCAGAGATTGACATATCGTCGATCGAAGCGATTCGCTGAATATTTTGAGCCATCGAGGATCGCCCACCTCTGGATGTCACGCTGGAGCACGCTTTTGACCTTTTGGACACCCTCGCTCGTTCTAATCCGTCGGTCAATGAGCCCATGAGAGAGTTAAGATTCGATCCGCCTCTGGCTAACTTGCTTTCTGTACTAAACTTTCCATCATTCCATTATATTGTCTCTCTCTCTGCACAAATTATTACTATCTGCGGTTTCTGGGTCGTAGGAGTTGAAAATTTGGGCAACTTGGGTGAAGTCGATTGACCTTTGTTTAGACCTGCTTGACCTGTGGGCCGAGGGTCACGCGTTTGACCAACCACCATTTTCCCCAGCTAGGGCAAAGCAACCACTCTTGTCCTTTCGCTGTTCCCCTCATCCTCCCACATGCATATTTTTTCTCGTCTCGCGTGGTCAGGCCATGCAAGGCCCCAAACAGCAAGGGACAACTCCATAGCTAGAAAAACGAAGAACAACTAGCTGACAACAGGACGCTGTCGAATTATACAACTACTGTAGAGTAGGAGTACTCGTATTATATACAAACACTGAGCAGTGCAGCAGAGAGGTGGCGATGACTACGAGCAACTACTAGTGCTGAGGTGAAAGTGGCAGTTGGCCTGCCTGACAGACAGACAGCCTCAAGTGAGGTGAAAGGGTAGTCCGTCCGCGCGGCAGGGATTCGGGGCCGGGGTGATGCGAGAATCCACTACTACCACCCAGCGGCCAGCGCAGGGAGAGGGGAGGTGGAAGCGTGCACCTCACGTCGAGGTGCCGCGGGATTAGACAACACCTGGGACCCTCCTCGGATTTCGTCGCCGGAACCACCCGCCCGTCTACCGCCGCGCGCTGTGGCGGAATCCGGCCTCCTTGTCACCGCGCGTGAACGTGAACGACGGGACGGGGGATGGCGGTGTCGTGGTGAAAGCGAAGGTGAAACCGAGGAGCAGACGCTGCCGATCCCTCAACACGACACCTCACCGTCGACCGGTCATTCTAGGCGCGCGGTTGATTTCTTCCGTTCATTTTATGGCGACGTTTATCTCGGACATTAACATTTAACAGTAACAGCGTTGCCAGAAATATACTACAGGGAGATAGAGCTGAGCATGGGCACCGACCAGTGACAAAAGCGGCCTGGGGAGGACGTCTTCGGCCGAAATCTATGCGTTTGGACGATTTCTCCTTTGTGGAAAGGAATCAGTAGGATGGTGGCGATCGAGAGCACAGCAGCTAACCTAGTCTCCTGTGGTCCATTCCACCGAGTCACAACTCACACCGTACCGTCTCCTCTCCTGACCTAACAAAGCGCACAAACAAGACAGCCAAACCTCACGTTGTCCCACACGAGAAAACGCCTGTAAATAGGTTGACTTGGGCATGCACTAGGCTACAAGCCGCAAGTTTTAAGTCAGAACCACTCACTCCGACCTGGATCTGGATATGGCAAAACCACCGCATTCCTCCTGTTCCTCCGGCTGGTTGCCGAAAAGATCCACGGCATATTTCATTGATTGACGTGAGATAAAGGCAAGAGGCAAACAAAAGCCTAGTACTAGTACATACGGTCATATTGATGGTTTTTCCCCAGTAATCATTGATCAAACTAAAAGCCATTAAAAGACAAATTTTGGTGTTAATTAGAACTAACTACTGGTTTCCTTCTCCTCCCTGGTGGTTGGAGACGACACTCCAAATGCCATGCCACCGACCATGTACTATCCCACACCCACACACCAGCATCCGCTAACCTTGACTATAACCTCACCTCTACTTTGTACATCTAACTATAGCTGTCAGCCAAAAAATCTAACTCTGTATGTGTTGTAGGAGTTGAGATGGCACAACACAAAACCATATGTTTTGATGGCAGATTGATGAAGCCAAATTCAATGACATGAAGACGTCTTTCCAGATTACTAGATAGATCAAGATTAGTTTGTCATAGTTGAGTGTGGTGTGTGCAAGGTTAGAGTTTCTACATAAATAAATGAATAAGCCTACATTACTATGTCTGATTAAACTCATTAGGAATAAAATTGACAGTTGGTTATTACAGTGAATGTCGGTAACACTATTCGCGAGACCCCGGGCCTTCTAGTTTTAGTAGGTGTTTTTCACATCAACATCAAAGTAAAATTTTGGAGGACTTGTACATTTATATTTAGTAGTTACAGAAGCATCACTCTAGAGGTGTGACACTAATTCAAGAGTTGATAACGACACAAGACAATGGGTTTGATGCATGGTAGATGAGGCTGAAACCACAAAGATAAAAATATCTCTCTAGTAGGTATTAGGAAGAGATATATGGTCATGGATTAGCTGGCTCCAACATATGTAGCGTGTCATTGACTCAAGTCCAGTGCACCCATACAATGTTGCTTTGATGATCTAAGCACAAAATTTAGACAAAAAGAGCACACTCAGATGAAGACTGTTAGTTTAGACATAGATCTGAGACACCGGCGAGGGAATATTAAGTATAGCCATGATGGGGTGTTTGCAATAGTTTAATGTTTACATACATTTGAGTCGACAAATATAGCAGTTGACACCTTTAAAGCGTGGATTTGTAGAAGAAGATGAGTGAGAGAACCGATTGAGGTCATGGTTCTCAATCATGGTTGACCATGTTTAGTGAAGGCTAATAAATGAACAAGCCTATAACAGAGGATGAGAAGTAACAAGTGCAGCTGCAACGCTACAAGTAAAAGCAGCCATACAGATCCTATGACTAATTGGGCCTATTTGGCATAACTTAGTGTTATTAGTGAAGTTTTTTTTTTTAGAAAATAGCTTCATGAGCAATTTTTTAGACGAAGTTAAGTTATTTTAAAAAATAATGTTTGGCAAAACAGCTTCCAACAACTTTATGCATGGATATATGAGAGACAAATGAGAGAAAAAATTAACATAAGTTACTTTTTCAGTTTTATCTCACTTCATATCCAGCTATTTTGAAAATAAACTGTTTGATTGAACAAAAAAACCTTAAATTTGATCGAATTCATTATGAAAGCTCACGAATTTATTTATGATGAAATTTTATATATATATATATATATATATATATATATATATATATATATATATATATATATATATATATATATATATAAGCTGATCTAGTTTGATCAGAATAATCATGCCAGGTACTGTACATAATAAATCCATATCCATGGTAACCTGGGTGCACTCTTGATATGATGAACGAGTTGGACCAGCCGATGCCTCTTATAAAAGCTAAAACTCTCTAGCGACCGTGGTCCTAACCTAGATAGCAGGCCAAAGTTTGCTGCACGTACGTACGTACTGTTGTCGTCTAGCCTTCGATCGCCCTTGGGCTTCGACGGTCGACACCATCACATGCACGCGCCTGAACAATCCTCAAATAAAGCACAGTACAGTAACACGTATGCACGCCGCTGGGTGGAGCTGCGACCTGCGACAGGTCCGCACTCCGCAGACGCAGGCACACAGCAGCGACACGCCTAGTACTCCTTGTACACAGTTGCGTACGCGTAGGCAGCCTCTGAGTAGCCCACTATCGGCGGCTGCGCGCTCGGCGCTCGGTCTTGGCGCGATGATAGCCTGCAGGCCGACGCTAGTAGTTGTAGACACTAGCTAGGGTTGGCTACTTGTACTACTAGTACTGTGCCACACACACGCAATATATAATAATAAAAAGGACGAGAAGCTTTTTGGCTCGCGTGGCAGCAGGCTTCATTGAATTCGTAAAGATGTCAGCGCTTGGGATGGTCGATCGTGGTCCGTTCCCCCCTCTGCCCCGGCATAGTGGAATTCAGTGCATGGCCTGCCGGTGCCGGTGCCGGTGCCGGAGGAGCTTTGCGCGCGCCGCGCCCACGCCACCGGTGCGCGCATGCATCCATTCCCTCCTGTCCTGCTGCCACTGCCATGCATGGCTTTCTCTTTCTTGCAGGCGGTGTTGGGGAGGGGCACCAGCCGGTCGCTGCTGGCTGCTGGCTGCTGCATGCATCCCGGGCGGCCGCGGTCATAAATTGCTGTATGGCACACCGGCGGCCAGTATACTGTAGGAGTAGTCCGTAAATCCTGCATGCTGTGGGTAGGAAATTAATTGGAAGTTTGCCAGCCTTGTCTGATGCTGCCGCGACGGCGCGGAGCACACTGCGATGCCCTTTTTGCTTTCCAGTTTCCACGGCGTCCACGAGAGGGAGGTGAGCATGAGCATGGGTCACACTCCCTCACTGCTCAGGTACTCGATCAGGTGTACGTACGGCATGACCGAACGTGGTGCGCTTTCACCACCCGTTCAACTTCAATCCACTCCCGGCCACTTAATCCAAATGATGGCTGATGGCAAGTGCATCATCGGTCAGTGACTTGCGAGCACCACAGAGATCATATCGCCGTGCGATCTTTACGGCCGGTAAGACTTCTAAGCAGGCAGAATTTCGGTCGATCGGGTTGGGAGTTGTTGGGACTAAGAACGGAACGGCCGCAGTATTTGGGCCACGTACAGTACGTAGAGGCAGAGGAATTTTCAACGCGGCGAAAGTGGCGAGTTATTATTATACTCGTACGTAGTGCTTGTATTAAGATACTGTATGCACTGTAACTAATGGATGACCTAACGGATATCATGGTCAGGCTCAATCAAAAGCTACTCCAAAAAGAGAACCGTCCTGCGTAAATAGACGGCACAAGTCATGATTAAGGGAATGAACGAGCGAGAGCCGGGGGGGTTAGATTTATTAAACGTAGCTTATCCTCTCAACAGACAGAGAGGAGGGGTCAGGTCACCAAAGCAAAGCAAAGCAACCGCGTAATCGGCGGCAGCTAGCTTTATTCCCTTCAGACAAGTCACCACCTTTGCGACTAAACTCACGCATGCATAGTACTATAATACTACGGCTGGAGCATATTATGTTACATTGTTACTCTATAGTAGTGGGACTGTGCGCATGCATGCACGCAGCCGATCCGGGAGCATCTCTAAGAGCTTTGGTAAAATATACTCTTCAAATCATCATTTAGAAAATCATTTGAATAAAAATCGTTTTTTCTATTTCTATACTCTCCAACAGCTTTTCTATATCTTGTGCGCAGTCTAGAGAGTCATTCTCGTCTTCTATATTTAGCTAGCGAAAAACCCGGAATAGAAGATAGTTATATTTGCATAATCGTTTATAAAAGCTGTTGGAGCGTGTTTTTTCAATAAAATCTCTATTCCTAGCATTTAAAAACAAAATAGAGAGTCTCTTGGAGATGCTTTAGATCTCCAAAAAGCGAGCGGTTTCTGTGCTCGCCTTCTTCTAGCTTTTGACAAAAGCAGAAACAGTTTTTTTTTCTTTTTTGATAACAAGATATTATTAGTAGTAGTAGGTTAATGAACACGACTCGATCAACCCTCGTACTTGTCCGGAAGCGCAGGCGCAGCTGATTATTACGACGACTGCTCGCTTTGCGCTGCGTTGGGTTCCGGTCGGCGCCTTCTGTTCTGCGACGATCGACGACGTGCGCGCGCGCGTTGGCTGGCTGACAAAGCGGACGGAAGGAATCGCGTGATGGATGGAGAGCTCCCAGAAAAGCAGAAAAGACAGCGAAAAGAGACGAAAGGGCTGGGCCGGGGCGCAGAACTGAACTGAGATGATCCATAGCAAAGCTAGCTAGGTTTATTTCCGTGTCTTTTTCCGGACCCTGCCTTTTTCTACTCCACCCGACTGAATGAGGCCCCGACGACGATCTGCTACAGCCTACAGTAGATGGATGGGTACCGGCCGGTTCCGAAGAAGAGAACACAAAGGCGGTGCTTTCTGAAGCAGCCGCAAGCGGCCGGTCAGTGTTGGAGAATTCTCTCCGAACAATTTTAGGATTCTCAGATTTTACTTACTTACAGAGTTGAGGATAGGTTTTTCTTAGATCTTCCTCTCTTTTTCAAGTGGTCTCTTTCTCGATATATCGATTCCACTGCACCTTGCACATTTTGATAACCTTACTCTTTGTAATTCTTTCAGCTGTTTCCAAAAACTTAACTGGGTATTCCTCATAGGTCAAATATTCCTTAACTGTTAGTTCCTCCAATGGTAACTGTTCTTCGGGTACTCGTAAACACTTCTTGAGCTGAGATATGTGAAATACATCGTGAACTCCTGACAAGCTTTCTGGTAACTCTAACCGATAAGCAACTTCTCCACGTCTCTCAAGAATCTTGAACGGACCAATATATCTGGGTGCTAACTTTTCTTTCATATTAAACCATTTCACACTTCTCATAGGTGACACTTTCAAGTAAACATAATCACCTACCTCAAAAGACAAATCTCTTCTTCGGTTATCAGCGTAACTCTTTTGTCGAGATTGTGCTATCTTTAGATTATCTCTGATTACTCGGACTTATTCTTCTGCATCTCTCAGAACATCTGGTCCAAACACTTGGGTTTCTCCCGTTTGATTCCAGAACAACGGAGTTCTACACTTCCGTCCATACAAAGCTTCAAACGGTGCCATCTTAAGACTTTCTTGATAACTATTGTTATATGAGAATTCAACATAGGGCAAACTCTTGTCCCAACTAGTACCACACTGCAAAGCACAAGCTCTTAACATATCTTCTAGCACTTGATTTGTTCTTTCTGTCTGTCCATCTGTCTGGGGGTGATAGGCTGAGCTAAAATTCAACACTGTTCCGAGGGACTCATGCACTTTCTTCCAAAAGTGTGAGGTGAACTGGGTTCCTCTATCTGACACAATCTTCTTTGAAACTCCATGCTGGCATACTATTCTTTCCATGTACAACTCTGCTAACTGTGCTCCCGTATAAGTGGTTCAAACTGGCAAGAAGTGAGCTACCTTAGTCAAGCGGTCAACTATGACCCAGATTGAGTCATAACCTTTCCGAGTAAGCGGTAACCCAACTATGAAATCCATACCAACTTCATCCCACTTCCATTCAGGTATCTTCATCGGTTGCAACAGTCCTGCAGGTCTCTGATGTTCTGCTTTAACCCTTTGACATGTATCACATATTGCTACATATTCTGCCACATTACGTTTCAATCCAACCCACCAATACTTCTCTTTAAGATCTAAGTACATCTTAGTGCTTCCAGGATGGATTGAGTAGGTTGACTCATGAGCTTCTCGCAGAATCGTCTATCGAATAGACTTGATGTCGGGGACGCAGATCCTCTTTCCATACCACAATGTACCATTATCGTCTACCCGGAAACCTGGTGATCTTCTTTCCTTCATGTTCTCAACTATTAACTGCAGATTCTTATCCTGCAACTGACCTTCACGAATCTCCTTCTCTAATGTAGGCTCCACTACCATCTCCATAGCATTAGCAACAATGCTCAAGTTGAGATGCTCAAGTTCAGCACACAACTCTTCAGACATAGGTATTGTCCAAATCTCATTAGCATAACTTTTCCTGCTAAGAGCATCGGCCACCACATTGGCTTTACCAGGATGATAGTGAACATCTAGATCATAATCCTTGATCAGCTCCAACCAACGACGTTGCCTCAAATTCAAATCTGATTGAGTAAAGATATACTTCAAGCTCTTATGGTCGGTGTATATGTCACACTTATGACCAATAAGATAGTGTCTCCATATCTTCAATGCATAAACCACAGCTGCTAATTCCAAATCATGAGTCGGATAATTCAATTCATGCTTCCTCAGTTGCCGCGAAGCATACGCAACAACTCTTCCTTCTTGCATAAGCACACAACCCAAACCAAGACGAGAGGCATCACAATAGATAGAGAACTTCTGACTCAAGTCTGGCAAGGTCAACACAGGAGCTGTAGTCAATCTCTTTTTCAATTCTTCAAAGTTAGCCTGACATTTTTCTGACCAAACAAACTTGGCATCCTTCTCAAGCAACGCGGTCATGGGTTTAGCTAGCTTAGAGAATCCTTCAATGAACCTTCTATAATATCCAGCTAAACCAAGAAAACTGCGAATCTCACTAACGTTGGTTGGGGGTTTCCAATTCAGTACATCTTCCACCTTACTAGGATCAACTGATATACCTCCATTAGACACAACATGGCCAAGAAAAGAAACTTCTTTCAACCAAAATTCACACTTACTTCTTTTAGCATACAACTGATGCTCTTTAAGCTTCTGTAATACCAATATCAAGTGTTCAACATGTTCATCATCGTTTTTGGAGTAGATCGGAATATCATCAATGAATACCACCACAAACTTATCCAAATATTCCATAAAGACCTTGTTCATCAGATACATGAAGTATGCAGGTGCATTGGTAAGATCGAAAGACATCACCGTATATTCATACAACCCATACCTCGTAGTGAATGTTGTCTTGGGAACATCTGAAGCACGGATCTTCAATTGATGATAACCAGACCGAAGATCAATCTTGGAGAACACACAAGCACCCTTCAACTGATCAAACAAATCATCGATTCTGGGCAAAGGATACATGTTCTTGATAGTTACCTCATTGAGTGACCAATAATCAACACACATCCTCTGACTGCCATCTTTCTTGTCAACAAAAATATCCGGTGCACCCCAAGGTGAAGAGCTAGGACGAATAAAACCTTTATCCGACAACTCTTTAATTTGTTTCTTAAGTTCTTCTAATTCTTTTATTCCCATCCTATATGGTCTTTTAGCTATAGGTGCAGTTCTAGGTATTAACTCAATTATAAATTCAATGTCATGGTCGGGAGGCATACCTGGCAAATCTTCCGGGAACACATCTGGGAATTCATCCACAACCCTCTCAGTTGGGTTGTCATTCTCCTCAAGCTAGTTGACGGCGGCTGTCGGTGGAGGTTGCATAACCACATCAACACTGATCCTGCTCCCTGTAGGTGTAGACAACTCAACTATCTTCTTATCACACTTGATTACTGCACTATATGTCTTCATCCAATCCAATCCCAAAATGACATCAATTCCAGCGGTTCTCAACACAGTAAGTCTAGCTTTGAAGTCTATTCCCTTTAGAGCAACAGTAACCGATGGACAATAACAATCGGTTCTCATAACCCCACCCGGTGAATTTACGATTATAGGATTTTGCATTGCTAACAAAGATATTCCATGCATTCTAACAAAAGCTTGCGATATGAAAGAATGTGATGCTCCAGAATCGAAAAGAATAGAAGCGGGGATGGAGTTGACTTGGAACATACCCATAATCACTTCTGGCGCTTCCTGAGCTGCTTCCGCGGAGACATGGTTCACACTCCTTCCATGTGGTGATGGTTGGTTCCTTCCCCTTTGGTTGTTGCTACCTTGGCTTGGAGGGTTCAACTGATTCTGCTTCTTGGGGCAGTTGTAGGAGATATGCCCAGGTTCACCACAGATATAGCACTTACTGGGGGTATGGGGAGCATTAGCCTTTGCTGGGGTGTTGCTGGACGAACCTGGACGAGGTCCTGAGTAACCACCTTGTTGCTGGAATGGTGAACGTTGCTGGTTCGGGTTACGGTTCCCAAAGTTAGATGTGCCTTGGTACCTCTGCTGGTAACCCTACTGAGGATAGTTGGGACGCTGGCGAGTGTTACTCCCGGCAGCCTGTCCTCTAAGCTTCCTCTTCTTGTCCATTTCCCTGCGTTCATTGTCCAGGACGATGGCCCGATTCACCAAAGATTGGAAATTCGGGTATGTATTACCCTTCAGCTGCAATCGGAGTTCATAGTAGATCCACTTCAAGAAGAGATGCTGCTTATCAGCATCATCCCTTACTTCATTGGGAGCATAGAGAGCTAGCTGCGAGAACTTGTCATGGTACTCGCTGACTGACATCTGTCCCAACCGAAGGTTCCTGAATTCTTCTTACTTCAGCTCTATGATTCCCTCTGGAATGTGGCACGCCTTGAAGTCCCGAGAAAACTCTTCCCAAGTGATAGCGGGAGCATTGTCGGGGCGAGCATCTTGATACATCTCCCACCAAGTCTGAGCTGCACCTTAAAGTTGACCAGAAGCATATAACACTTTCTCCTGGTCATTGCACTGTGTGATGTTGAGTTGCTTCTCCACCGCACGTAACCAATCATCCGCCTCCAACGGATCACTGGCATGAGAGAAAACAAGAGGATGTCCTTGCAGAAATTCCCTCCGCTTGTTGACAGGTGGAGCTCCAGCAGGTCGGTGAGGCTGGTTTTGCATGAACTGCATCATGGCTTGCATTATCTGCATCATCTGAGCCTGCATCTGCTCTGGGGTCATCGCAGGTGGTGGAGGTAGAGGGTGCTGGTTATTGTCGTTGTTGTTGTCACTGGTGTTGGATCCGGAGTTAGTCCTGGTGCGAGACATCTGTCACATAGAACATAAGAACGATTTTAAAACCTGACACGCGACGAGTCTGTAATTTTTCTGGATTTTCAGCACAATAGCAGTTTAGAAAAACAGTCATATCTGAAGTTCCCGAACTCAAACAGAGGCAAAGCTTACGTGGTTGGAAAGATAAAAAAGTTATCTACAACTTTCGTAATTCTGACTTTTTCTGATTATGATATTAACTTAATCATAAACTGCATTTAAACAGATCTGTCCAGAGTACCCAACTGCGCAGAAACATCAACTTGCAGGAATTGTTTCTCTTAACTCCGAATAGATATGAAGGTTCTTCTTGTGGCCACGGAAAGATAAGTAAGTCTACTGTTTTCAGTTAAGTTTTTGTGATTTTAGGACGTTCATAATTAATTAAGAAAAATTAACAAGACAGGGAGGTCTGAAAAGATAGGTTAAAGAAAACTGTAACTTTATTATTATTAAGCTTTTCAAGCAACCCAACCTAAGCTATGAGTGTTGTGGATAGGCCCACAACCTCAACAATCATTATAAAGAACCAACTCACACATTAGCAAAAGCACAAGCAACTAAACACTTAGAAGAACACTAGCACACACATGACTCACAAACTAGCGAATAAACTATAAAGGGACTCCTAGTCCTAATTCTTCTTGATCTTATTGAAGTTCTTTGGCGGCCCAAACTCTTCACGAAGCTCATCTTGTTGTTGGTAACTGCGCTTGAGTTCCTTGCGCAGCTCGCGTGCTTCTATTAGGAGATGACCATACATGCTCATCATCTCTTGAACGAAGTTGACAAGCTCATTCAGGACGAGGCCACCTTCACCGTTAGGTTCGGCGATTATCCAACCTTGCTCCGCATCGAAACGAGGGATGTAACGGCGTCGGGTGTTGGCAATCCTTTCTCTGAACTTGTTGTGGATGGCCATGTATGCAGAGAACGCGACGTCCTTCATACTTGCTTCTATGGTAGGATGAGCAACACAGCTATGGAAGGTATAATCCACACGTTCAGCTGCTTGCCCACCAGCACTTCCAGAGATATAGATCTTCGCCTTCCAGTAGGTGTTGGCGAGGGGATGTTTGTATTCCTTGCAAGTGTACATGGTTGCAACCTCAGGTCCTGGGTGGCATTCTATCACAAGCTCCACCAGCTGGGAGTGAGCGTAGCTGCTGTTCGCTCCTCCTCGGATATACTTAGTGCGGATCCACCCTGGCTCTTCTGGCAGATCTTCTTCGACGACATTAGGCGTAGAGGAATTAACGTCAGCACTTGGGGCATGGGAGCTTTCTTCCCCGTGGTACTCTTCGCTACTGGAGATTTCCTGGATCTCCTCCTCTGGTTCTTCCTGAGATTTCACCATTGGCGATTGAGGTTCAGGAGGGGCACGTCCTCCGGTGCTGATGCGGGCTGACCGACGAAGGTTAGACATCTTGAACATGACAAAGATGGATTAGAACAACATTTTCACAATAGAATAAGTCAAGTGTAGCATAAACAGTTTGAGAAAATATATATACAAGAATGTAAGCATGAAAAGAGAAGGTAAAGACAAGATAAGAAGACCATTCTAACTAGGCTTGTGTCCTACAGTCAACACTTACTTTGATACCAATTTATCACACCCAATTTTAAGAATAAAATTGAATGCGAATAACTCTGTGTGCCCAGAGATCAGTCACACACATAAGCCGACAAATCTTTAAATAGTACCATCACTGAGTGCTTATTACATAACGAATAATATTCTTAAACATAACAGTGAAAAATAAAGATAACTCTCGCGACGAAGCTCCACTTCACAGGGAACGCCGACTGGTTGACCACTAGCCTAGTACTCCTCACGGTAGTCTTCATAGCCATCTGAAGGGGTTGAGAAAGCAAGAGTGAGCACTTAAAGTACTCAGCAAGAGTAACATAGGGTTATGAAGCTCAAAGGCTGACACTGTCTGTACTGCGGTTGCTTTTAACTTGGTCAAGTTTTACCAACACTTAGCTTTAGTTATGCATACCCAGTTGATAAACCACAGGATAAGGTTAATAAACAACATTAATAATTAAACAACATGATCATCTACACTGTGAGTTTTCCAGGCTGCTCATGACCGTGAGCACGGCTATCATGATAGATTTACACTCTGCAGAGGTTATACACTTTACCCACAAGCCGTGTAGCCCATATGCCCGGGTTTGCAACTCCCAAAACACTTCCAAGGTGAGTGGGCAGGGTACACTATGAAGTCTTTCAAAAGTCTTCCCAACATGTCGACAGACCCTACGGACCCAAGGGCAAGGGGTATGTAAAGCCCCTACTCGATGGTACCTTTCGAAGCGGTATCCACCCTAGGCCATGCCCTACAACCAGCTCGGCAATGGTGCCTTTCACGAACTGTCAACATGTCGGTATGAATCTCCGTACTTGACTAAAGCCAGAGCCATATAGCACTCATGGTTGCATTATTATCCCAGCTTTTGCCCTACAGTGGTGTCCTATTCCATGTTGCTACAAAAGCAATTTTTTATCTCATTGTTGCATATATCATTAATCAATATTCGATTCAATATTCATCATGTAAAGCATAGCAAAGCTACCCATATGCATAGAAACCCATGGTGACAAGGTACAAGGTAACAAGCTATGGTAAAGATCTAAATAGGAATCAATTTGGACACATGCAATATGACTAGATGAATTAGGGTGAATAGGTAACAAGGATGATCCCATGTTAAACTTGCCTTGATCACAAAGCTCTTGGTGATCCTGATCTGCTGCAAAGAACTCTTGCTCACCGAAGATCTCACCGGCTGTACTCGATCAACATCACCACGCAATCATCCGAACAACCATACACGAAGCAATAAAGATATGATCAAAACATTACACCATAAACAATAAAGAGGTTTTAAAAAGGTTATAAAAACAGATCTATGTTAAACTACGATCACAAAGACGCGAGAATCACGTTAAACGGATCTAGAACGAAGAAACTACAGATTAAACAAGATTTTGAAAAGGGCAAGATTAAAGCATTAAAAGAATTAATTTACTTTGATTTTCAAAAGTTATTAACATAGATGAAATCTATACTACTGGATAGAGCATAAAATTACGGATCTAACGCAACTTGAACGGATCGGTTTGGATTTAAAACGAGCAAATTATAAGGTTTTTAAATCAGTGGCAAAACTGTAAAATAGGGATTTTCTTTTAAATTCGAATTAAACAGATATAAAAAGAGAATACGGTTTCCAAAGGGGAAAGTGCATTGCTGGAATCCGCTTTAGGACTACGGGTTGAGAGGACAAAAGCCGAGGGGCTCTTTAGCAAGATTACCCGCGAAGGGGTATCGACCGCTCAGGGCCGTTGGATCTGATCTGGGCGTTCCAGATTAGAAGAGGGGAGAGAGGGCGGTGCTCTACCGGAGCAGGGCGGTGCACGGCGGCAGCCATGGCCGACAGAGGCGGAGCTCGCCGGCGGAACTCGATAGGGAGCTCCAGTGCTCGGTTTCCGAATCCAGAAGCACCGGGAGAGAGGGGATGCCAAGGCGAACTCACCTAGGCGACTTGCGGGGCTCGGGATTGGCCGTGGGTGGCCGGCGACGAGAGACAGCGGCGGCGGCTTCCCTATGCACGGCGGTGCGGTCAACCAGTGCACAAAAGAGAGGAAAAAGGGAGCGGGGAGGTGTTCCGCACGTACACGAAGTTGGTGCGACGCTCGGCGAAGAGCTTGGAGCAGCCGGGGGCGCGGAACGGCGGTTGGCGGCTCGGCGGCGGAGCTCTGCTCGGTGGCGGTGCTCTGCGGCTTGCGAGACGAGGCGATGCGAGGACGGGGAGAGGCGGCGCGGAGGCGGTGCTATAAATAGGAGCAGAGGGGAGGAGTCCCACGCGGTTACGCGCGAGGAACGCGCCGTCGGTTGCGGACGCGGCGGCGCGGACAGAGTAGAGTCCTGCTCGGACTCGGCGCGAGGGAGGGGATGGCGGCCTGACAGGTGGGGCCACGGCGCCAGTGGGAGGGAGGAGGGAGGAGAAGTGTGGTGCGGCCTGCGGCAAGCTGGGCCGAGAGGGAGGCCAGCCCACGCGGGAGAAAGAGGGGAGAGGGAGCAGGCCGGCTGGTTGGGCCGAAAGCAGAGAGAGGGAGAGAGAGAGCTTTTCTATTGTTTTCCTTTTTCTTTTGTTTTTCCACTTTGGTTTCCTAAATTGATTTTGAAAACATTTGAGCTTTGGAAAAACCAAACAATGCAAAGAAAATGCAACAGCATGAGGTGCACAACCAAGTTGAACCTAACATGAGATATTTATTTTAATTTTATTTGTTAAATTCTATGATCACCAAAAATTCTTGAATTAAATCAAATTGAAGCAAATTCAAATCTAATTTCTATTTCAAATTTTAGGGTGTTATAGCGGTGTCCGACAAAGAAATGGGAAACCCTAAAATTCGGGGGTGTTGTCTCTTTTTCTATGGTGGGTAGTGACCCCTTTTATAGTACACTATCCACGCCATGTTTGCTATTACACAAATGCCCGTCTACCTGCTCCCGAATATTCCGAGAGCCTTTCTGAACCCTTCGGAGGTCTTCTGGGGATACCGTTTCCGTTGAAGCCTGATGGGCCAAGGAGGAAACTGGTGAAGGCCCAGCCGTCCCGGCCCAGCAAGTCGCTATGGACGCCCTCCTCCTGGAGTGCCTCTCTAGCCTTCGAGTCGTACGGCGAAGGCTCTGCTGCCCCCGGTACTCTTCCGTAGACCTTCGCGCCGGAGCCCTCCCCCGTGTCTTCGCCTTGGACGTGCGGGCGAGCGAAGGGTCTCGGACATTCGTCCCTTGAGGGGCTTCGCTTTCGACCTTGGACCTTCGGCTGGGCAACGAACTCGAGCCTCCGCTCTTATTGAACCTGCGTACAAAAAGCGACATTCCCCTCGGGGTTACCTTATTAGCGAGAGTCGGTCTATGAGCTCCGTTCTCCCGTCCTTGGCGTGTTTCTAGGTGTGGGTCGCCGACCTTTGCCGAATTGGACCTTCGCTTCGCATAATTTTGATTCAAACAGGGGACCTTCGCGAACTCTGTCCCAACAGTTCCCCCCTTTGAGGGGCTGGCCCGACATCCGCGGGGTGCGTCCCTCAAAAAAGCGTACGGGAGTCGCGAAGGTCCGTCCTCCCTTCCCCCTCGCGTCGTGCTATGTCGGGTTCTGATTGGTTATCTATTGTCTTTGTTTCCTATGATTTGACGCGTCTATTCGTTTTTTTCGACGACGTAGTCGAGGTGGTGGCTCACCGCCTATAAAAAGGGGGGGGGTCTGGGGTCTGCGTAGTCCCCTGCCCTTTGCCTCGCTTTCACCTGTTCGCACCTTCTGAAATTGCTTCTGCTTCCCTTACTACCTCTTGCGCTCTATTGCTTTGTCTTCGGCGGTGGCTTCGTTTAGTGGCTCCGCTTCTCCTTGGTTGTCGTTCTCTGGGCCTTATTCCGCTCTTGTTGGTGTTCGTGCTTCTGGTTGGGCGAAGGTCTTCGAAGATTGCATGCTAGCTAGTGCTGAGGCTCAGTATTTAGAGGACTTAGATCTAGAGGAAAGCTTGATCGAGTAGTGTGGAGGTTTCTGTTGGGGACATTATAAGTGTCGAGGAGGCTTTTCCAATGGCTGGGAAGACTTTTGAGCTTAAGGCTTCGCTCATGACCCAGGAGATGATTGACGAGCTGCTCAAGGTCTCCGCCTTTCCAGCTGACAAGTATCGGCTTCCGAAGGGTGAGTCTTCTCCTTCTCCTCAGTGCAACGAGGCGGTTGTCTTTCGTGATTACTTTATATGCAGTCTTCGCGCCCCGTCGGTGACCTTTCTTCGGGATGTGCTGTTGATGTTTGACATTCAACTGCACGATCTTACACCAAACGGCGTGCTCGTCTTGAGTCAGTTTTGCTGGGCCTGCGAGTCGTATGGTGCGGAGCCAGACATTGATACTTTTTGCGCGAACTATGAGATTCAGTTCCAGCCTATGAATAAGAAGGATAGTAAGGAGGTGATTCAATTCGGTAGCTGTACTTTCATGCCTCTTTGGAAACCCAACGAGGTGAAGCCGGAGATATCTTTTTGCAAGAAGAACAAGTGGAGCGGGGACTGGCTTCGCTACTGGTTCTATGTCACTCCTCTGGTGATAATTCTAACTTTTTCTGATGGTTCGGAGCATACTTCCCACCCTTACGCGTCCGTGCTGCAGCCCATGAAGCCAAAGATCCGGGTACCTCCGCCAAGTGAAGTTACTAAGCAGCGGGAGAAGTGTGACAAGGCCTTCGCCTTGGCGTGTCGTTTCTTTGGCGGTCGCGATCTTGTCGAGGAGATGTGTGCTGCTGACTATTGTCCCTTAGGTGTTGAGCGGCCTAAGTTTACTGTTGAGATGGTGGCTGTTCCGATCTTCGACGATCCTGAGGGTGTTCCTTTTCCTCGTTTTGGGAAAAAGCTTGGTGAGCTTTCCCTGGAGCAGTTTGTTCGTGAGACCGAACTGGATGCCTTCGCCATCTTGGGTGAAATGACCGAGAAAGAGTTCTTGGCGCAGAGGTCAAGTTCTGGAACTATGCCTCGGCTGAACTGAGTTTTCGAGGAGATGGATATGCACTACACTGAAAGGCTCGTTCCCTCGAAGGTCTTGGCTGCCGTTCTTCGGAAGGAGAAAGAGGCCAGGGAAAAGGAAACCGAGGAAGTGAATGTGGAGGTGGCTACTGCCTCTGCTACCCCGGACGCTACTACGAAGAGGGGTAAAAAGGCAGCTTCTTCTATGGCTGCCCCGGCAGCTGCCACTGAGACAAAGAAGAGGGGTGCTGCTGCTACTTCGTTAGCTGAAGCAAAGAAAAGAAAGGTTTCGGCCACTCCGTCTGTTCTAGCTTCTGCTTCTTCTCTCGTTAAGCGGAAGGCGGTTGGGACGAAAGTTAAGATCGCCGGTAAGAAGGCTAGAGCGGCGGCTGCTACTGTAGAACTCTTTCACTATTCGCCTTCCCCTTCCAAAGGTGGGTCTCCGATCGGTCGTCCGTTTGGTCGCCCTGATCCGGCTATTTTTTGGTCTCCTTGGCCTTTCTTCCTTGACGATGATGATAGATACACCTTGTATTTGCCAGGGTCATATGCCAAAGTCTCGTTGCCGAAGGCTTCTTATCCTCATGGTATTTTGCCGGCGCTCGCGTTAGCTACGGACGTGCCGCCGCAGTCTTCGCTTTTGGCTGCGGCTGATGGCTCAGCTCAATCAGTTGCCGAAGATGTCCTGCCAAATGCTTTCAGTCCTCTCTCCTCTGATGTTGTTGTGTTCGTTTCTTCAACGTAGCGCTCTGGTAGCGTTTGGGAGAGGGAGCTGGGGAGTCCCCGACGTCGGAGCCCCACGCCTTCAACTACTCCTATGAACACCTCGGCTCCAGCAGTTGATGCTGGTGACAGAGTGCCGGTGGAGGCTGCTGCGGCTTCTACAGAGATGGGTTTAGGTGAGCATGTAGCCGCCACTTTTCTTACATATTTGTGGGGTTGTCTTGCTTTCTTCTCCCTTCTTCTTCTCTCTTTTTTTATTTGTTGTTTCTTTGTGTCTTCAGCTTTTGTTCGGGCGGCCTTCGAGCCCATTCCCGAGGAGCGTCCGCTTCCCTGTGGGGTGGATCTTGCCCGCCTCGGTCTTGATGGCGAAGGCCTTGGTGCTGATGTGGCACCTGACGCTGCTGCGGAAACCGGTCCTGCTGCCAATGTCCAAGGTGAGCTTCGTCATGTTTTTCTTGTTCCATTTTTATTTCTTCTTATTGCTGACATTTTCGCTTCCTGCAGCCGGCGCCTCCTCCGAAACATTAAGTGGGTGGGCTAAATCATTGCGGATCCTTAATCAGGATACCAGAGGTTTCTTGTGCCTTTGTGCGACTTTATCTTACTTATTTTCCTTTCTTCATTGTCTCATGTTTCGTTCTTTGTGTTACTCAGATCGCCTTCGCCGCCGTATGAGGGAAGCTGATGTGTACCAGATGCTTTGTATGAACTTGGAGCATCAGGCTGTGGTGCGTGTTTTGAATTTTTCTTTTGTCAGATGTGCCTTCGGCTATCTTCGTTGTAGTTATTTGAATGTTTTGTTGTTTCAGGGTCATCATCTGGCGGAGGCTATGGAGGAGAAGTTGTCTTTGGAACTTCTTGGGAGTCGCGACGCTCTTTCGTTTGCGAACTCTGAGCTCGGGCGAAGAGAGAAACACATTGCTAAACTGGAGGAGGAGGTGGTCGGGTTGCGTCCCCTTTTTGGTTCTAACGAAGAGCTCAGGGCTACAATGGATAGGCTGGCGAGTGCTCTTGAGAAGGCTACGGACGGCGAGAAGACTGCTCTGGCCCGAGTCGAAGTGGCGGAGGCCTCATCCGAAGAATTTCGCAAGGAACTTGATTGCGAGAAGTCATCTGCCGCCACACTCAAGGCTCAGGTTGACCTGCTGAACGGGCGACTGGAGGCCGTTAAGGTTGCTGGTCTGTCTGCCGTGGCCGCATATTCGAAGGCTTTGACTGCGTTTGGTGGTGTGGCTCCCTCGCTACCTGAAGACGCTTCAGCTCACACCATCTTTGATTGGTTGCGGTCTGAGTTTGGTAGGCTCCCAAATTTTATTGCGAAGGCTAATGATTTCGCAGCACTTTCCGGTGTTGCCAACTTTGCGAGGTCTTTAGTCGAAGGTGGTTCCGGTTACATGGCTGCGCTGAAGTGTAAGGTCTATCCTCAGCCTATACCACCGTTCGGGATGTCGAAACCAGTGTTCAAAGCCGTCATGAATTTTATGTCCTATTTTTGGGCCAAGTTCGGCCGAGTCGATGCCCGTGCTCTATCGGAGGCTAGGCGTCAGGAAGTGAGTCTTTGATTGGTGGCTTTCTTGTTGTTTTGATGGATTTTTCTTGGTTGGTTGCCTGACTCTGTTTGTTGGTCAACGCAGGTTTTGACTAAAGCTTCTGGTGGTGCGAGCGGCAGTGTTGGTGTCGTTGGAGCTCCCGTTGAGGCACCAAAGGTTGGTGTTGCTGCTGCCTCCGCGTCTCAGGGCCTCTCCAATCCTCTTGGTGGTGGGACTGATGCTTCAGTTGAAGCGTCTCTGAAGACCGCGAACGTCGGTTCTGCTACCGGCGACACTCCCGAAGGATCCTTGCCCGCGAACGAGGAGGTGGTGGATTGAAAATATCTTTTAGGATTTCTTAGGACTTGTTAAGCTCGGCAAAGGTGCCTTTCACGAACCACAAGAATGCTAGTCCAAACTTCATACTTAACTAAAGCCAGAGCCATATAACACTCGTGGTTGTATTTAAAATCCCAGCTTTTGCCCTACAGTGGGGTCCTATTCCATGTTGCTACAAAAGCCAGTTTTATCTCATTGTTGCATATATCATTAATCAAGATTCATCTCAAGATCCATCATTGTAAAGCATAGCAAAGCTACCCATATGCATAGAAACCCATGGTGACAAGGTAAAAGGATAACATAGCTATGGTATAGATCTAAATAGGAATCAAATTAGACACATGCAATAATGACTAGATGAATTAAAGTGAATAGGTAACAAGGATGATCCCATGTTAAACTTGCCTTGATCCCAAAGCTCTTGGTGATCCTGATCTGCTGCAAAGAACTCTTGCTCACCGAAGATCTCACCGGCTGTACTCGATCAACATCACCACGCAAACATCCGAACAATCATACACGAAGCAATAAAGACATGATCAGAACATTACACCATAAACAATAAAGAGATTTTGAAAAGATTATAAAATAGATCTATACTTTACTATGATCACAAAGACGCGAGAATCACACTAATCGGATCTAAAACGAAGAAGTTAGAGATTAAACAGGATTTTGAAAAGGGCAAGATTAAAGCGTTAACAAAATAATTTTCTTTGATTTTCAAAAGTAATTAACATAGATGAAATCTATACTACTAGATAGAGCATAAAATTACGGATCTAACACAACTTGAACGGATCGATTTGGATTAAAAACGAGCAAAATATAAGCATTTGAAAATCAGTGGCAAAACTGAAAATAGGAATTTTCTTTTATTTTCGAATTAAATCAGAGTTAAAGGAGATTACGCTTTCCAGAGAGAAAAGCGTACTACTGAAAGACGCTTTCAGGACTACGGGTTGAGGGCTCAAGAAACTCAGGGTCTCTTTAGCAAAAAGGCAGAGCGAAGGGGTATCGGGTCCTCTGGTTCGTTGGATCAGAGATGGATGGATCAGATTAGATCCGGGGAGGGAGAGGGTAGTTCCCCACCGGATCAGAGTGGCGCACGGCGGAGCGCCATGGCCGACGGCCGGTGCATGGCGGCGCGAGAGGGCTAGGGCCCTGCGGTGCTCGGTTTCCAAAACCAGAGGCACCGGGAGAGAGAGGACGACACCGCGAGCTCGCCTAGGGAAACGGCGAGGCTCGAGGTTGGCCGTGGGTGGCCGGCGACGTAGCACAGTGGCGACGAGACCTCTGTACACGGTGGCGCGAGATGATCAGAGGCGCGGGTGCTCAATCCGGCCGGGAAAAGGCTCGGGGAGCAAGAGGAGAACACGGCGAACCCACCCAGGGCCACTGCAGGGCTCGGGGGCAGATGGAAAACGCCGAGGACGGTGAACCGCGGCGGCGGCTTCCCTGTGCACGGCGGCGTGGGCTACCAGTGCACAAAAGAGAGGGAGAGGAGGGAGATAGAGCGTTCGGGGGCTTCGCGGAGACGATGCGCGTGTCGGGGAGACTCACCGCGGTCGGAGTCGCACAGAACGGCGGCGGCGCTCTGCTCGGACGACGGCGGAACGCGGCGGCGCTGCTACTGATGATGCGAGACGATGCGAGGACGGGGAGAGGCGGCGCGGGGTGCCGGCTATTTAAAGGGGGTTCGGGGAAGAGTCCCACGCGGAGGGGAGCGCGGGGATCCCGCGTGCGGCGGTTTGCGCGCGCGGCGCGTCGCGGCGGACAGAGTCCGGAACAGACACGGGGTAGAAGAGAGGGAGGAGGCTGACGGGTGGGGCCTCGGTGTCAGTGGGAGAAGAGGGAGAGAGCGGTGCGGGCTACGGAGCTGGGCCGCAGGGAGGGTGTCGGCCCACTCGGGTAAGAGAAAGAAAGAGGGGGAAAGCAGGCCTGCTGGGCTGCTCGGGCCAGAAAGAGAGAGAGAGGGAGTTTTCCTCTTTTATTTTTATTTTCCTTTTTGAATTTTGCAAATGAATTTTCAAATTGAGTTTTGAAATATTTTCTAGGGTTTTGCAACTTCAAACAATCACAAGGAATGCAGAGGCATGCAATGCTCAAACATGTTAACCCTAACATGGTATTAGTTTTAATTTTATTTACTAATTAATTCTATGCTTCACAAAAATACTTAAATTAAATCAAATTTAAACAAATTCAAACCTAATTTACTAATCCAAATTTTAGGGTGTTACAAGAGGTCTCCGTCTATGATGGTGTAGCTTCGCGCCCTGGCGGCTTTTCTTGCTTTTCCGGCTTGATCTTGTTTGTCTTCTTCGTTGTTTAGGTACTTTCGGATTGGTTCTCTCCAGTCTTGCGCGCGTATCGCCAGCGTTTGTCTTGCGGATTGTGATGTCGAAGGTTCGGCGAGTTCTTGATAGAATGTTCCTTCTGGCAATGGTGTTCCATTTGCCGCTACCTTCGCTAATTCGTCTGCTTCTGCATTGAATGTTCTTGGTATATGTTCCACCGTGAATCCTTGGAACTTTCTTTCTGCTGTTCTTACGAGAGCAAGGTATTTTGTCAACTCTGGTTCGCGCACCTTAAAATCTTTCTCGACTTGCCCTGCTACTATTTGGGAGTCTGTTTTGACCGTGAATCTCTGTGCGCCCATGCTTTTTGCCTTCGCAAGGGCCGGGGCCAAGCCTTCGTATTCTGCAATATTGTTGGTTGATTTGAACAGAAGTTTTGCTGCGAACTTAGTTCGTATTCCTGATGGTGAAAACAGGACCGCGGAGGCCCCGGCTCCTTTATTTCCCCAGGCTCTGTCGGTGAATGTTGTCCATGATTGCTCTTCATTTGTGTTGTGTAACACCTCATGCGGGGTCCAATCTGCTACGAAATCTACTAGAGCTTGTGATTTGATGGTTGTCCTGGGTACATAGCTGATGTTGTACTGTGATAGTTCTGCCGCCCACTTTGCTGTTCTGCCGGAGGCTTCTTTGTTCCTGAAGATGTCGCCCAGGGGTTGAGTCGAAGGTATTGTTATCTCGTGGGCTTGAAAGTAGTGTTTGAGTTTTCTAGATGATATCAGGACCGCATAAGCGACTTTTTCTACCTCTGAATACTTTAGCTTCGCCCCGGATATTGCTTCTGAAATGTAGTAGACCGGATATTGATGCTTGATACCTTCGGCCTCCTTTTCTTGAGTTAGCACTACGCTTACCGCGTGCTCTGTGGCTGCTATGTAGAGTAGTAAGGGTGTTTCTGGGGTGGCGGTTGTGACTACTAGGTCACTTGCCAGGTAGGCCTTTAGTTGCTGAAATGCGTTCGATTGCTCTTTCCCCCATTCGAACTTTTGGCCTTGGTGATATCGAAGGTAAACCTCTTAGTCTCCTTTTGGCTGAACGAACAAGACACAGGCTTCTTATCCTTCACCCATTCGGCCGCATCGACATTCAGCTCTTCATCCGATCCAGAATCTTCCTCTTTCCCGATGAAGGTCACCTTCTTGTTCCACGTCTTCCTGGGTTCAAAGGCTTTGATATCCTGATCGGCAATCCACTGCACCAGGTGACTCAGGCTCTCAAACTCCTGGGACGCGTACTTGTCCTTGATGTGCAGCAGTAACCCTTGGAAGGCCAAATCTGCCAGTTGCCGATCATCAAGCACCAGACTGTAACACTTATTCTTCACGTCCCGCAACCTTTGCACAAAGCTCTCTACCGATTCGTCGTTACGTTGCCTCATTTTGACCAAATCGGTAAGCTTATTCTCATGTTGGAGTTGCCAGCAAAGAAGTACTTATGAAATTGCCTCTCCAGATCGGCCCATGTGATTATAGAATTTGGAGGCAACGATATGAACCATGTGAATGCTGATCCAGACAATGATGAAGAGAACAATCTCACCCTTAATTCCTCCCTGCTGGCAGCTTCTCCACACTGGATAATGAAGCGGTTGATGTGCTCCATAGTTGACGTGTCGTCTTGGCCGGAGAACTTGGTGAAATCGGGCACCTTGTACCGATTTGGAAGAGGAATCAAGTCATATGCAGGAGGGTACGGAGTCCGATAGGAGTATGTGTTGACCTTGGGTTTGATGCCGAATTGTTCTTTCATGACTTCGGCAATCTTACCGACCCAGTACGCGTCCTGCTCTTGCCGACTCATTGGCTGATTGTCGACTGGTGGAGTCGGCTGATGCGCCTCTTGAAGATGTGCAGTAGTCGCGGGCGCAGCACCAGTCATCTGAATACTATGCATCGGTTGACTTACCGATGGATAGTTTGGCACACCTGACGGACTTGGCTGAACCGTCACATTCATCGGTTGTTGTACCGATGGTCCGCTCTGAGTGTAAGCTGGGCCTCCATAATAATACATCGGCGCGCTAGGCTACTGAGCTGGCGGCTGGTTGACCCATCCGGGATTATAAAGCATCGGCATATGACTTACCGATGGCTGATACCTGACCGGAGCATGCGGCTCTTGAATTCTAGAGCAATTAATCACCAGATTACCCTGGGGGACCGGCACTCCAGCTTGAGAATTTGCCACCAGAGATTGACTGCCGGAGGTTATAATGTGTTGCATCGGCACAGAGCTTGCCGATGGTGGCATCAGAGGTATCTTGGGGATTACTTGGAGATCATCCGATGACACTTGTATGGTTGGAGCAGGCGCAGAGTTGTGCACCATATGGGCCATCGGCTGTGACTGCATTGTCGATGCCGTAGAGTTCCTCCAGGCTGAACTGTCTCCCTGCGCCAGATTAGAACCAGCATATAGATTCGGAGGCATACCGTATCCCCACCAGTTAGCAGGGGTTGGTTCCGAGGTCGCCGACGCGGCTGGATCTGGGTTGAGCTTGGTGATGTCGCCAGCGTTCGGCCTTGGTGATGTAGCCACATCGGTAGATGGTTCCACAGGGGTGGAAGACGCAATTGGAGCCGCCGATGGGCTTGTAGATGCCAATCCAGGCTGATGATACGCTGGACCGACATATCGCGGTGCATGTCCTTTGAATGTTTGCGCGACGGCATTGTAGACAGTATTGGACAACACGCTGGAGTGGTTGATCAATGCTTGATTTACAGCAGTATTAACCATCTCCTGCAGCTTACCAGGGTTGGCGTCGTACGTGACCTGCCGTGGCAACGACGGATCTTGCTTCTGAATTGCTTCGCCGCTCCTGCTGAGGCTGAAGGACTTAAGATACAGCTGCTTGTATTCCTCCATAGCCCGTTCCATGGCCTGCTTCTGATCATCTTTCAGATCGGCCTCAGAAACTTCAATGACATTCCTCTGGTTGACATCAGCGTGATCACCCATGCCGAATACGTGGATTTGTATAATCTGGTCCCACCGAGCGTGCCAAAAGAGGTGTTGACACAAAAAGCGTCAGATTGCGAACACCTCGGGCTATTACCGAAAGCTCGGTATTCCGGAGGCGTGCCAGTCGATTTGACCAATCAATCGACAAGGATGATAACTAGAACAAACTGAACGAGACGACAGCGATGCGCCCGGACGTCAAGGCTCAGATTGATCAAGGATAACTAGAGCAGAGTTGAATGAGGCAAACAACGATGCGCCCGGATTGCCAAAGCTCAGGAGTACTCCCATGCGGAACTAACAAGGATTTGACGGAGATCAGGGTGATGCAGCCCGTCGAAAGCTTGAAGAACTCGTTGAAAAACTACAGCTAATGCAGTAAAAGAGTAAATTGCGATAAAAGGTAGAATAAGATAAAATTGGTTTGGTTTGAATTGGATTGGTTCTTTATTCCATAGCCCTCGGGCACATATTTATACTCCCGCACGGAGAGTTGTACAAAGACACGACACATATCCTTTCTAAAACAGACTCCTACTTTAAAGGAAACTGACTCGCGCAGGAGCCGGATAACAATATTTATTTCCTAAACAAACACACCTATTTTAAAGGAAAGTAAACGACTCATGCAAGAGTCGGACTCAAACTACTATAATAATACTGGTACAAAACACCAGTTTCCTTATTCTCTTCCTCGATGAAAGCTTTCCATCGGCAGATCCCTTTAATCCGCGTCTTCCTTCTTTTGACCACCGGTAACCTTCTGCTGCTACCAAGCGCTACGTTATGCCCATTGGCATCAGTAACACTTTCCTGATTGGCAACATTTCCGATTAGCGTCCTTGTGCTGGTAACTCTTCACCAATCATCCCCATCGGCAATCGGCAACCACCCTTCATCGGCAATCGGCAATGATCTCATCGGAAATCGGCAATAACTCTTCATCAGCCATCGGCAATGACACTTCACCGGGCATCAGCAATGACTCTTCATTGGCAATCAGTTTCAGCAAAACTTCATCAATTAACCTTTGTCGACAAAGATCATCTAGCCTTCATCGGCAACGCACTTGGTCCTCTGCAGCAGTCTTATCGGCAACATTGGCTCAGAATTTTCCCGATGTCGATGGAGAACGGCCTCTGACCAATCAAACCTCAGCCCACTTGACACGTGTCGAAAAACGGTGTCAACAGTTTCATCTGGTCGAAGGTGTTGACGAACAGTATGTCGGCTGAGCTGCCTGTGTCGATTAGTACCCGGCTGATCTCCTAGGCTGCTATGTTTGCCTTAATCACCATTGGATCCGTGTGGGGGTAACTTTCTAGACAAAGGTCCTCTTCTTTGAAGGTAATGGGTGTCTTCGACCAATCTGTGTGGCGTATTGGGCCTTCGACGACGGCGTTGTTGACCAACCTGTAGTGGTCCTTCTTTTGCTTTTTGCTTTGAAATTCCATTGATGAGCCTCCGGCTATGGGTAGTATCATCCGTATCGTTGGTAGGGGTGTGTGAGGGTCGAGTTGGTTTTCTAGAAGAGGTTCTGTTTTCAGAGTTGCTCCATGTGCTATGGTTGGTGCCTGGGGTGGTGGAGGCAATGCCTCGTAATGGCGACTTGGCCCTTGTGATTGCTGTGCTGTTTCGATGAATGTTATATGGGGAGGCGGAGGATTGGGTTTGAAGGTACTTTGCGGTGGGTTTGGGGGATTCGGCGATCTCCATGTTGGCAAGAAATTTGGGTAGTCTGATGCTGCTATTGTGGAATGGTGTATTTGAGTGGAGTTCAAACCCGGGTAGACTGGCTTTTGCCTTAATTTGGATGAACCGCTGGAAATACTCTTTTAGAGGTCCCCCCTGAGCCTGTTTACATTGGAACAGGTCCGAAGATGTTAGGGATTCGTTGGCGAACCCTTTGAAGTTTGCCATTACTTTGTCGCGGAGGTCTTCCCAAGAGTATATTGTACTTGGCCGGAGCATGGAGTACCAAGCTAGCGCGTCGCCTTCTGCTGCTATCATGAAAGACTTTGCCAGGACGACGTCATTTCCCCCTGTGGAGGCTACTGCCACTTCGAAGCTCATGATGAACTGCCTTGTGTCAGACTTGTCGTTGAACTTTGCTAGTGAGATTGGTTTGTAAGTTGGGGGCCAAGGCGTGTTTTGCAAGCCTTCGGACAATGGTGACTTTGAGTCAATTCTCCATTGCTGATGGTTCAGGTTATATGGGTTCAGGTTGTATGTATTCCTGATTGCTGGTTCGCCGGTCGGAGGTGGTGTTAGGACTGGTTCGCTTGTGGGTGCTGAGTAGCTCCGCCCTGGCCTTGCTGCATGCTTTGTATTTCGCCTTGCAAGAGTGCTAGCTACTGTCGCACCTCCGTTGTTTGCTGTGATAGCTGCATTGCTCTTTGATTTGCCTGATGCGCTGCAACTAAGCGATCTCGTTCTTCTTGTGCTCTTTGCAGCTCTTGTTGCAGGTGTTGTACGACTTGTTCCTGCGTTTGCTCTGGGGGTGCTTGTTCGTCTTCGTTGACTCCCTCTTGTTGGGCGTCCTGCGCCGGAGTTGGTTCCTGCGCGACTCGTGCACGTCTTGGCGCTGCTGCTCTTATTCTTGCTGCTTGGGCTGGCTCGGCCTCCGGCTGCAAGGGCTCGGTTGTCGTTCTTCGTGTGTTTGTTCTTGCTGCTCTTGGCCTTGTTCTTCGCGATGGCTCTGGCACATCGTCTTCGAGTGCTCCATCTGTTGTGGGCGTAAGTGCTACGCACATTGCGGCAAGGCCTCGACTCTTCTTCATTCAACTCTTCTACCATTGCTCTTTTTGATGTCATCGTGGGCTTAGCTTCGGCCAAGCACGGTGGGCGGTCAGTGTTGGAGAAGGCTTCTCTCCGAACAAGATTGGTAAGGTCAAGGGGGCGGGAACCTTCGCGGAGTGCGGAAGGGTCCCGCTCGACCGCCTTCCGAATGAGTCGCAGAGGGGCCTTCGCGGATGCCGAAAGCTCCCTGCCGAGTGATGTAAACGATCAAGTATGGGTGAGGGACCTTCGCGATGCCAAAGGTCCCGCTGAAAACGGCGGCGGTGTCCGACAAAGAAACAGGAAACCCTAAAATTCGGGGGTGTTGTCTCTTTTTCTATGGTGGGTAGTGACCCCTTTTTATAGTACACTATTTACGCCATGTTTGCTATTACACAAATGCCCTTCTACCTGCTCCCGAATATTCCGGGAGCCTTTCTGAACCCTTCGGGGGTCTTATGGGGATACCGTTTCCGTTGAAGCCTGATGGGCCAAGGAGGAAACTGGTGAAGGCCCAGCCGTCCCGGCCTAGCAAGTCGCTATGGACGCCCTTCTCCTGGAGTGCCTCTCTGGCCTCGAGTCGTACGGCGAAGGCTCCGCTGCTCCCCGATACTCTTCCGTAGACCTTCGCGCTGGAGCCCTCCCCCGTGTCTTCGCCTTGGACGTGCGGGCGAGCGAAGGGCCTCGGACATTCGTCCCTTGAGGGCCTTCGCTTCCGACCTTGGACCTTCGGCTGGGCAACGAACTCGAGTCTCCGCTCTTATTGAACCTGCGCACAAAAAAGCGACATGCCCCTCGGGGTTATCTTATTAGCGAGAGTCGGTCTATGAGCTCTGTTCTCCCGTCCTGGGCGTGTTTCTAGGCGGGGGTCGTCGACCTTTGCCGAATCAGACCTTCGCTTCGCATAATTTTGATTCAGACAGAGACCTTCGCGAACTATGTCCCAACAGTCAGATAAATTAACGGACGCCGGAGAGCCTGCTGGTAACTGCAAAGCAAAGGTGCGGCGGCGGGGTCGGGGGCTCGCTCTCCGGAGTCCGGATGATTCAGAGATGCATGCAACGCCGCAGCTGTAGGTGAATGGGGACACGGCAAAGGAATTTCCGATGGATCGCCGTTGGCAGCCGGCCCGACAATAATGG
Organism: Microstegium vimineum; assembly: GCA_022036555.1. Lineage (NCBI taxonomy): Eukaryota > Viridiplantae > Streptophyta > Magnoliopsida > Poales > Poaceae > Microstegium > Microstegium vimineum. The sequence goes on from CM039121.1 coordinate 1,270,430, forward strand.
TACGTGGCCATCATGTGCCCCACCAGGCCACTGACCACCACCAGCATTCATCGCGCGCGCTCTCCTTCGTTCGGCGGCCAGGGCGTCCTCGTCCTCGCGCGCGCTCTGCTTCGTTCGGCGGCCAGGGCGTCCTAAGCAGGCAGCAGCGGGGACTGGAACGGAGGAGGAGCAGTTGCCAGTCAGTCCCACACGTCCCCACCGGCGCGGGGCGCGCACTAGCGGGGTGCGGGGCCCGGGGGCCGCCGGGGGTGGGCGGCCAGCCGGCCACGCAGCGCGCGCAGGCGTGCGCGGCCACTTTTGCGCTTGTCGGGGCGGAGGGACCCGCGCCGGTGGCCCTACCAGCCTCGTCCCCTGGCCCTGGGTTCCTGGGTGAGTGCGATGCCATGCCATCTCCCCCCTCCCGCGCGGCCACCCGCGTCGCACCGCGTGGTGGCGTCCGTCGTCCGCTGTCCGCAGACGCAGATGGAGGTTGGACGGGGTTGGGAGCTGCCGGCTGCCGCGGCGGGCCCTCCGTTCCACTGCCTGCGCCTTCCACACACACACACACCACCACCACCATCCGCCAGAGGCACCGGCGCCCCTGCACCGCACCAGTACCACCCGCGGGTTTTCGCGAGGCCGGGGCCTTTTTGACGCTCGCTGGTGGGTGAAACACGGGTCAGCGCGCAGCGGAACCCGGCACCCGGCAGGGAAACGGAACCAAACGACCAGGTGCCGACGGTTGGGACGATCGATGTGAACACGGCACGGCTAGCGCGTGTGCAAAGGCATGTGTACAGGATCCGTACTCCGTATCGTACCTCGCCGTAGTTCTTTTCTTTAAATCCTGAATCTTAACCTGCAAAGAATTTGATAACTACTAGGAGTAGAGTATACACATTGCCTTTGATTTTGAAGAAAAACGGCAGAGAGAAAACTCGCGATGTTGACCTCCACAGGACTCCACTGCTCTCATGCTCGACCCGGCAACACCCTGCTAGCTACTAGTAGTAGACTGCTGCTAGGCATCTGCACGTTCTTCTCCAACGTACCAACCGATGGTACGTGGCGTCGTCTCTGCTGTAACATGCAAGCTAAGCCACCCTACTGTGTCGCTCGGGCATCCGGACACGTCCTGTGAGCAAACAGAAATTTGAAGTTCACTGACGACATTGCGAAGCCGCTGCTGAGATTCACGGACCAGATCAGAAACCGAGTGCTCCGTGAATATCTACTTCGGATATATGCTGGATCAAATAAAACTCTTCACCCTGTTCTCAAGTTAGCGTCGATTTTTTTTTATCACATGTCTTAATTGTTAGCCGTACAGCCTTTGGTTTTGAAACCGGTAATAACATTCAAACATAAGCCTAGCTCAGTAGATATCGGCACTTGTACAAATAGATATGATCTACCAAAATTATATTGCAACGACGACGAGAGATGCTACACCTATGTTGTAAATGTAAATTTTATTCAACCAAAAAATGACCGTAGCGTTAATTGGTCGACCATGAGCGAGTTCATCGTTCTGAATTGAATCCAGAAAAACCAGGATGTGTACGTGTGTTAAGCACTAGAAACACCCCGGTTAGTTGCTGGCACGTGGCACGGTTCCCTACGCACGTGCGTGGCCCCACGGACCATCATTCTCTCAGGGCTGCCGCCGCTGCTCCTCCCTCTCTCTGTTGACGACTGCTGCCACCGACTGGTTTTCTGTAGCTCCGGACCGGCCCAAAAACAAAAACTCGCTACATACTAGTACACCGCACAAAGCGCACTTCCAAGCCGACCTAGATGGACGAAATTTGACGCATTTCCAAAAATTGCCAGGGCACCAATTTCCTCCTTCGCTGAAGTCTCTCCAGCTAGCCTATACAGTAGACGCATAAAAAAATTGCGAAAAAGAATCGCACTATCTCATTCTCATGACATATGAAGGAGAAGACTAGAGAAGGGGCCGGGAGCTAGCAATTCCACTACTCAGGCCATCCACAGGACACTCCTCCTCCCTCGCCCGTCCCATCCGGTTCTTCTTCCAACAGCAGGCTCCTCCTCCTTCTCCTCCTCGTCGTCGCCAGTCGTCGTCGTCCTCAGCAGCTCGTCTTCCTCGCCCCTCGTCGGCAAGCGCAACACGACGGGAGAATCGCTGGCGAGGAGCGGAATTGGGATCCTTGCATGCATGGATGCGGCGCAGTGGCATCAGGTAATAAGCCTTCTCTCGATCGAAGAACCAGGCGCTAGCTAGCTAGCTAGCTGCAGCATGCATCGGGGGCCATGAGCACGAGATCTCTCACCTGCCGGCTTGGATCTTGATGTCTAGTAGTACTGTCTTGTTCTTGGTTTTACTACTCTACTCCGTATTTTGGTTCTTCGTCTCTGGCCTGATGTGCTGCCTTGGTCCTGGAGCTTTGCTTTCTTATATGTGGGCATGATGATCTATCTACCTCGCCGGCAGGCTTTGTTGTTCTTGGATACCGCCATGGCGAACCTTTTATTCTTTGTACATGTAGTAGATCTATGTCATCTCCTATCTCTCTCTTTCTCTCTGTGTGCGTGCCCTGCCGTCTCTTCTCCATTGGCTTCGAGCTGAGGGCCTTGTGGCCTTTAATTCCCCCTTTGTCTCCTCCTTTTAATCCCTTGAAAGGAGCACACGACCGCCTTTATTTTCCTTTGTTCCTGCCTTTCTTTCTATCCTATCCCCTTTCCAAGCTCTCATCCCTTTTAACCCTCCTTTTTCTTTCTCATATGGAGGAGTAGTAGCTTTACTCTCCCTAGCTCTCCCTCCCACACCTTGCATCAAAAGAGCAGCCATGTCTTCATGTCTTGGGTGATGGAGTAAGTAGCAGCAAGTGCTGCTACGCCACAACCGCAACCCAACAAGAGCACAAACAAAGTTGAGTTGAGTTGAGTTTTATGTGATGCTGTGTTTCTCTCTCATCTTTTCCTTGCTTTTTTCACCTTTTTATTTGCCTTTCCCCCTTCCTCTTTAATCTCACTTTGTATCCATTTGTTTGGTTCTTTGTTGCACCGCACTGCACTTGCACCATAATAAGAATCCAAGACCTACCCCCTGCTTATTATGTGCTATTCATCTCTTCATTCTCCCTCCCATACATGCTACATGTTCTTGCTTCCTAGGAGTAGTTGTTAGATACCTTAACATTTCATCATTCAGGCTTGCAGTATAGTAACATCTAACGATGAGCAATACTATGTGTCCATCACCAGGGGCTAGGGCTAGGGAAGCCCATGGAGGAGATGCTCATGGCTGGAAACGCAAATCCAAACCCTCCACCGGCTGCGCCGCCCTCGGCTCCCGGCGCCCAGCAGAGGGCTGCCGTTCCCGCTGAGGGTGCGGCGGCAGCGCCTAGTGCTGGCGCGACCGGAGGAGGTGCCGGCGGGGCGGGCACGGAGCGGCGGGCGCGGCCGCAGAAGGAGAAGGCGCTCAACTGCCCGCGGTGCAACTCCACCAACACCAAGTTCTGCTATTACAACAACTACAGCCTGCAGCAGCCGCGCTACTTCTGCAAGACGTGCCGCCGCTACTGGACCGAGGGCGGCTCGCTCCGCAACGTCCCAGTGGGCGGCGGCTCCCGGAAGAACAAGCGCTCGTCCTCGGCCGTGTCGTCGGCGGCCGCCGCCTCCACCTCCGCGGCGATGTCCGGCACGGTCTCCGTGGGGCTCCCCTCGTCCAAGAACCCCAAGCTGATGCACGAGGGCGCGCACGACCTCAACCTGGCGTTCCCTCACCACAACGGCCGCGGTCTGCAGCCACCGGAGTTCTCGGCGTTCCCGAGCCTGGAGAGCAGCAGCGTGTGCAACCCCGGAGCGGGCATGGTCAGCAACGGCGCCGCCGGCAGGGGCGGCATGGGTGCGCTCTCGGCGATGGAGCTGCTGAGGAGCACCGGCTGCTACGTCCCCCTGCAGCATGTTCAGCTTGGGATGCCCGCCGAGTACGCGGCAGCGGGATTCGCGCTGGGCGAGTTCCGCATGCCGCCGCCGCCGCAGTCTCATCAGAGTCTGCTCGGGTTCTCCCTGGACACGCACGGTACTGGGGGAGTTGGCGGCGCCGGGGGTTACAGCGCCGGGTTGCAGGAGAGCGCGGCTGGCAGGTTGCTCTTCCCCTTCGAGGACTTGAAGCCGGCGGTGAGCGCAGCTGGCGGCGGTGCAAGCAACGGAGCCGACCATCATCAGTACGAGCACAGCAAAGATCAAGCTGCAGGCGACGGCGGCAGCGGTGTCACCGGTGGCCACGAGACTGCAGGATTCTGGAGCAATAGCATGATCGGGAATGGCAGCAGCAATGGCGGCGGAGGCCCTTGGTAAGGCGGCGCGCCATACCCATGCATGCATGGCTCATGCACGCGCCGTTGTCAGCATGTGGAGATAGGGATAGGGACAAGGATCGGAGTTAATAAGAGGGTGGAGGTGATTAGTGTTCACATATGGTGTTTGATCTCTCTGGTTGTTTTGGTTTTTTTTTTCGGTTTTCTTGGTGTTCGTGTGTGTCAATCGACTTTGGGGCTAACACAGCAGGATATACAGATTGTTAAGGTGGTGAACCGGTGATTTACAGCTTCTCTTAGCCAATCGACGATCTCTTGTTTCTGATGGTGTAATCCAAGGAGCAAGCTGTCAATCATGTGTCATTGTTGTGCATTGCATGCAGGTAGAGTATATATGTATTAATTGAGAGCTATGTTACAGTGTTATAAGTTAAATCACGCCCTACGTATAACGCTTCACGTACGTTTTTGTGTCTCAGTATTGATAACACACAAGTTTGTTATTAGTCACATATATACATGTTTTTTTTTTTTTTGCTTATGTTGTTTAAACCTCTTTCTTCTTGGGGTTTTGTTTTTTTATTGCAGTGTGCATCATTCATCAGTGATCACATTGTGCAACAGTTGGTTAATTGGTTTTGTATAGTGAAGAGCGTGCATGCTAGATCAGTTCATCATGTGAGGGAGCATACAATGCTGTGCTGATCTATCTTGAGCGTACCCGGTAACAGTTATATATTTTGTGGTTGGCTCATTTATGTCGTACTATTATCCAATCCCTAGGGGCTTTATATTCCTCCGTTCTAAATTGTAGTTTTTCCCTTTAACTTTGTCTAAATAAGCCAAATTTTTTTCTAAATTTAATCAAGTTTTTTTAGATATATTAATATAATAAATAAACACACTATCAATAGATATTTTGACAAATGCACTATCAGTACATATTAATGAAGAATTTACTAAAACTAACAGATGACATATTTTTCTATAGTAGATTGATTTAATGATTCAGGATAAAAATAAAAAAATTATATATATAATTTGGCATCGAGATAATATTTTGTGTTTGTATTTTATTTTGTTCGTGACATCCGTCGTCTCTGTAGACCGATCTCCATTTCCTTATTTTGCTAGCTAGCGCTCTCGTAGCTCTGAGATACCACCATCATCACGAAACCAAGAATCTTCCAGCCATGAAAAGCACTAGGAGGAAGAGGAGGGCCGCCGTGGAGAAAGTGGGAAGGAATATATGTATGTATGGCAAACACCGTGCTTTCTGTCCACATGGTACTATTATCATATGTTAAGCCATCTGCAAGGGCCTGTGCAGGCCATTGGTATAGTAGTTTGGTAAATTGGTACTACTACTACAACTCATATAGTATTTTCTAAACCAAAAGGGTGCCCCTCCTCCTCGATCATCACCATTATGCTGTTTGCCCTCTCCTGGCCTCTCATGTCAAGTGTAGTATATCAAGAGATGAATACTGCCCAATTTTTTTTAGCTAGTTGGTCATTCACTTGCAAAGTTCAACTGCCCGCACCAGAAAGTTGCCATCAAATTATTCTCTCACTCACTTTACCATTTTCACGTAGATGGCAGCCTGGCCTGTGTGTGTGGCTTCTTCAATTCAGTGGATGGCCTGTTACAGCAACACTTCACCACATAGAAGCCATTCTTAATCTGGTGGGCCACAAAGACATTCTCCTGTAGAGGGATGAGGTCCTGCCGAGTACAACTCCTTGTTGGCATTTGGTCTTGCTCACCCTATATAAACTATACCCAATGCAAATGTGAATGTGCTGATGAGATCGACAGAAACTGGTCATGACAAAATCCATGAAGATATAAGAGTTTGTGTGCAAAGCGTGGAACAATGCCCTATATTCGTAGTAGGCCATTGACTCATCCCCTGTTTTCTTCAACATATATACTAGTTGGTTAAGATAAAAACTGACTCAAGATCTTTACAATACGTTATATCTATATTCTACTATATCTCTATGCATAGTGGCGGATGTAGGGGGGCTCCCCCCCCCCCCCCCCCCCCCTAGCCTCATTTCTCCATTGATATAATAGTTTTTAGCATTACGAAAACATGGGAGTTTGATTGGTGGAGCTGATAGAGGTATAGTTTTGGTAGCATTAGCCTTAAATCATTATTAAATTTTTATTGTTAATCATCATTATCTCTATTACTTAACCCCCTTTGTTTCCATCCTGGATCCGCCAATGTCTATGCACAATGTTAAAATAAGACCTCATGTTCGTCAAAAAGGTCTAGAAATTACGAGATTTAATCCAAAAACGAAAAAGGTATATGCCCTTGGATTTTATATTTCATGATCATTTAACATTGTATATTAAACCTATAAAAATACATAACATAGTAGATTAAATACAGATCTAACTTATATGGTGTCCGTATATGTACATTATGATTAGAAAGATAAAAAAAGTCATGTGTTTTTCCTAGTCGGATTGCTGCTTGCCATGCATGTTGAGGAGAGAGATTGACTGGATAACTAGCTATCTTGATAATAAGCTTGCCTCCTCGATTGCAAGCACCATGTGAAGAGCATGACATGATCGATATATAAGAAGAAAGGCGAAACAACATGGAAGCAACCATCGACGAACAGGGAGGAGGTGAGTCGACAACACGGTCAAACACAACAAACGGAACTGGGTGTAAGGATCTAGATGATGGCTAGGGAGTAGCTAATTTTGATTTCTAAAAATACAAACACGTACTATAGTGGAGCTTGGTTTAAAAATGAAAAAAAATCGTTTAGCTTTCCATTGGAATAGAAAGCAATATCAAATAAATTAAGAAACAATGAGAACAACTTAGTTTGTTTCAAAATTTGGAACAAAAATAATCACACGGGTTAGTACTAATCAAAGATTATATAATAAACACAACTAATAAATAGCTAATTTTGGAATGGAATAAAAAGTTCCCTAAAAAGTAATGTCATAATTTTCATTTCTACGTGGACTTGAAAGAAAAGATACAAATAAAGAGCCAATGAATAATAACTAAATTATGGAACAAAAGTGATAAATAAATTATAACTTCAATTTTCACATGGATCAAGAAGAAAAATTTCAAAAATATTCTAAAAATATAGTTCATAGGAATTGAAATTGGGATTATATAAAGAAAGGTCATATCAAATACAATCATAGGAAAAAGGATATATGCAAACAAACAAATGAAACACTAGATAAAGATAGTAAAATGTTTATTAGTTAAAGTTATAATTGTCAAAATTTGTTTATAGTAGATTAAAAAAAAGAAAATTAGGTGCAAGTAGAGATAAAATTCTATATTTTAATTTTATCACGAACGACTCGTACATACCATTATTTGGAAATGAACCTTCAAATTAAATATAAAACAATGGTTCTTTGAGGAAATGGGAAAACGAGGTTTACAACAAGGAAGAGGAAATGAGCTTCAATGATGTAAATGTTGATCCTGCCATATGCATTGAGAAAAATCATGCTAAACCAAGAGGTGGCAATATAGAAAATATTGATTCTTTAGTCAACGAATGATTCCACACAACAACACTATGTAAGATATGAATTAAGGTGTGTCGACTTAAACAAGATGTATTCACACAAAAGGCCTACTTTTAGCACCAACATGGGAAAATTCAATCATTATGACCATTGTTCCTAGTATGAGGGCATATAATCCATTTGTCATTGCTAACAGTGGTGCTAGTTCACACTCGAGAAGTAGAGACATGAAATGCATTGAGTTTTCAGAGTGGTGTGGGAAAAATTAATTTTGATAACAATTATGTTCACAACATTGCTCCAAATGTAGCAGATAAGCTATCTATCATAGTTGCTCTTGGCTTGTACTCAAATGAAGCAATAACAAAGTGTAAGATCTTCATTTTTGTGATAGATATGTAATTCGGTTTTGGTGACTACAATAAAACCTATAGTTTGTTTTGCAGAGCCTTAACTACTTGAAGTTGCAGTAGTGTGGCCATATGGTTTCCTTGGCCCCGATCGGATCTAAAGATATTCTTGAAGACTAAGGACTCTATAGTTTAAGTGTCACTTGGTTTTTATGGTGCACTTTGTGTAGATTAGGTCTTTCTTTTCAATTCAGCCATGCTATTGAGGGACGAAGAGGAGCTAAGATGAGTAGTTTTGCTTATAACTTGGTTCAATGTGTTAGTGATGAACACTTATTAAAATTTAGGCTAGATAGCTCAAAAGTGGCTATGTAATGATAAAAAAACTGACTAGATACTCAAAGAAGTTGAATTAATGAGTTTAGATTAAATGGAATTCAAAATTCAAACTCGAAAGTGCTTGGTAAAGTCCACCGAATGATCTGGTGATTCTTTATGTTAGTGCAGTTTGAGTCATGCATTCTTCTATTGATCATAGGATGATTTAAAGATGGGCGTTTACCTCAGCAGATTGTTTTCTCATACTGTGTGTTGTGAAGATGAAGACTTGTGCAAAGCTCTGTGTGTGACATGCATGATGATCCCATGTGTAGGTATGAAGCACTTAGCAAGTCATCCAATGACACTATGTAGATGAACATAAACTTCTTCAATCATGTGGTAGTCACATGATAACTCAATGTTGATTACCCTATCAAATGGTAGATTGTGCGGTGAGTCTGTCGTATGGTCGACTATTAGAGAAATCAAGAGGCCAGGGCTCACTGAACATCTAGCGAGGGGTTCAAGCATTCGCCAAAATCTTATGGTGATGCTTGCGCTAGTAGGATTTTAGCCAATGGCTAGCTCTCAACCCACATTGAGCTCTCTTCTCGGAAACACCACAAGGATAGACACATCTTGGAGATTTAGAAGCTATTGGAGAGTATTAGCAAGTGTTCAAGTTGAAGATTAAGGATTATTTGCTAGTGCGAGGGAGTAGCAAGTGTGCACCATTAGTAAGCGAACATTACAGCTTGTTACTTAGTGTTTGCTACTTAAATTGTTTAATTGGTGTTTGAGTTCTTAGTGATCTTCCATTGACGGTAACGAGTGTTGAAATTTGTTAGCCAGTTTTGTAAATAGGACCACTAGAAAGTTAAGGGAAACACGTGTAAGTTTTTATGTTGTTGGTGA
>CM039121.1:1279915-1445768 GCA_022036555.1 Microstegium vimineum
GCAGAATCATGCAGATCACCATTTGCATACCCCATGGGTACTTAGCTGGCACTTCCACCGGACCTAACTCATTTTGATGCACCTAATTTTGATATTATTGTATTTGCTATTGGAATGTGTGTGACACAGGCTCATGAGGCCCATGTATGACTCTATTACATTGCTACCCATCTAGGGTTGGCTCATCTATCCAATGACACAATTCTAGCATGGTATCAAGTTAGGGTTTCTCTCTTCCCTCCCTCCCTCTCCCACCACCAGCCGCCAGGCTCGTTGGCTCCGCCGGCGGCGGCCGGCGCCGCCATGGACGGCCCCTCTCCTCCCTCCTACTTCCCCTCCACATGGGCGTCGTTCGCCGGCTTCACTGCACCCGCCGCCGCCGGCTCGCCTGCACGAGCAGAGGCTCCTGCCACTGCCGCCGAGGCCCTGCTCGCCGCTGCGGGCGTGGACGTCGTGCCCCCTCCCGGCGCGGGCGCGGACGGTGCGTGGCCTCCCGGCGCGGGCGCGGACGGTGCGTGGCCTCCCGGCGCGGGCACGGGCGGCGCGCGGCCTCCCGGCACGGGCGCGGACGGAGCGCGGATGGCGCGGGCGCGGACGACGCGCCCCCTCCCGGCGCGGGTGCAGCCAGCGCGCGGCCTCGGTCTGCAGCCCCTGCAGCCGCGCGTCCCCTCCCGCCGCAGCCCCTGCAGCCGCCCCCTCCCGCTGCAGCCCCTGCAGCCGTGTGCCTCGGCCAGCTGTGGGCTGGCACGAGCGCAGCGCAGCGCAGCAGCCGCCGCCCTGCAGCTCTCGCCGCGGCTCTCACCGCCGCCCGGGTCGCTGCTGTGGGCGCAGCTGTCCCCCTACCCCGCGCCGGCACCGGTGGCACATTCTTCCCCGCCACACCTGCTGCTGCCGCCGTCCCTGCAGCCGTGAACCTCGGACCGCCGCGGGCTGGTGCGAGCGCGGGTGGTGTCGGTGCTCCTACAGCCGCCGCGGCCACTGCCACTGCGCCCTTCTGGCCATCGCTTGGTGCCAGTCATCCCCTACCCAGCGCCGGCACGGGTGGCCCCTCCCCACCTCCTCTACTACACACTGCAGCACCACCCGACTCCGCCCTCGCCGTGGCTCTCATCGCCGCCCGGGTCGCTGCTGCGGAGGCCCAGGCCTGGGAGCACGAGCATGCTGCGGCCGACGTCCTCGCTCGTCAACTCGTCGAGGCGGAGCAGCTGCTCGTCGGCTACCCTGTGTACCACGACGCCAGTGCTCGTGCTGACCTTGTCATGGAGGAGCTCACTCAAGACATCCAACTGGGGTCCTCGTCTTCCTCGACAGCCCTGGCCGCCACCCCTCCGCCTCGTCCTTCCGCTCCGCCACCGTCGTCTCTTCCGGGTCCTCCTCCTCCCGGGCCGAGCGGGTGGGGGGGGCGTGGTGGCCGCCGTCGACGTGGGAGGGGACGTGGTGCTGGCACACTAACGCCACCACAGGGTGCACCCTGGCCTTCCATGTGGCCCTTCTAGGCTACCGGCGGCGAGCCTTGTCCACCGGCGGCCATGATCGCCGGCGCCGTCCCGTTCGCCCCGCTCTCGTCACCATGGGCTCCACCTCCCGGGATCACGCCCGGGCCTGTCGGTTGGGACCCGACAGCCTTGGCTGGCTCTTTCGGCACCATGGTTGTCACTCCTCCAGCCGGCCAAAACTAGATCGCTGACTCGGGTGCCACTTTCCACACCACTCCTGATCCTCGTCTCCTCTCCTCTGTTCATCCTCCTTCTCCCTCTCATCCGTCATCCATCATGGTCGCAAATGGTTCGTGTCTTCCTGTCACTTCCGTGGGTGCCGCTCACACTCATGGTCCTTTTCGTCTTCCTGATGTCCTAGTTGCTCCCTCTATGGTTCACAACCTCCTATCCATTCATCGGTTTACAGCTGACAATTCTTGTTCCGTTGAGTTTGACTCCTCTGGTATTACTGTGAAGGATTTGGCTTCCTGGCGTCCTCTTCTCCGATGTGATAGCACGGGACCCCTTTACACCCTTCGGTTTCCTGCGTCCACTTCTTCCGCTTCGTCAGCTGCTTTCACCGCCACTACTTCCTCCACTACTTGGCATCGACGTCTTGGGCATCTTGGTCGTGCCACTCTGACATAGCTTAGTCGGAGCTCCGCCGTTCCTTGTACCCGGTCTCATGATGAGCACTTGTGTCATGCGTGCCAGTTGGGCCGTCATGTTCGTCTTCCGTTTCCTACCTCCACTTCACATGCGACCAATATCTTTGATCTTGTTCATTGCGACCTATGGACGTCTCCTGTCGTGAGCATTTCTGGTTACAAGTACTATCTTGTCGTGCTTGACGATTTCTCTCATTATTCTTGGACGTTTCCTTTGCGTGCCAAGTCTGATGCTTTCTCCACGCTTCTCCACTTTTTCACCTGGGTGTCTACTCAGTTCGGTCTCACCATCAAGGCCGTCCAGTGTGACAATGGGCGTGAGTTCGATAACCACACCTCTCGGGTCTTCTTCCTCTCTCATGGTATGCAGATACGCATGTCGTGTCCTTATACCTCCTCCCAGAACGATAAGGCTGAGCGCATGATTCATACCACGAACGACACCATGCGCACCCTTCTGTTCCAGGCTTCACTTCCTGCTCGCTTCTGGGCTGAGAGTCTTCACACCTCCACCTACCTCCTTAATCGCCTACCTTCCGTTGCCTGTCCAGCTCCCACTCCACACCACGCTCTCTTCGGTACCCCTCCTCGCTACGACCACCTTCGTGTCTTCGGGTGTGCGTGTTACCCTAGCACCACTGCCACTGCTCCCCACAAGCTGCCCCCCCCCCCCGTTCGACTCTCTGCGTCTTCCTTGGGTACTCCCCAGATCACAAGGGGTATCGTTGCTTTGACCTCACCTCTCGTCGGGTTCTCATCTCTCGTCACGTGGTGTTCGACGAGTCCATCTTCCCTTTCTCCACCACCTCACCACCCACTACCACCTCAGACCCTGACGACCTCTTCTCCTTGTTTCCCCCTGACACGGTGGACCAGCCACCTTTGCCGTTGTTTCCTGCAGGTATTGCTCCTACGTGCCCCTCGCTCGGCCCGGACACCGGCTCGTCGCCCTCTGGCCTATCCCCGGGTCCGTACATCGGCCCACTGCCCTTCGGTGCTCGCCCTGCGCCTGATGCGGTGCCATCGGATGCGGGGCCGTCGACTCCGGGACCCGCTGCTTCTGTGGTCCCGCCACCACCCGTTCCTACTGCGCGGTTCGGGCATGTCTACCAGCGCCGACCGTGGCCGTCTCCGTTGCACCCGGAGCCGCCCGCCCTGCCATCGTCGCCGCCTCGGTCTCCACCGGTGGCACCTTCTCCGCCGGCGACGCCTACACCGCCACCTCCGCCGCCTCCGATTGCACCCGACGTGTCGTCTGTGTACCACCCGCCTCTCCTGCACCGTCACCCGCGTCATGTTCACCCCATGGTGACGCGGCACGCGGCTGGTACCTTGCCGCCCCGGGCTCTTGTGGCGATGCCCGGTGAGCCGCGGATCTCTCCGGTACCCTCTTCCGTTCGTGACACCCTGTCGGATCCTCACTGGCGTCATGCAATGGAAGAGGAGTACACGGCCCTCCTTGCCAACCAGACGTGGGATCTGGTGCCTCGTCCACCGGGCTCCAATGTGGTCACGGGCAAGTGGATCTGGACACACAAGCGGCGGGCTGATGGTTCCCTCGAGCGGTACAAGGCTTGATGGGTTCTCCGGGGCTTCACTTAGCGCCCTGGAGTCGACTACGACGAGACGTTCAGTCCAGTGGTGAAGTCGGCTACCGTCCGCACGGTTCTGTCACTGGCCCTCTCTCGCTCCTGGCCTGTGCATCAGCTGGATGTCAAGAATGGCTTTCTGCATGGCACTCTGACTGAGACAGTCTACTACAGTCAGCCAGCGGGTTTCGTTGACTCTTCTCGTCCTGATATGGTCTGCCGGCTCAACAAGTCCCTCTACGGCCTCAAGCAGGCGCCTCAGGTTTGGTATTCTCGGTTTGCTGCCTTCCTGCTGACACTTGGCTTTGTGGAGGCCAAGTCAGATACGTCTCTGTTTATCTATCGCCATGGAGATGAGACTGCCTATTTGCTGCTATATGTTGATGACATTGTGCTGACAGCCTCAAGTCCGTCTCTCCTCCGGCGCATCATCACCTCTCTTCAGCAGGAGTTTGCTATGAAGGATCTGGGTGTGCTGCATCACTTCCTTGGGGTCACAGTTGAGCCTCGTCCCACCGGACTCCTCCTTCACCAGCGACAGTACACTCTTGACATCTTGGAGCGAGCTGGGATGACTGACTGCAAGCCCTGCTCCACTCCAGTTGGCACTCAGGCCAAGCTGTCAGAGGCCGAGGGCACCCCAGTGACTGACCCCAGTGCTTACCGGAGTCTTGCCGGTGCTCTTCAATACCTCACCTTCACCAGACTGGACATCACCTATGCAGTACAGCAGATATGTCTCCACATGCATGATCCTCGCGAGCCATACCTCACTGCTCTCAAGCGGCTCCTCTGCTACCTCCGCGGCACAGTCGACTACGGCCTTCTACTCCACCGGTCTTCCTCCTCCGAGCTCGTGGTCTACACCGACGCCGACTGGGCCGGGTGTCCAGACACTCGGCGCTCCACTTCCGGCTACGCCGTCTTCCTAGGCGGCAACTTGGTGTCTTGGTCGTCCAAGCGCCAGCCGGTGGTCTCCCGTTCCAGTGCCGAGGCGGAGTACCGCGCGGTGGCTAACGGCGTGGCCGAGGCCTCTTGGCTCCGACAGCTTCTTGGGGGGCTCCACAGCCCCCCTCTCCGGAGCACGCGTGTCTACTGCGACAACGTCAGTGCGGTCTACCTCTCCACCAACCCTGTTCAACACCAGCGGACCAAGCATGTGGAGATCGACCTCCACTTTGTTCGGGGTCGGGTCGCTATCGGCGAAGTTCGGGTCCTCCACGTCCCGACCACCTCGCAGTTTGCCGACATCTTCACCAAGGGTCTCCCGTCATCCACCTTCTCCGAGTTTCGCTCCAGCCTCAACATCACTAGTGGCTAGTTGTGTCTGTGGGGGGCTTGTGTGTGCTCTTGTTTCTTTCTTGTCCAGTCTGCAACCCCGCTGCGCCGGTAATTGAGACTGCGGGGGGGTGTTGGAATGTGTGTGACACAGACCCATGAGACCCATGTATGACTCTATTACATTGCTACCCATCTAGGGTTGGCTCATCTATCAATGACACAATTCTAGCATTTGCAAATAGGTATATACTTAGATATGAACAAAAGGAGATAAAAAATCATGAACAGTATAAGGTGCACCCATAGAAAGATGAGGGAATATACTAAAAATCTACAGCACAAATACATGTTTTTTTTCATTAGGTGCACCCATTTTCTCTTCCTGGCTGTGAAACCATGACATAGTATGTGCCAAACCATCCATATCTCATTGCTTTATTTTTGAGGGAGAAAAGCATTTGTTTGCGGATTCTATATTTCCTATGATACCATGACTCTTGTCAGTCAATGAAGATGGAACCAATAATCTAGGTTGGCTTCTAAATCAAGCCAATTTGAAGACCATTTACCGACACCACCACACCACCTCCATCCAGTGTCCGGATCGAGTGGAATCTCTGGGTCACCTCACATTCCCGGGCTAGAACAACTCGTCGAGACGATGAAGAAGCTTAGATCAACACATCGGAGTTCATCGATCGATGATTCTGCAGCTGCGATGACCCATGATCATAATCTAGCACGGCAGCACTAGTGGTAGCTCGAGGACCTCCTCTTGCCCTGCCAAAGCCAAATGAACATCAATAAAATATATATATATATATATATATATGGGAGCGTATGCTATGGAAACCAACTTCGTGTGCAAACTATGGAAACTCTAACGTGGAACACTGGATCTAAATCCGATGGATATGGCTAATGGTGGGAGAGATTAGCAATTAACCCCTCCCACTCATCCCTCCCTAATCTCTCCTTTTGCAAAATATACCCCAGAAGCACTCACGTGGAAACGCCGTCACGTACCATTCCGTATCCCAGACCGCCGCCGCCGCCGATCGCTGGCCACGGAACGCGGCCCCCGACGCACACCCGAGGCGCGACGCGCGACCCCAGACGCCGCGCCGCCCCCATCTCGCCCCCGACGCTCGACGCCAGACGCCGCGCCGCACCCGACGCTGGAGGTAACGAAATCTTTCTCGCAGCATGGCCGTCGGTTGTCCAGCACGGGGATCTCATCTCACTGCATGCTTGACAATGAATTTTCGTCTGCAGATACTGGAGCTGCCTTGGCACCCGTATTTTGTGGGCGTTCAGTTCCATCCGGAGTTCAGGTCCAGGCCAGGCAAAAATATAAACAAAAATTGCAGCGCCATGAACACCCTCGCTACCGTTGAAGGAGCACGGTAAGCCGCCTGGGAGTGTTGACATGCATGTATTGTTGACAAGCTAACGTGTTGACATGCACGTGTTTGTGCTTTGCAGAGATTTGCAATCAGAACATGCAAATCAGGGAGCAGACATTGATCATGCCGTCATCACGGTAGACATCGGATTTGGAGTTGACATTGAACAGCCTAGCACACCTAAGGCGCAACCATCTACAATATTAGTAGTAAGTAATTTTGAACATGATTTTTTTATAGCAACTAGTTCTCGCTTGGTCTGTTGCTCATACAATTTTACACTTGCACAGAACACAAATTGCAATGAACATTTGAAACCCATGGTTGGAATGACATTTGATACACTCAATGATGTGGAAAAATTTTACAAATCCTATGCACACGATGTTGGCTTTTCTGTTCGTGTGGGTCAGCACAAGAAGCAAAATGATGAAATAGTGTTCAAGAGGTATCTTTGTTCAAGGGAAGGGTATAGACAGGAGATCGAAAAAAAAGTTAGTGATGATTCCGGGAAAAAAAGGAAGGCACCAAATGTGATGGAAACCAGATGTAGTTGTGTGGCAAATATTGTTGTGAAGCTCGAAAGTGACAAGAAGTACCAGATATCTTCAATGGTTGAGGAGCACAACCATGGTTTTGTGTCGCCGGATAAGAGGCATTTGCTAAGATCGAATCGTAATGTTAGTGAGAGGGTTAAGAGTACTTTGTTCAATTGTCATAAGGCTAGTATTGGCACCTCACAGGCATATCGACTTCTCCATGTCAGTGAGGGTGGGTTTGAGAATGTTGGATGCACTAAGAGGGATTTGCAAAATTATTTCAGTGACATGAGGAAAAAAATCAAGGATGCAGATGCTCAAATGTTTGTGGCACAACTTGAGCGGAAAAAAGAAGTCAATCCTGCCTTCTTTTATGACTTTTTGGTGGATGCAGAAGGACGACTCCTCCGTGTTTTTTGGGCTGATGCTACAAGCAGGAAAAACTATAGTTTTTTTGGTGATGTGGTTTCAGTAGATGCAACATATACCACCAACCAATACAACATGAAATTTGTGCCATTTACTGGAGTCAACCATCACTTGCAAAGTATTTTCCTTGGTGCATCATTCATAGTAGATGAGAAGATTGAGTCATACGTATGGTTGCTGGAGACCTTTCTGAAGGCCATGGGTGGAGTAGCACCTCATCTAATGACAACGGATGAAGATGCAAGCATGATCGCTGCTATCGCTAAGGTCCTACCAGGTACATCGCATAGATTCTGCATGTGGCATATTATGGAAAAGGTGCCTGAGAAGGTCGGGCCCTCTATAAGAAATGATGAAATTTTTTGGGAGAGACTAAACAAGTGTGTTTGGGGGAGTGAGAATTCAGATGAATTTGTGTCACAATGGAATTCTATCATGGAAGATTATGGGCTCCAAGGAAACGATTGGTTTTCCACAAGGTTTGCCATTCGGGAATCATGGATTCCGACATACTTTACTAACATTCCTCTAGCAGGAATGCTTAGAACTACATCACGTTCGGAGAGTGCAAATTCTTTTTTTAGCCGTTTCATTCATAGAAAGTTAACCTTTGTTGAGTTCTGGCTAAGGTTTGACACAGCTCTGGAGTGCCAGCGCCAAGAAGAGTTGAAAGCTGACAGTGCAAGTCTGCACAAAACTCCTAAATTGATGACACCATGGGCCATGGAGAAGCAATGTAGTGGGATATATACACATGAAGTTTTTAGTAAATTCCAGATTCAACTGATAGTTGCAAGAGACCATTGTATTGTTCAAAGGTTCTCTGAGTCTGAAGATAAGAAATTGTTTTATGTTGGCAGCCAATCTGGAAAAGAGCGAGTGGTTGAGATCAACAAGTCAAACATGTCTGGTACGTGCTCCTGTAAATATTATGAGTCATATGGCATCCCGTGTCGTCATATCATACAAGTGCTTAGGACCGAGAAGCAAAATGAGATGCCAATGAGTTATATTATGAAGAGATGGGACTAAAGATGTAAAAGGTATGCATTTTGGTTACAATGTTGTTAATTTGGTTACTTTTTGTGTTACAATGGTGTTAATTTCGTTACTTTTTTGTTACAGGGAACTTTTATTTGATGACAAAGGGAACCTACTAGATGAGAAGCCTAAAGATCCTATGGAGGTGGCAATGCAGAAAAAGATTTCGGACTCACGCAACATGTTTGAAGACCTTATCCAAAGGGCAAAGAATTCTGATCAAGGAATGGACCTTTTATTTTCTACTTTGTCCAAACTAGTAGAACCTCTGCACAAGATCACGCCTGCTGCTACGAATAGTAAACAGGAGGAGTATGAATGTTTCCTTGGTAGTGAAATTCCAAATGAAATCAATATACATCCACCAACTGATGTCAAGTCCAAAGGGAGAAGCAAAAGAATTAAGAAGGGCAAAGAGACGAAGGCTCCAAGCAAACGGAAGTGCAGAAAATGTAAGGAAGTAGCGAGTCATGACGCTCGCAATTGCCCAAACTAGTGCTAAGTTTCATGAATTATATTTTCTGCAGCCATTAATCTGTACTTGAACTCACTGAATGAACAATATATCATGATTTATACTGCTGGTTCTTGAGTGCCAACTAGAAACCATGCACTTTCAGACATTGAAACTGAAACCATGCAATCTGAATTTTTGTAGCATTGCAATCTGTTAAGACAATGAAACTGAAACCATGCACTTTCAGATCACCATAGACATTGCCAGCTGAAATCGATTTCAGTTCATTCATTGCAAATTCAGAAATACAAACACCCACACAGTACACATTTGGCTAAGCCACACATTACAATTTTTTTCATATGACAGACCACAACTCCAGCAGGGTTACAATTGAACTTTTTTTGCAATGTTTGCTAGTTGGTCCAACTTGTCAAAGAAGCAGAACACACAATGTTAATGTGCCAGTGCTGCTCCAGAACACACAATGTTAATGTGCCAGTGCTGCTCCAGAACACACAATGTTAATGTGCTAGTGCTGCTCCTGAGACGTGCAGGCCCAGGATGCCTTCGTCGAGGCCACTCGCGTTCGCGACGGGACCTTCATCGGAACAGGTCCGCTCCCATTCTCAAGGCCAGCTGCAGGGCTCTCCAGCACGCCGGCGTCCGGTAACCTGACGACGCAGCTATCAACCCTGAAATCGAGAGGTGCTCGCCATCACGTTGCATTGCAATCCATATATTCCTGTGAATCAAAAGCAAAAAATTGGTTCATCATCGTTTACCCGTGAATAGTGGAGAAGGTTTGCCTGGCCTGGACCTGAACTCCGGATGGAACTGAACGCCCACAAAATACGGGTGCCAAGGCAGCTCCAGTATCTGCAGACGAAAATTCAGTGTCAAGCATGCAGTGAGATGAGATCCCCGTGCTGGACAACCGACAACCATGCTGCGAGAAAGATTTCGTTACCTCCAGCGGCGGTGGCGTCGCGGCAGAGGAGAGCAGACGCGGCGGCGCGGCGGAGGAGAGCAGCAGCGGCGCGTGGAGCGTCGGGTGCGGCGCGGCGTCTGGCGTTGAGCGTCGGGGGCGAGATGGGGGCGGCGCGGCGTCTGGGGTCGTGCGTCGCGCCTCGGGTGTGCGTCGGGGGTCGCGTTCCGTGGCCCCCGATCGGCGGCGGCGGCGGTCTGGGATACGGAACGGTACGGTGACGGCGTTTCCACGTGAGTGCTTCTGGGGTGTACGTGACGGCGTTTCCACGTGAGTGCTTCTGGGGTATATTTTGCAAAAGGAGAGATTAGGGAGGGATGAGTGGGAGGGGTTAATTGCTAATCTCTCCCACCATTAGCCATATCCATCGGATTTAGATCCAACGTTCCACGTTAGAGTTTTCATAGTTTGCACACGAAATTGGTTTCCATAGCATACGCTCCCTATATATATATATATATATATATATATATATATATATATATATATATATAAAGAGAGAGTAGTCTGTAGCTAGCTACAGAATATATTCTGTAGCCAGGCCGCTGACCGCACCATGCCGACCGACCCATCGAGCGCATGCAGGTGCATGCTGGCGGGGAGCAGTCATCCGGTTTACCATAATTATTGACGGTCTCATCAAAATGAATGCAAAAATTAATTATTGAGTTACTATATGACCTGTACGTGCATGCGACCATCGCTGGAGCTACCGTAACTGCAGGGACGTTATTAATGTGGCCAACCATAAGTGGTTCTCCTTGATTTGCTCAGGTTGTATAGATGGTCATCATGTCGTGTCGTACTGGTCCGTGTCGTGTCTGGTCGTGCTTCGTGTCTGACTATGTCATGTCTGGTCGTGCTTCGTGCTTGGTTGTCGGCCCAAGGCACGGCCCACGGGCCGTTTTGCCGTGCCGAGCTGCCTATCGTGCCGGGCCGGCCCATGGCCCGTCATGCGAGAAACACTTCAAAATTCTCACAAGTGTTCATCATTTTCAGTTTTTCACAAGTATTTATCATTTTTAACATGTCACAACTCAATTATTAGCTGTCACAAATCATTTTAACAAGTTATTTTAACTAAATTAGTCGTTGAAATCACAATAACCGGATCGCTCCCGTGCCACCTCTTAGATCGGGCCGTGCTCGTGTCGTGCCACGTGCCTAGGTGACGGCCCAGGCACGGCGTGCCATGGACCGGGCGTCGTGCCTCGTGCCTTATGGCTAAGTATATGGCCAAGTGGTATTCATGCAAAGCTAACCAGGGTTACGAATGCACCTACAAAGATTATTTACTAGAATCTGCATTAAGTATTTACGAGAATTAGCATAAAACATATTTACCAGAATTGACACCAAGAAATAATTACGACAATCTACACTAAGAATTATTTACTAGAATTTGCATTGGGTATTTACGAGAAACTGCACTAATAATTTACGAGAATCTGCATTAAGTATTTACGAGAAGCTGCACTTATAATATTTACGAGAAATTTTGTAGTGCGTTTGTCTACGAGAGTTTTATACTATACATATTAACGAGAATTTTATACTGTAAATATTTACGAGAATTTTGTACTGCAAATGGTTACGAGAATTTTGTACTATAAATATTTACAAGTTTTATACTATGAATTATTTACTAGATTTCTTTTGCATATTTACTAGAATATTAAAATGTATTGGGTATTACTATAGTAATTATTTGGCAGCAGAGAATAGTTTATTGCGTGGCTGGTGCGTTACTGCCTCTGTCCGGCTCGCGTTAATTTCAGGCAGCTGAGTGAACCACGTGATTGAGCGGAGCTGCAGCATGCAGGGTAGCTAAGGTTTTTTTTTTTTTGGAACTTTATTAACGTGGCCAACCGTAGTTGATTCTCCTTGATTTGCTCATGTTGATTTCGGCAAATCTGGTTGATCGTGCCGTATGCATGCAAAACTAATGTGCGTGTGCGTGACGAGAAGACATATGTGTACATGCGCATGCAAGGATGTGCACACATGTATATTGACCTTTTTGTTACCAATATAGTATATGGTGATATATGGCAAATATTCTACAGGAGTTATCAGATTCATGCATCAAGAGATTTACAGAATAGTAAATGTTCCTAGCAAGAGTTTGTATTCAAATAATTATAGTAACTCCAAATAAGGATTATCGTTACTATAATGGCTAAACCAATTTACTGCAAGCGAGACTAATTTACCATAAAGTAATTATGATAATTAGGATTGTTTGGAACAACAATTAAGATAATCAGGTATCATAATTTTCGTGTTGATTTCTGATAATGCTGGCAAAAAGAAAGCATAATTTTTAATCTGCAGATCACTGGATAAGTGCAGCTGATACAAAATAAGAAATTTGTCATGGATCGATTAAAGTACTTTGAGATTAGGAGGGGAAAACCAGAACTTATAAAATAACAACTATGATGATGTGTGATCCAATAGAACAACAGCTTTACACAACACAAGAGAAAAATAGATGTAGAGTGAAGCAATAATCGAATTCTATGAAATATGGTACTGATGCACTACGGTGCATGAAAATAGATGCGTTGCATTATAGCTTCCACACCGGCGAGTACGTTTGGTCACCGATCACGTACGTAAGCCAAACCTGCTGCTGGTACGAGTCTCTTCTCGTGGCCGCGCGCTTGTCCGGCAGCAATGATTTGACGCCGCAGATGGCCGGCCGATTGCCCAGACGAGGTCGCCGGGATGGGGACCCGCCACTCTGCTGGTCCATGCACGTATCAACAGCCATTGGATGACACAAGACCTGCAGGTTCACCGGCAGATGAGACGATGTCCGGGAGCGGCGACGCCGTTGCTCACCGAGGGATGGAACCAAGGCGCCGCCACCACATGAGCCGGGAGGGTGAGCTCGCCGCCGTTGAGACAGGGAGGGGTGCTGACGACGAGACCACCGTTGCCGGGGGTGCTGTCCGCATGGGCATCGGCACCTCACACTGCCCCACCGTCGCACGACCCAACAGCGCCCCGTCCACCGGCGTCGAGGTGTATCTGCGAGGGTGTATCTGGTCGCGATGAAGCTTGTGGCGCAAATGGGTTAGATTGCCGCAAATGAAGGAGGTGTCGTTGCTTTTGTGGACTGGACGGTGGAAAAGGAAAGGGGAAAATTTACGAGCGTTGGGTCTGGTGAGGCAATGATGAGCCTGGTCCTGTAATAATGGTGTGCATGCGCCTCGGTCAGGAGGGCTGGACCAGACACGCGCATTGGGTCTGGCTAGAGAATATAATATTTTGTAGCTAGCTACAGGTAGAGTTCTATATATATATATGAAAAAGTCTACTTTACTCTGAACTATCAAACTATCTACTTTATCTTTGAACTTTCTAAAACCGTTTATTTTACCCCTTAGACGGTTTTTAACCGTGGTTTTGCTACAGTAACAACTGTTTTCTCTTTTTTTCTTTATTTTCGCTGAATCTTTGAAAAATCATAGTAAATTATAAAAAAATTATAAAATAGAAAATCCAATTTTGTTAGACTCTACATGAGTAGATCTACACAGTGAACATATAATATAGTATGCTTTAGTACAAATTTTTTGCTATAAAAAAATTGGATTTGTTCACTGTAAAGCTATAACAAAAACTTCGTACTAAAGCATACCATATTATATATTCACTGTGTAGATCTACTCATGTGGAGTCCAACAAAATTGAATTTTCTATTTTACGATTTTTCTATGATTTACTATGATTTTTCAAAGATTCAACGTAAATAAATCAAAAAGGCAAAACTGTGGTTACTGTAGCAATACCACAGTCAAAAACCGCCTAACGGTAAAATAGGGTAAAATAGACGGTTTTGGAAAGTTCAGGGGTAAAGTAGACCGTTTCATAGTTTGGGGGGTGAAGTAGACTACCTTTAATAGGGCTGGGGTCAGATACAACGGCGGGGCGATAGATGGAACGAGTAACGGAGCCAGGCAGGGCTGGGGTTAAGTGATTAGGAAGGTAATGGCGGGAGGGTTTAAGTGAATAAATGACTCACCTTAATCTAAGACCATCGGATTAGAATCCTGTGAGCTTAATTAGAGTTTGCGTAGTTTGCATAGCTAGTTGATTTTCATACCATACGCTATCATATATATATATATATATATATATATATATATATATATATATATATATATATAAAAGTAGGATTTCTTTGAACACTAACAGAGAGTCACATCACATAGTAGTAAAAAAACAATCAACCTATGTTGCTAGACCGGGTAAAGAAAACTGAACTTACTAAATCAGCATACAACATATCTTGGAATCCTACCATATAAACTATTGCACAGGTAGGCATATGTATTTTGAACCATAAATTATGTAGCAGCAAAGTATATAAATTTAGAAACTATGCATATAACTTCATTGAGTTGCTACTAAACTGAATCAAACTACCTTTTTTGGTTCCATGGACAAACTACCTTTTTAACTGAATCTAGGAGATTACCTTATTATGGCCAGATCAAATCTGTCGGTAATGCCAACAACTTCATTTGTATTGCCGTTGGCATTGTAAAGGAAGGCTCAATGTTCTTCAGTGGAACTGCAACCAGATCGTCGACAAATTAATAAAAGAAATGATTGTGAAACCTGCCTGCAGTCGTGCACACCACAAGAACAAGAACAACACCAGATTGTGGAACTAAAATTATTAATTTTTTCTTGGCAAAATCCATGTGACCCAAAAACCAAAATCCACATGACCCAACAAAATCACATCCTGAGGACTTGAGAATTTGAGGAAAGCTAGGATTTCAACCTGGCAAAGAACACAAGCACAGATCGACGCTCGACTCCGGAGCCGACAAGTTGAGAGAAGGAGCAAGGGAGAAAGGACGCACCGGGGGCCAGATCGCGCTGGTCTGTGGGGTGCTACCGCGCCACCATGCCTGGGGAGGGCAGGGCGCTCGCACCACGCCGCCGCGAAGGGGCGCAGTCACCATAGAACCGCCGTGCCGCCCCCGCACCGCTGCGTGACGGAGGACGGGCGCTCGCCCGCGCCACCGCCATCGCCGTCCGCTGCCGCCACGTCGGGGACAGCGACGACGCTCGCGTCGCCGCCGCCGTAGCACTATTCGCGTGAGGAGGGAGTGAGGGAGAGAAGGAGGCAGAGGCAGGGGTCGGGGCGGGAGCGGCAGAGGTGGCAGCGCCGGCGCTGGCAGCGGTCTCCCGCGACGCCGCCATCGGGAGAGGGGATATTTAATTTTTTTGTCACTCTTATCGTTTGCACGAGCCCGTTTGGCACCGTTGTACGCGCTCCTAATCTTTTGCCACTGAAGTGATCACAAACTCTAATTTTGTAAACATTTTGGCTGCGTGGCATGCCAACTCAGCTGTCCACCGTGGCAGGGGCACGTGAAAAGACTCAGCTGCCCCTTGCCTTATCTCTTCACCGAGTCGGGCCGAACCGGTCGTCCCTCACTCGGCTCCACTCGGCTTCTTCGCGCGGGGGAGGCCTGTTGACCTAGGCGGGCGGCGCGGGGAGCTCTGACGGCGCGTTCGGCGAATAGCTCTGACGGCACGGCGCGGGGAGCTTCTTCTCCGTGGATGTAGGTCCACCTTCCTCCCCTCCCCCCTCTCTTCCCCCGCTCATCTCATTTGTATGGCTTAGGGTTGCGTTGCCGTTGGGATGGCAGCTAGGGTTAGGGTTTTGATTTTGTTTGCGGTCATTACAGTGCGTTACCGCGCTTCGTAGGTAGTGGATTTGTTCGTGTTGCACAATGAAGTCGTCAGATTGTCCGCCTTGGTAAGTTAGATACTGTGATATTGTCGTCCCGATATTGTCAGACGTCTGTGGACTTGGATCAGTATCTAATTACACGATTTTTTTTATTGTGGACATGTGCCATGATTGATCCTGGCAATGGGTTTAGAATTTTTGTTGAATGTGCTAAGTTCACAAATGCTTGCAAAGGATTAGAGGGTGTTGTCAAATCTGTTTTCCCTGAAGCTGAGCATAGGGAGTGCTTCAAACATCTAATGGACAACATGAAGAAGAAATTTAGAGGTGCAATCTATTCCAAGTACATGTGGCCTGCTGCCAGGTCCTATCTCCCAGAAAAGCATGAGTATCTCATGAGCAAGGTGTATGCTGCTTCTAGTGCAGTTTTGCCATGGCTAAATGAGCATCATAAGTTGTTGTGGGCCAGATCCAAGTTCTCACCTGACATCAAGTGTGACTACATCAACAATAAGTTGGCTGAATCATGGAATTCATGGATCAAGGAGCACAAAGACCTGCCTGTGTATGCCTTAGCTGATGCTATTAGGGAGTAGACACTGAAGTTATTTGCAAAGAGGAGGATTATATCTAGAGAACTAAAGGGAACCATACATCCTGTTGTGGTTCATCAGATGAATGCTGCATCAAAAGGTGGTTCATCAGATGAATGTTGCATCAAAAGGACTGAGACACTTGAAGGTCACAAAAGGGGACAGAAACCAAGCAGAAGTGTCAGTAGTTTTCAAAGATGAAGAAGTGAAAAGACATGTTGTTTATCTAGATGAGAAAACATGTACTTGCAGAGAATGGGAGGTCAGTGGAAAGCCCTGCCATCATGCATTGGCTGTCATAACCACAAAGAGGAACCCAAATATGAAAAAATACATAGACATGACTTTCTCTGTTGAGAAATTTCAGGCTGCATATGCTGGAGTCATACCAAACATCACTGATAGGAATCAGTGGCCTGAAGTGGATAAAGGTTTCAAGTTGCAGTCACCAGTTGCCAAACCAAAAAAGAAAACTGCTGGAAGACAAAGAAAGAATAGGATTTTATCTTGCTTGGAGAGGACTGGGAAAGCCACAAGACAATCAAAGTGTGTTGGTTGTGGTGAACTTGGGCACAGGAAAGGTAGCTCCAATTGTCCCCTAACTGGCACTAAGAAAAGGTATCTCTCTAACTTCATACATCTTCATTTTGTTACTACTAGTTATTCTAACTAACTGACAATGTAGGAAAAGGAGCAACAAGACTAAAGCAACAGTGGGGAGGAAGAAGTCTAAGTCTGATGCACCCAAGGATGGTTCTTCATCCAAGCAACCTTCTCCTACCATACCACCTCCAAACACTCCAAGAACAAGGGGAGCTGCTGCTAGGGAAGCTGCAGCTGTAGCTGCCCAGACAGCTGTTGCAGCAGCAACAGAAGCTGTACCAACTCCAATTCCACCAGCCAAGACAACCAAGAGGTTTGTGACATCCAATTTGCATTTGTCTGCCTCATTTATGTGCCTATCTAACATCTGTCTTGCCCAGGAGGCTGCCCTTAAATGAGCCTATACCACTAGAGATGGTTCTCTCTGAACCAGCTGCTGCACCTGCTAAGAAGATGACGCCCAGGAAGAAACAATTGGGTACCAAGGTGAAGAAAGCCACTCCAACCAAGCGTGGGAGGACCTGAGGGTTTGGTTGTGATGAATGATTTTGGGAAACTTTGTAATGGCTGTGCAACCATCAAAACTGTGATGGATGGTTGTACTTTTGCTATGAAAATTGTGATCACTCTGTTTGGATGTAATTTTGGGGTGCCAGTCATGGCAAAAAATATGTAATGGCTCTGATGGATGGATGGATGGTTTGTCTGTTGGTGATAATGGCTCTGTTGCCCTGCTACTCTTATTACCAACTAGCTTAGACTTTGTTAGCAACAAGACTGTCATCACTCTGTTGCTGGAACATGTAATGGATATGCTTATGACCTTGTTTTATTGCAAACTGCATGTGTCAACTGTGTAATGGATATGTTGCCCCTTGTGTTGCTAATCTTGTTATATTTCAAGCACTGTGTTGTTCAATTCTTATAAACCACATCATTCAAACCATTCCTTTGCATTAGAGATAAGGTTCACAGATACAAGAGGTTCATAGATACATGAGCTTCATCGGCAAATGCCAAATTACATATGACCTAAACACTACTTCATAACATACACAATACCTACAACTAGCAGTCCACCAAGAACCAACACCAACAACTTCACAATTGAGATCAACTTCTCCATCTGTGATTGCATTTGCCAATGAACTGATGGATTTGACTCTGCTTCTACCTCTCCTTCTCTTTCAGAATCTGCAACCACTTCTTGCAGTGTCACCTTGCCTAGCAAAACCAACTTCTTTAGGTAATTCTTTTGCCATTCGAAGAAGGGACAAGTAGTTGGATCCTACAAACATAAAAATGACAGTGAGTTTCAATCTCTCCCCAACAATGCAGACCCCAATCACAAAAAAATAAAAAAATGGAAGAGCAAGTAGATCTCACCCCTTGCACGTTCATCGGGCACTTGAAGAAAACCCTACCATAATTGTCCTCTGTCCATGCCCGCAGCTCGATGACCCGAGCCTGGCCACATTCAGGGCACTGGATCAATGGGAGCCCGGTCTCATCTCCCGCAAACAAGGTGCGTCGCCTAGGGTAAATGGTCGGCCTAGCCGTGGGCCGAGAAGCCCTGCTACCTTGCCTGCTCGACTCTGCCCCCCGCCAGCGAGGGGACGACATGAGCGCAGCGAGATGGGATGCGGATGACGAGGTCAGCAAGAAGAAGAAAGGAGAAGAATAATGGGGGGAGGCGTTGGAGAAGAAGCCGAGTGGAGCCGAGTGAGGGACGACCGGTCCGGCCCGACTCGGTGAAGAGATAAGGCAAGGGGCAGCTGAGTCTTCCCTGCCACGGTGGACAGCTGAGTTGGCATGCCACTCAGCCAAAATGTCTACAAAATTAGAGTTTGTAATCGCTTCCGTGGCAAAAGATTAGGAGCGCGTACAACGGTGGCAAACGGGCTCGCGCAAACGATAAGAGTGGCAAAAAAATTAAATATCCCTCGGGAGGGACGGAGAGGAGACGAGAGGCTTCGGAGTTTTTTTCTTTTTTTTACCGATAGGAAAGGGGAGGTATTTTTCTTCTTTGTTACCGATAGGAAAGGGGAGGAGTAGTTGGTGTAGGCATCCAGAGTATCTGCACTCATAGTCTTCTATATTTATCCTCTATACGTCTTAGTCACCAAGATTCTCTCCTCTATCTCATCCTCTATACCATGGTGGGGCCCACATCTCAGATTTTTTTCCTTTTTTTACCTCACTCCCTCCCCCACTCTCTCTCCCCAACCCCATCCCTCTCCCTCCCCGTTCTCTGTCCTCGGCGCCCAGGGGCGCGGCGCGGAGGCCAGGGGCGCGGCGGCGCGCGCGTGCAAGGCGGCCGCGGGCCGGTGGCGCGAGCAGGGGAGGCACGGCGGCGGAGGCCAGGGGCACGGCGGCGCGTGCGTGCAGGGCGGCCGCGGGAGGCCATGTGCGCCTCCGACGAGAGGCAATGGGCGCCGCGGCGGTGCTGCTGGAGGCCGGCGGCTCGTCTCCCCTGCTCTCTCCCCACCCACATTTTCCCTCTTTCTCCCCTGCACCTTCTCTCCTCCTCGTCTGCGCCGCCAGCGACCCTGCTCCCTACCGCGGGGTGCAGCTCCTCCCCACCCATGGCTTCTCGCGATGGCGCCGCTGCCACCTTCCAAGTCTACCGGCCTATGCCCGCGCCGTCACCGGCCCCGTGTTCCAGCTCACCCGCGAGCTCGGGCTCAAGTCGGACGGGCAGACCATGGAGTGGCTGCTCCGCCAGGCCGAGCCCTCCATCCTGGCGGCCACGGGGTCCAGCACCACCCCGGCCGTCAGGCGCGGCCCGTGGCGGCGCCGACAGCGTGGGGCTCTCGCCCGCGCAGGAGGCGGAGAAGCGGGAAGAGGTGGCGGTGCAGGGGCGGAGCTCCCTGCGGCGGGGCTGGGAAGGCGCAGTATCTCCTCCGGCGACCCCTGCCTCTTCTCCGGCGTGCGGCGGCGGAACTCCTCGGCGCGCGGGCTTCTCACTCCCCTGCTCCCTGCTTTGCCGCTGGGCCCCATGCCACGTCTGCAGGTAGCGGGCGTCTGCTACCTGCTACGAATACCGGACGAACGGGCTTCCAGGACGGTTTGCAGGACACCACTGCAGCGGTTTTGGACCACTATCCTCTGCTGGACCGGGATAGAGGACCCAGTGCAGCTAGTCTTATTACATTGGAATAAAAATTAACAGTGCTGTAAAGCAAATAGCAAATCTCACCGTGAACTACTGGATCCAAAGGACGGTAACAAATTTGCTACCGTGGACGTGCTCAACGCCGGCGGAGTGTTGCGGCCTTGTTTCTCTTAATTTCGCTTCTCGAGTCAAACCTTTCTAACTTAAACTTAGTGTAAATAAAAATAATCATGTTTATTAATTTCATTTTTATATACTTGATTAAAATAAAAAAAATAGCTTGTCGAAAAACAAGATGTAAAAGTATTCGTGGGACGGAAGGAGAAGTATCCAGTAATACGGCAAGACGGTTTTTTTTCTGAATGCTATATAGCACCCATATGGCTTGGGGGATTTTTTTAGGCCGACACCCGTCGACACGGGGCGAAGCCAATATGCGACACGTATGCGAATAGGATTCTGATCCACCGGCCGTACCCGGGGAGTCCGGTCCCAACGTGACGCTATGGTAAGACCGATCCATCCACGAATTTGTCCATCTACGTGGGCGACTATTCCAGACCACCGACACGAGGACCGCCCACCCGTTTCCGAATCCGAAGCAAGACAAAAGATTTCGGAGAGACCCCGCCGCCGTGCCCGTGCACCGCGCACGCACGAACGAAGCCGAACGGACGGTCATGGGGACTGCGGCCTCCCGGCGCCGTGCAGCCGGCCGTCACCCAGCAGAGCAGCAACGCGCTGGAAGCAGCAGGAAAGAGAAGGCCGGAGGTTACCCGACCCAGCGGCATGGACGCCATGGAGGCGAAAGCCGAAAGGCAACAGGATGGAGAAGCAGGCACGGTCGTGGAGGCAGCTCCACGGCTTTTCGGATCGCGTCGAGCCTGCCAAGAACAGGCAGGGTTACGCACCCCGCTACTTTGCTGACGCCGTCGAGGCCTTGTTGAAGTTGAAGCACGCCAAAGAAGCAGATTTACATCAAGGCGAAATTGGAGGCTTGCACGTCAGTGCTCATGGCCGAGGGTGCTAGCCTTGCTCTAGCATCGGCAGTCAATGACAAACTCAACCTCAACAACATCAATTATCTGTCGGACTGTCAACACCTAGTCCATTTTCTCAATAGGGATGACAATTCAGAGCTTCCAGACTGGAGAATCAAACACTTCACGCAATTCATCTCCAATCAAACAGGAAATTCAAAGTCCAAGATTTACAAGATCCATAGGAGATTCAATACCACTGCTCATGGCCTAGCAAGAGAAGCAAAGCAAGTGTCATCTACCCACAATGGTCTACTAGAATTCACTTGTTTCCATCACCATCATGAGCAGCGATGTAATCTGTACCAGGCTCTACGATCCGTAAGCCTTAACAATGTAACAATCCTAGCAGCATGTTGCTGCTAATTATAAAGTTGTTTTTTGTCAAAAAAAAAAGTCAGCTAGCATCACCAGACTCGACAGGGGACGACGCAAACCAGACTCGACAGGGGACGACGCAAACCAGACTCGACAGGGGACGACGCACATGTCGACGGTGCGTGTTCAATTCGACAAAGTCAGCATCACGTGTTACGGAGTATTTAGCTAGCTACAGTATATGGCTGAATTGAATGCCACACGCGTTAGTCAGTATCACGGACGAAGCATGGATTTCCGATGAGACCTGCACCATGGTTGTTTTGCAATCTTCCCTTTTTATTCATCATAGACAAACGGATGTTGCAAGTGATGGCCTGTAAGTAAGGCCTTATTCGTTAGGGAGGAAAATGCATCGACAGTCCTTGAAGTTGGCATGAGGTGTCACTTAGGTCCCCGAATTTTTAAAGTGATATCTGCAGGTCCTTAAACTTGACAGAGGGTGTCATCTAGATCCCAAACTTTCAAAGTGATCACTGCAGGTCCTAAACTTGACAGAGGGTGTCATCCAGGTCCCAGTTACTGTAGCTATTCGGCACAGAATTTTTTAAAAAGAAAATCTAAATTCGGGTCACGGTATATAAATTTTGTAAAATATTCTAAAAATTGTATCTTGTTAATACGATCTCGGATGAAGATGATTTTTATATGAAAATTGTAGCTCTCGACGGGATCTACAACTTTCTAGTTTTGGGTTTTTTTAATTTGAGGTCGTTAAGACACTCAAAAAAATTAAATACATTTTCAGCAGTATATTAATCGCGTATAATTGCTTATCGCCTTAGAAAAATCATATCTTTTTTATACACTATCAGATGGAGATACTTTCTATACGAAAGTTGTAGCGCTCGATGGCATCTACAACTTTCTAGTTTTGAGTTTTTTAATTTAAAGTATTTAAGAGGCTAAAAAATTTAAAAATGCAAAACCACTGTACATGAACTAAAATCGGCATTTTATTTTTTTGTATTTTAACTTTTTAAAAGTTATGATTTTAACTTTTTGCATTTTATACAACGCTCTTGTAATGAGCGCTTGTAACGTTTTGCATTTTTAAAAGTTAAAATACTAATTTCAGTTCATGCATAATGGTTGTATATTTATTTTTTTTAGAATCTTAAAGACTTTAAACTAAAAAAGCTCAAAACTAGAAAGTTGTAGGTGTCATAAAGCGCTACAAGTTTTATATAGAAAGTATCTATATCTGATAGCGTATAAAAAAAGATATGATTTTTTACAAGGCGACAAACGCTTTTACGCGATTAATATACTGCTGAAAATGTATTTAATTTTTCAGGTGTCTTAACGATCTCAAATTAAAAAAAATTATAACTAGAAAGTTGTAGATCCCGTCGGGAGCTACAACTTTTATATAAAAATCATCTTCATCCGAGATCGTATTAAAAAGATACAATTTTTAGAATATTTTACGAAATTTATATACAGTGTCCCGAATTTAGATTTTCTTTTTTAAAATTATGTGCCCAAATAGATATAAGTAACGAGGACCTGGATGACATCCTCCGTCAAGTTTAGGGACCTGCAGTGATCACTTTGAAAATTTGGGACCTAGATGATACCCTCTGCCAAGTTTAGGGACCTGCAGATAGCACTTTAAAAATTTGGAGACCTAAGTGACATCTTATACTAACTTCAGGGACCGATGGTGTATTTTCCTACTCGTGAGGTAACATACGTATAAGCACTTTATTTACTACGGAGTAATAACTACTCCACGTGCCATAACAATATCGCCACGCTTATACGCGTGTATAGTTGTACTCCACTACTCCTCGTGGGCAGAGCACGATATCGTAGTTGGAGCCCTTTGGGCAGCTGAAGGTGCTGGACTGCTGGTCTGGTCATCCTTGGCGTAGCTGTAGGCGTCCGGGCACAAGAACCTGGAGGTGTCGCCGCCGAGCTTCTCGCACGCGCTGGCGCAGCCGCCGGGCACCTTGAGCGCGGCGGGGCACCTGGCGTTGACGTCGGCCTTGCAGCTCGGCCCCTTGCCGCCGCACTGGAACGACATGGGGCACGTTGAAGCCGTCCACCAGGGAGATGTCGATGTAGTCCGGGTTGCCCAGCGTGTACTCGGCCAGCGTCGCGGGGGTCTCCCGGACACGGTGCACGTACGCCAGCGCGCCGCCGCAGTCCCCCGTCTGGCACGTCCCGCGCCCGCTGCCGTCGAAGCTGCACCCCGTGCGCGCCCAGATCCGCGCATGCGCCGTGCCCGCGGGCACCTGCACCGTCCACGTCTTCCCCGGGTTCAGCCGCGCGCCGCCGCCCGGGAGCGCCGCCGGCCACAGCGGGCGTGTCCTTGCAGCGGTTGATCACGTTGAAGGTGGCCGCGCGCGTCGACTGCTGCAGAGGCGGCGAAGAGGGCCACGGCGAGGAGGAGAACGGAAGACGATGACTTGGCCATGGTTGATTATTTGCTAGCCGTATGCACGGTAGTGTACGTACTGCCAGTCGGTTGCTCAGAAGCAAGTTCTGAAGCCCAGATGTGCAGCGTGTGCGTGCTGTGACTTTTGTGAGAGGTGTTGGATGAGGGGGTTCATGTGTTGCTGGGTATTTATAGATGCATGCGGTGAGTCCGGTTGGTAGCATGGCATGATGCATGGTGTGGTTGCGTGTGGAAAATTCCCAACAAATTCCACAAGATGATGCGTTCGTGTGTTTGGTATGCTGGGATGAGGTGTCCTAAAACTATTGATCAGGTCAACAGGTCTACGCCCTAGATCTACGTACAGAGCCGGGACGGCGTGATGCCACGCGTGGCGCGCGCGGGAGACGACGCCATCCTTCGAGATGAGGCGCTAGCTGAGGATAGGCTTACCCCCTTCGCCATTCTTCCCCAAAGAAAACCGAGCAGAGCGGCGGCGCCGTGTGCTCGATCTCCGGCCAGCCGCCCACCCGCCTTCGATTCATCACACCAGAGCCTCGCCCGCCACCGCAGCTACCCCCTCGACCACCCATTCTCTTCCCCATGGACTACAGCCTGAGGAGACCAGTCCGCCATGTCCGCCGCACCGGTGAGGTCGTTAGGGTGGGGGGTTTGAAGGAAGAAGGGGTCCGACGGAGAGTTGCTGCGCTCGCGCTACACCGCCTCGCGCGCGACCTGTCCGCGAGGACCACCGCTTCAAGGTGTTGGCCACCGACTGCGCCGCGGAGCCAGATGCGGCTGCTGTGTCTGCGAGGAGCACGGCGACCGTGCCTGAGGCGGCGGCCCGTTGCAGCAGTCGACTCCAGTTGCAGCAGCGACGCCGCGAACGCAAATGTGTCGGAGATGGTGATCGAGCAGGTCGAGCGTGACGTTCGCCTGGGCACCTGCGCCAACTTGCCGTGCGGAACGACGACGCCGACAGCCTGCGGCCGAGCGGTGGGCATTGGCAAGCAGGTTCGTGGCACTCGAGATGTTGCTGCTGAGTCTTGGCATTCTTGGTATATAGTACTACCATTTTGGTTTCTAAAATAATTCATGAGTATTTTTCTAGGTGTGAACTGCTATCAAATTTAAGGCATCAGTCATCATTTGCTTCACCTATTCTGAGTGGGGTGCAGTGTGTATATATACAAATGAATATTGCTTGTACAGGGCTGCAAGGTGATCTGACTTATTTTTTCAGTGTTTGAAGTATTGGATCTGACATGGAACGAAATATGTTTTTTCATTTGCTTATCACTTGACAACAGTCTTTTGTTTGGAGAAATGCCAGATATATTAGCACTCGCTGGTGGTGGTAACCTCACCAAAACAATACCTAGGTGTTGGCACCTTATGTCGTGCGGCCAACCTGTAACACTCTAAAATTTGAAAATAGAAATTAGATTTGAATTTGCTTTAATTTGATTTATTTCAAATAATTTTTGTGATCATAGAATTAAATAAATAAAACTTAAAATAAATATGTCATGCTAGGGTTTAACATGGTTGTGCATTTCATGCCTCTGTATTTTTTCCTTGTGTTGGTTTGAATTTGCAAAATCTAGAAAATGTTTCAAAATCTATTTAGAAAATCATTTGGAAAAGAAAAGCAAAAAGAAAAGAAAAGGAAATGGAAAATCCTTTTTCCCTCCCTCTCTCTGCTTTCGGCCTGTTGGCCCGAGAAGCCCACCGACCTGCCTCCCCTCTTCCCCTCTTGGGCCAGCCTCCCTCTCTCGCGGCCCAGCTCACCCCGCCGGCCCGCAAAGCCGCTGTCGCCTCCCTTCTCCCTTCTCCCGCTGACGCATCGGGCCCGCGTGTCAGCGTCTTCTTCCCCCTCGGTTCCGAACCGGACTCTGTCCGCCGCGCCGCGTAGCGCCGCGACGCCGCGTCCGCATCGCGTCTAGGCGTGCGCGCCCCGGTCTCTGCCTCTGCCTCCTTTAAATAGCGACCCCACGCCGCCGTTTTCCCCCACCTCGCCTCGTCCTTGCCTCGTTTCGCAAGCCGCAGAGCGCCGCCGCCGAGCAGAGCTCCGCCGCCGAGCCGCCAACCGCCGTTCCGCGCAACTCCGGCCGCCGTAAGTTTCCCCGAGCCGCGCATCGTCTTCGCGTAACTGCGGAACGTCTTCCCTTCCCCTTTTCTCTCTCTTTTGTGCTCTGGTTCATCGTGTCGCCGTGCACAGGGGTCCCGCCGCCGCTGTCTCTCGTCGCCCGGCCAGTGCCCTAGGTGAGCTCGCCTCCCTCTCCTCTCTCTCCCGGTGCTCTCGGATTTGGAAACCGAGCACCGTAGCGCCCGATCGACTTCCACCGCCGAGCACCGCCTCGGGCCGGCCATGGCGCCGCCGTCCTCCGCCCTGCTCCGGCAGCCGCGCCGCCCTCTCCCTCCCTCCTTCTAATCTGGGCCGTCCAGATTAGATCGGATGGATCTGATCCATCCATACCCCTTCGGCCTGGCAGTTTTGCTAAAGAGCCCCTGCTCTTTTCGGCCACTCAACCCGCAGTCCTAAAGCGGCTTCCAGCTTTACGTTTTCCCCTATGGAAAACGTATTCCCTTTTCAGATCTGTTTTATTTTGAAAATAAAAGAAAATCTCTATTTACAGATTTGCCACTGATCTTTAAATGCTTATAATTTGCTCGTTTTAAATCCAAATCGATCCGTTCAAGTTGCGTTAGATTCGTAGTTTTATGCTCTATCCAGTAGTATAGTTTTCATCTATGTTAATTACTTTTGAAAATAAAAGTAAATTAATTCTTTTAATGCTTTAATCTTGCCCTTTTCAAAATCTTGTTTAATCTATAGTTTATTCGTTTTAGATCCGATTAGTGTGTTTCTCGCGTCTTTGTGACCGTAGTAAAGTATAGATCTGTTTTATAACCTTTTTAAAACCTCTTTATTATGTATGGTGTATTGTTCTAATTAAATCTTTATTGCTTCGTGTATGCTTGTTCGGATGATTGCGTGGTGATGTTGATGGAGTACAGCCGGTGAGATCTTCGGTGAGCAAGAGTTCTTTGCAGCAGATCAGGACCACCAAGAGCTTTGTGATCAAGGAAAGTTTAACATGGGATCATCCTTGTTACCTATTCAGCTTAATCAATGTAGTCATATTGTATGTGTCTAATTTTGATTCCTATTTAGATCTTTACCAAAGCTTGTTACCTTGTATGTTGTCACCATGGGTTTTCGTGCATATGGGTAGCTCTGCTATGCTTTACATGATGAATACTGAATCGAATATTGATTAATGATATATGCAACAATGAGATAAAATTTGCTTTTGTAGCAACATGGAATAGGACCCCACTGTAGGGCAAAAGCTGGGATTTAAATGCGACCATGAGTGCTATAATGGCTCTGGCTTTAGTTAAGTATGAAGTTTGGACTAGCATGCTTGTGGTTCGTGAAAGGCACCTTTGCCGAGCTGGTTATGGGGTATAGCTTGTGTGGGAACCGCTGCGGGTGGTACTATCGGGGTGTCCCATATTCCCCTTTGTATTGGGTCCGTAGGGTCCGCTACATGCTAGAAAGAGCTTTTGAAAGACTTCATAGTGCTGCCCGCTCACCTTGGAAGTGTTTTGGGAGTTGCAAACCCGGGCATATGGGCAACACGGCTTGTGGGTAAAGTATATGACCTCTGCAGAGTGTAAATCTATCATGATAGCCGTGCTCACGGTCACGAGCGGCCTGAAAAACTCACAGTGTAGATGATCATATTGTTTAATTGTTAATGTTGATTACTACTCTTATCATGTGGTTATTAATTGGGTTATGCATAATTAAAACTAAGTGTTGGTAAAACTTGACCAAGATAAAAGCTACCGCAGTAAGACAGTGTCAGCCTTTTGAGCTTCATAACCCTATGTTACTCTTGCTGAGTACTTTAAGTTCTCACTCTTGCTTTCTCAACCCCTTCAGATGGCTATGAAGACTACCGTGAGGAGTACTAGGCTAGTGGTCAACCAGTCGACGTTCCCTGTGAAGTGGAGCTTCGTCGCGAGAGTTATCTTTATTTTCCGCTGTTATGTTCAAGAATATTATTCGTTATGTAATAAGCACTCAGTGATGGTACTATTTAGAGATTTGTCGGCTTATGTGTGTGATTGATCTCTAGGCACACATGAGTTATTCGCATTCAATTTTATTCTTAAAATTGGGTGTGACACAATCATACACAGGCAACTGTATAAGTTCGTTCATCAAAATGAACCATGCAGGCAACCAAACCAAACAAGCTCACTCTCATCCTGTACCAAAACCTTTTTGACAACCAAACAAGCGCGAGTGCATGGTTTGGGCGTGCCTCAAACCAGCCTGAACTACCTCTCCATCCCGGCTCACGTTGGTTCGGGCAACCAATCACCCCCTACGTACGTGTATGTCATGGTGCTGCACCACCGGCGGGCACGGGCGGACGGCCAAATCAACGTGTCAGGGCGGCAATACTAGTACGCATGGATGGGCTTCGACCATCAAGCTAGACTTTGGAGACGTAGGCGACCCAACAAATATGGTCCAAGATTGTCCATGTCCGTGCACCGTTCGTAGCAGAGATAATTTGGGAATTAGAATGTTAGTGAAATATGTAGCTTTTAGTAACCTTATCATAAAATCAAATCATCGACGCTTTTTCTTATTCTTTGATATTATTAAGTACGAGTTCTTTATTAGTATATTATACTCCATACATGTTTCACCACCACAAGATTCGATATTTGCTAAATTCATAGTTTAAGCAGTGCGTCAGAAATGTAATTGTTGGTAACTTGGTATTTATAGGAATTGCAACAGTTTAGTTTTTTTCTAAGACAAGTGTTTCATTAAAGAAAGTAGAACGAAAAATATAAAAGAGGTTGTCCCAGTAATCGATGGATTACCAAAAACGAAATATAGGTTAGCTACGTACCTTAAGTCCTTAAATGATATGACGAATAACCCAGTATCAAATACTAGAAATAACATTAGTAACGGGACGTTATCCCGTGCTTCTAGACATGCTGAGCTCAAAAAAAATTCAAAAAAGAAATTGATTCCGTAAAAGATGGGATCCACCAGTAAATAGAAAATTATTAATATTTCATCCTTGTGAAAGATTGTCAGTTTTGTACCAAAGGTGGCAAGATGGATTTGCAATTCATGACAATGGTTTATTAGGCAATTATCGTGTTCAATAGTGATGGCCCCAAAGCTTGTCTTGTACTGTAGATAGTACTGGTTTTGATTCTAGGCTACTGTAAGTCGCAACGCATTTTTATTGATGATCGATCAGAGAGGTTGGCTGATTTAAGAGTGCCGAGTTTGAAAGTCAAGGTTCAAGAAGTGTCAAATTTTAGTCATGTTTATAGTAATATTAAAATCCGCACCGTTGGTACCAATACCAAGCGGCAAGTACCCAAGCGCTGGCCGCATGTTGCCGTAGGCGTAGCCGCACGGGGTCGGTGGGATCGATGAGACGCAGGGCATGTCCGATCCGCGGCAGCTAGCCACGTACCCGTGTCTAGCTAGTATGCCGCATGTGGCATGCCGACTCTATTTTCTTCACACAGCCGGAGAATTCCTACGGGATGTAATGCAACATGCATCTCGTCAATTCAACAGTCAAGAGAATTAAAGCTATCTCTATCTATCTTCTACACAGACTTCGTCTGAGGGGAAGGACCGCAGGACGAGAAGAAAGGCGCCGATTTCCTTCGTCCGGCGCTCCACCATTCCCCAAGGATAAAATTCTTCGTTGCGCATGTTGTAGTTTTTTTAAAAATATTTTTTGTTGCACTACTGTGGTTATTAGATTTTGAATTAATTCATAATTCATCTTGAAGACAATTACAGAAGCTGGTTCATTGGCTACTCAAGCACTTTGAGAACTATAGTTAAGATCTCTAAGCTTTTGTAAGAACGTTCATTATTCCCATTTCAAGAATCCAATCCAGGAAATGAAAACATTAGGTGCACTAAAAAGTGATCCTAGTTGGATTGAGGACAAAGTGCTTCATGGATAACTAATAAACATTATAAACGGATTGTTAATTTGTGCCCATTCTCATATCTTGGTTTTGGCAAGTAGTTGGGATAAAATGTTAACAGACACAATACAAATGATAATAGACATAAGAAGGCCAAAAAGTCTTTTATGGCCCAACATGCAAGAACTGTTAGAGGCCCATCTACAGGCTACCGTATGGCCCAAGGCCTATTTAGTTGTATGGCTAGGCTGTGATTGAAGTTGTTAAAAAGGCCTGTGGGCTACCGTATGGACATAATCTGCCTTTGTTTTCCTCTGGGAAAATCCCCTTGACTCCCTAAACTATTATCAAAGTCTCATTTACCTTATCCATGTGAAAACTTGTATGTTTGTGTCTCTCAAAATCTTGAAGCTAATGCTGGAGCAGAGCTTAGTTCGGATATTGTCTCTGTTCGACTTAGTATTCCAAATTGTACCCAGGTTCTGTTGACCAATGATTTGGTCTCAGTCATTGAGTAATAGAGATCATCTTCCATGTTTAAGAAAAAACTAGCAAATGTGCTCGTACGTTACAACGGGTGGTGGGTAAATATATCAGTACCATTTATTTAAGATCCAAGGACCAAGACCATTTTCATACTTAAAAGGTTAAGCCTTACCAATATAGCGATGAATAATTTGTTGTACAAATTTAGTGATATATTTTAATTTGATTATAAGTTTCATCATGTTGACACCGTTTTTCGACACGTGTCAAATGGGCTGAGGCTTGACTGACTGGTGACTATTCTCCATCGGCATCGGTAAAGTATGAATTGATATGGCCGATGGGAGAGTGCTACAGAAGGCCAAGTATGTTGCCGATGGAAGCTGGATGGTCTTTGCCGACAAGGGTTAATTGGTGGTCTTACCGATTGCTGATGAGCTGCTATTGCTCATTGCCGATGAAGACTCTTTGCTGATTGCCGATAAGGACTCGTTGCCGATTGCCGATAAGGGCTCGTTGCCGATTGCCGATGGAAGATAGTTGCCGATTGCCGACAAGGGTTTATTGCCGATTGCCGACGAGGGGATGCTACCAATCGGGAAAAGTGTTGCCGATGCCGATGAGCGTAACTTAGCGCTTGGGGGCAGCTGAAGGTTACCGATGGCCCAAAGAAGGAAGGTGCGGATTAAAGGGATCTGCCGATGGAGAGTTTCCATCGAGAAGAAGTATAAGGAAACTGGTGTTTTGTGCCAGTATTATTATAGTAGTTTGAGTCCAGCTCTTGCATGGGTCGTTTATTTTCCCTTAAAATAGGTGTGTTTGTTTAGGAAATAAATATTGTTATCCGGCTCCTGCGCGAGTCAGTTTCCTTTAAAGTAGGAGTTTGTTTTAGGAAAGATATGTGTCGTGTCATTGTACAACTCTCCATGCGGGAGTATAAATATGAGCCCGAGGGCTATGGAATAAAGAGATCAATCCAATTCAAAACAAATCAATTCTACTTTTTATCCTACTTTTATCGCAATTTACCTTCTTATGCATTAGTTATAGTTATCAACGAGTTCTTCAAGCTTTCGACGGGCTGCATCACCTTGATCTCCGTCAAATCCTTGCTAGTTTCACGTGGGAGTACCTCTAGGCTTTGGCAATCCGGGCGCATCGCTGTTTGCCTCGTCTAGCTCTGCTCTAGTTATCCGTGATCAATCTGAGCCTTGACGTCCGGGCGTATCGCTGTCGTCTCGTTCAGTTTGTCATAGTTATCATCCTTGTCGATTGATTGGTCAAATCGACTGGCACGCCCTCGACATCGAGCTTTGGGTAATAGCCCGAGGTGTTCACAGATCTGACGCTTTTTGTGTCAACAGATCATTGTACAATTGTACGAGCACCATGATATGGCGTGATTTATTTGCATGAAATATAATTATTGGCATGTCAAAATACAACAAAAAATTATGTACGTATAAGCCTGGGCGTTCAGGTTACCCGATTTTTTCGGGTCGGGTAGTTCGGGTAATGAAAATTGCTACCTGATTTTAGTTCTGAAAAACCACTACCTGAAATTTTGGGTACCCGATAATTCGGGTTCGGGTTCAGGTATACCCAATCTACCCGAATTTACATAAAACAATAAACTACACACAATTTTAGTAGCAATTTATACATAATTTGACCTGTAATTTGTGTATAATTTTAACAACAATTTGTAGAGAATAATATTGTCGGGTACGAAGGTAAGGGGTACCCTAAACCCTTCGATAATTTAACGCTAAACATAGCAACCATTTTAAAGACAGGGACCAGCCCACTGCTCAGTAAGGCACGACCCATCACGTGAAGGCCCCCTGCACCAGCTACGGCAGCAAGTCACGGGCCGACCAACCTCGACGATAAATGACGGACCGAGGGGGCGAGCGAACGACCCCCCGATTCCTACCTCGACGATAAATGACGGACCGAGGGGGCGAGCGAACGACCCCCCGGTTCCTACCTCGACCTCTCCGACCCCATCTCTGCTCCGACCCTGCCTCGACGACGAGCGACGGACCAGGGGTCGAACGAACGACCCCCGAACGGAAGGCTCGATCAGCCCAACGACTCCCGGCATGGGTTAAAGTAAATCTACCTAACGCCATGGGCGCCTGCGCCCGCGGTCAAATCCAACAACTCTCCGTCAAGTCCTTGATTCCTTTCAACTGTGCCGCCACTGTCACCACTACGCGGGTACGGACTCCAGCAGCACCCCTCGGAATGTGAACAGCACGGCCCTTGACGGTAATTTCGGGGATACGACAGAGCCACGCAGGGCTCGACCCCCCCCCTCGATCGGGGGCTCGACCCCTCCCTCCAACAACTCCAGTACGGGTCCCGTCCCATCTGCCCCGTCTCGCTTCAGCTATGGGATTCACGCCCGTCTGCGGACGCTGTGCCGCGACGTGCCGCGACGACTTCCACCGCCACCACGACCGGGAGCGCCAGAAGGACGGGAAGACCATGCCAGCACAGTGTGCGTCGTCCCTTCGCCAACACTGTGTCGAAGACATGCCGTCCATACTACAACAGTTAGGATCCTGTACCCTCGGACCTCCCCTTGGTCTATAAAAGGGGACGCCGAGGTAGAGAAAAACGGGGGGGGACTGATCCTTCTTGGACCAACAGAGGACCGATCCTGAGATCTCCGGTACAAGACTTCAGTTCAGACCCTTACATTCCACACATACACACCCCGCCGTTCGATCGACCCCTCGAGCGGCCAACCCGCAGCCTAGGGCAGCACTGCTAGCCTTGGGCCGTAGCTCCTCTGAGCAAACCCGTGTAACCCAGCTTGTACCCCCCTGTACGAGCACGCTTTGGGTGCGAGATAATACAAGTCATCCTCCCCCGCTGGACGTAGGGCCTTCTTTGCCCGAACCAGGATAAACCTTGTGTCCATCTTGCATCACGTCTGAGAGAGGGAGCACGCGATATACAAATTTACTCGTTGGTGGTCTTGACGCCCGGGTCATAACACCGACAGTTGGCGCGCCAGGTAGGGGGAATTGCGTGTCGATCAACTCCGAACTACTCTCTCAGATGGACTCCACCATCCCACTGTTTCCATTCACAACCGTTGTCTGGTTCAGAAGTCTAGGATTCGTATCCACGGGCCAGGGCCACTTCATAGTCTTTCCCCTCGTCCGTGGCCTGGACGTCAGCAGCACCGGTATGCCGGGGCCAGCAAGGATCAGGCGACGGACCCTCCGCTTACGACTCTGGCCTGCGATCAGGAGGAGGCGTGAGCGACTCCGACGCGCTCGTCACCGTGCGGGTTCCGAAATGTCGGATGCCGCTCCTCCGACCCCAGCTGGCGACGCAGCCCTCCTCTCAGGAGTCTGTTTGACCCATGCACGCGGGTCGAGGGCGGGCACCTCTCTGAACGTGACTTTGACTCCGCCTCATCGTCACCAAAGGGGGCCCCCGTGGCCTCTCCGACACACTCGACCCCGCCACCACTGTGCGACCCGTTCCCGTACGGGTTCCACAACAACGCAAGACTTTGTTGTGCCCTCGCAGGCTTGCAGATGCAGACACGTTGCGGGTCTCCAGGGACCTCGCCGCGTACGACGGTCGTCCCCGTCACCACTTCTTCACCGGGCAAGCACCCGGAGCCAAGACCAGCCCGGACGCGGGGCACGTTGCGACAACGCCTGGCAGAGGAGCGCAGGGGATCCTTTCCCCACTTCTACCACGCCGACCCCGACTCGGACTCTACCGATGAGGGTTATGATCCCACCCGGGAATGCTTCCACCTCGACGAGCAGGCCGACCCTCAGGACGACGTCGACGATACCGCGGCCACAGAAGAAGGAAGAGGGGGTAACGCTACACCAGCGCGAGATACCAACCCCCCGAGTCCTGACAGAGCCGATCCACCCCCAGACGTCCAGATCACGCAAATCCAAGAGCTTCTCAGTAAGCTCGAGGAGGAGCGCCTGAGGCTTCAGCAACTCGAGCACACCGTCGAGCGGGATCGAGGGCGCCCGCAGGGTGGAGGAGCTCGCGAGCGGGCCCGGGAAGTCCACCGGCAAATCGTCGAGGAGGGGGGAACGAGCCCCGAGTCTTCAACCGCGCCAGCCAGAACGTCGTAGCAGCTGCAATGCTGCTCCGCGACATGCTGGCGCCATCGACCCCCCAAGCACGGCGTGTCAGGGACGAAATCCAGGGGCTTCTCCAAACTACGGCCGTGCAGCAGGCGGAGAGCTCGGCCTCGAGGCGTCAAGGGGCTGCTTTCGAGCGATAGGAAGTACCCCCTCGACAAAATCGAGAGGCATCCGTCCACCAGGACAAAGCACCCCAGGGCCAAGTCGAGCGGCGACCAGTTCGGGAACGCCTCGTCGAC
Source organism: Microstegium vimineum (assembly GCA_022036555.1). Taxonomy (NCBI): domain Eukaryota; kingdom Viridiplantae; phylum Streptophyta; class Magnoliopsida; order Poales; family Poaceae; genus Microstegium; species Microstegium vimineum. The sequence continues at coordinate 1,314,490 of CM039121.1, forward strand.
GATCGACCCCCTCGGGTGAACAATCGACGCCGGTACGGCGACGCCGAAGCTCGAGGCTACAGCGCTCACCGAGGTGGGCGCTACGACAGCGACGAAGATCGATGCCGGTCTCCGGAGCCACCGGGGCCACGAGTCTTCGGCAGAACCATCCGGCGGTCTCCCCTGCTCGTCCGTTTCCGTCCACCCACCAGCCTGGTCAAGTACAACGGCGAAACCAAGCCAGAGCTCTGGCTCGCCGACTTCCGGCTGGCATGTCAGCTAGGAGGGGCCGACAATGATCATGTCATCTTTCGGCAACTCCCACTGTTCCTCTCCGACACCGCACGCAGATGGCTCGAGGAGCTGCCCCCGGACTTGATCCAAGGCTGGTCCGACCTGGTCAGGATCTTCGAGGGCAACTTCAAGGGCACCTATGAGCGGCCGGGCAACCCTTGGGACCTCCGCAGCTGCAAGCAGAGGCCAGGGGAGACCCTCCGCGCCTTCACCCGTCGATTCTCGAGGCAGCGTACCGCACTAACCCACATCTCCGACCACGAGGTCATCACGGCGTTCATTGCCGGAACGACATGCAAGGAGTTGGTGCGGGAGCTGGGGTGAAACACCCCCAAGACCGCCAACGAGCTCATGGACATCATCGCCAACTACGCAGCTGGTGAAGAGGCCGTTGGCGCGTTCTTCCAGATACCTCCGGAGAACGGGAAGGGCGAGGCGGATGAGCCCGGGGGCTCGGACAACGAGCCCAAAAAGAACAAAGGGTCCGGAAGGAACAACAACGACAATGGTGGCAGGAAGAAGAAGAAGAACCAACCGGGCAGACGCAACGTCAGGACCGACGTCGAGCCCGACGACCTTGTCGCTGTAGCAGACAAGAAGAAGCCTCGAGGGCCCCCTCCAGACGGGGGCGTCTTCGATAAGATGCTGAAGGAGCCTTGTCCCTATCATATGGGGCCGGCCAACCACCATCTCGAGGACTATCGCATGCTTCGAAAGCACTTCGTCCCTCCCGGCTTCAGGAGAGACGACGGCAAAGAAGACCCGCCCTACGACCTCCTCGTCAAGGGCGATGTCAAGAAAGGGGGCTTCCCCGAAATCCATGACTGCTACATGATCTACGGGGGGCCCTCGACTCAACTCACCGCGCGCCAGCGCAAAAGGGAGCGTCGGGAGGTATTCTCCGCTCGAGCCCAGGCTCCTCGGTACCTCGACTGGTCACACACGCCGATCACCTTCGACCAGGACGACCACCCCGGGCACATCCCTAACGCTGGGGTCTACCCGCTCGTCGTCGATCCGATCATCCTCAACACCCGCCTCACAAAGGTACTCATGGATGGGGGGAGCAGCCTCAACATCATCTACGCCGAGACCCTCGACCTCCTAGGAATCCCGAGGACCATGCTCCTGCCCAGCGCGGGGGGGGGGGGGGGGGGTTCCACGAGATCGTCCCAGGGAAGAAGGCACTCCCAATCGGCTACGTCAAGCTACCCGTATGCTTCGGCGTCCCCTCAAATTTCCGAAAAGAAGAGTTGACCTTCAGATTGGTTGCGTTCCGAGGCACCTACCACGCCATCATCGGTAGACCGGGGTACGCCAAGTTCATGGCAGTCCCGAACTACACCTACCTCAAGCTCAACATGCCAGGGCCCTCGGGGGTCATCACCATCGACACCTCCTACGAGCACGCATACGACTGCGATGTCGAGTGCGTGGAAAAAGCCGAGGCCCGCAAGGATTCGGCCATCCTCGCAGCCCTCGACGACTTGTCCGGAGAGATCCCCGACCCAAGCGACATGCTGGCAACTTCAAGCCGGCGGAAGACACCAAGACCGTCCCGCTCGACCCCGGCCTCGCAGATGGGAAGGTGCTGACGATCAGCGCCACCCTCGAGCCCAATAGGAAGCAGTGCTCGTCGACTTTCTCCGTGCGAATGCCGACGTGTTTGCATGGAGTCCCTCGGATATGCCGGGCATTCCGAGGGAGGTCGCCGAGCACTCCTTGGACATCTGAGCCGGGTCCAAACCGGTGAAGCAACGTCTACGCCGCTTCAACGAGGAGAAGCGCAGGATCATCAGGGAGGAGGTCGATAAGCTTTTGAAGGCCGGATTCATCAAGGAGGTGCATCATCCCGAGTGGTTAGCTAATCCTGTACTTGTTAAGAAAAAGAATGGGAAGGATAGGATGTGTGTAGATTACACCAGTTTAAATAAAGCATGTCCCAAGGTTCCTTTTCCGTTGCCACGTATCGATTAGATAGTAGATTCCACTGCGGGATGTGAAACTCTCTGCTTCCTTGATGCATATTCCGACTACCACCAAATAAAGATGAAGGAGTCCGATCAGCTCGCGACCTCCTTCATCACTCCCTTCGGCATGTTTTGCTACCTCACTATGCCCTTCGGGTTGCAAAACGCCGGGGCCACCTACCAGCGATGCATGCTCCACGTCTTCGGGAAACACATAGGGCCGACCGTCGAGGCCTACGTCGACGATATCGTGGTCAAATCCAAGACAGTCGGAAACCTGGTCGGAGACCTCGGGATCGCGTTTGGGTGCCTCCGGGCTAATCGCATAAAGCTAAACCCTGAGAAGTGTGTCTTCGGGGTCCCTCGAGGCATGCTCGTAGGGTACATAGTTTCCCAGCGCGGAATCGAGGCCAATCCCGAGAAAGTGACCGCTATCACGAAGATGGGCCCGATCAGCGACCTCAAGAGCGTGCAAAGGGTCACGGGGTGCCTCGCCGCCCTCAGCCGCTTCATCTCGAGGCTCGGAGAGAAGGCCCTACCCCTTTACCGCCTCCTGAAGAAGACGGAACACTTCGCGTGGACCGCTGAATCCGAGGAAGCACTCTCGAAGCTCAAGGCCTTGCTCACCTCGCCCCTGGTCTTGGTACCCCCGAGTCCGGCCGAGCCTCTCTTGCTCTACGTCGCAGCAACTACCCAGGTAGTCAGCGCGGTCGTAGTAGTCGAGAGGGAGGAGGAAGGACACGCCCTGCCGGTTCAGAGGCATGTCTACTTCGTGAGCGAGGTGCTTTCCGAGACCAAGACAAGGTACCCCCACATCCAGAAGCTGTTGTACGCGATCGTCCTCACTCAGCGCAAGCTCCAGCACTATTTCCTGGGCCACCCGGTTACTGTGGTTTCATCTTTCCCCCTCGGAGAGATAATCTAGAACTGGGAGGCATCTTGGAGGATCGCCAAGTGGTCAGCCGAGCTCATGGGGGAGACTCTCTCCTACGTCCCTCGGAAGGCCATCAAGTCTTAGGTACTGGCAGACTTCGTTGCAGAATGGACCGACACCCAACTACCCCCAGCGCAGGTTCAGAACGAACTCTGGACCATGTATTTCGACGGATCATTAATGAAGACGGGAGCAGGCGCTGGATTGCTGTTCATATCACCCTCAGGGGTCCATATGCGCTATATCATCCGCCTCCACTTCCCTGCCTCCAACAACGTCGCCGAATACGAGGCCCTCGTCAGCGGCCTGCGCATCGCCATCGAGCTCGGGGTTCGACACCTCGACGTGCGAGGGGACTCACAGTTGGTGATCGACCAAGTAATGAAAGACTCGAGCTGCCACGACCCCAAGATGGAAGCCTACTGCAAGGAGGTCCGAAAACTCGAGGACAAGTTCTACGGCCTCGAGCTCAATCATATCGCCCGTCGGTACAACGAAGCTGCCGACGAGCTGGCCAAAATCGCGTCTACTCGAGGCACGGTTCCTCCCGACATCTTCTCGAGGGATCTTCACGAGCCATCCGTCGACATAGACTCGGGGGCTTCTACCCCCGAGCAAGGGGTCGACCCACCCCCCTCGGCCAATCCCCCCTCGAGCGGGGGAGAAGTCATGGAGATCGACGGGGCTGCCACAGCACCAACCCCTCCGACGGATTGGCGTGCACCCTACCTCGAGTACCTGACATGGGGCGAACTCCCAGAGGACCGCACGGAGGCCCATCGTATAGCCCGACGTGCCAAAACCTACGTCTTGTACGGGGACAGCCGCGAGCTATATCGACGTAGCCCGTCCAGTGTACTTCAACGTTGCCTCACCGTCGAGGAGGGGAGGGCATTGCTGAAGGAGCTACACTCGGGGGCTTGTGGCCACCATGCGGCACCAAGAATGCTGGTAGGAAGTGCCTTTCGACAGGGTTTCTACTAGCCGACAGCCATCAATGACGCCACCAAACTCGTTCGATCTTGCAAGGGATGCCAATTCTACGCCAGGCAGACCCACCTACCCGCCCAAGCTCTTCAGATGATACCCATAACCTGGCCGTTCGCGGTATGGGGGGTCGGACCCCTGAAAAGAACCAAGGGTGGCCACACTCACCTTCTCGTGGCTATCGACAAGTTCTCGAAGTGGATCGAAGCTCGACCCATCGCCAACATCCAGTCTCGACAAGCCGTGCTATTCTTCACCGACATCATCCACCGCTTCGGGGTCCCCAACGTCATCATCACCGACAATGGCACGCAGTTCACCGGCCAAAAGTTCCTGGACTTCTGCGACCATCACCACATTAGGGTGAATTGGTCCGCGGTCGCCCACCCTCGAACTAACGGTCAGGTCGAACGTGCCAATGGTATGGTTTTGCAGGGCCTCAAGCCAAGGATATTCGATCGGCTGAACAGACATGGCAGGAGATGTGTCGATGAACTGCCCGCTGTGCTATGGAGTCACCGAACGACACCAAGTCGAGCCACAGGGTTCTCTCCGTTCTTCTTGGTCTATGGGTCCGAGGCCGTCCTCCCCACTGACCTCGAGTACGGGTCACTCGACTGAAAGCCTACAACGAGCAAGCCAACACGGTAGCCCGAGAGGACTCCCTCAACCAGCTCGAGGAAGCCCGTGACGTGGCCCTCTTCAAGTCGGCGAAGTACCATCAGACGTTGCGGCGCTACCACGACAAAAACGTGCGCAAAAGGAACCTCGACGTCGGCGACCTCGTTCTACGCCGACGACAAAGCAACAAGGGGCGTCACAAGCTGACACCACCTTGGGAGGGACCCTTCATCGTGGCAGAGGTGCTGAAGCCCGGCACTTACAAATTTAAGAACGAGAAGGGCGAGATCTTCACCAACGCGTGGAACATCGAACAGCTACGTCGCTTCTATCGCTGAGGCCTTGGCGCCTTGTACATTTCCGCATTTATGTACAAATTCTCGAATGAATAGAAAATCCGTGATCCTAGCGCTTTTATTTTCATTCGTGACTCGAGGTAGATTTGCTCTACCCCTCGACGCCTCTCTTTCTTCTACCCCTCGAAGCACACTTAGCGCAGGGTAGGATACGCGCTCGAACTCCCTAAGGGTCGCGGGTGTCGTCGAGCCGGGAATTCTCCTACGCCCCAGGGCTAAGGTGCTCCCGCTCGCTCCCCCCCTCGAGGGCCTCGGGCGTGCGTCCAACAACTGCGCCAAGAAGTGGAGCGCCAAGGACGACAGAAGTAAGAAAGGCTCGAGAGATCACCGCTCGTGGTTGAAAAGGTAGACTCAACTTTGCCCCAGCAAAGTCGAGCCTCCCTTGGGGGCTAACAGGGGGGTACCCCCCTCCCAAGTGCCCGAAAAACTCTAACGTTTTTTCGAAACTCGGCTTTCCCTCTCGATCTTTCCCTCGAGCACGCTTTGGAACTAAGTAAAGGCGCCTAGAACTCCCTAAGGGTCGCGGGTGTCGTCGAGCCAGGGACTCTCCTACGCCCCAGGGCTACGCCATCCCCGCTCGGTCCCCCCTTCCAGGGATACGAGCCCGCGTCGAACACTTAGTTCAGAAGCGTCGACTCAGGCAAAGAAAAGCAGAGAGAGCTCGAGAAGTAGAAATAACAACACACCCGTTTACAACACTGAGGTAGCCTCGACTTTGCCCCAGCAAAGTCAAGACTCCCTCGGGGGCTAACAGGGGGGGCACCCCCCTCCCAAGTCCCCGAAAAACTCGAACGTTTTTTCGAAACTCGACTCTCCTTCTCGACCTTTGCCTCAAGTACGCTTTGGAACTAAGTAAAGGCACCTCGAACTCCCTAAGGGTCGCGGGTGTCGTCGAGCCAGGGACTCTCCTAGGCCCTAGGGCTACGGTATCCCCGCTCGCTCCCCCCTTTCAGGGATACGAGCGTGCGTCAAACACTTAGTTCACAAGCGTCGACTCAGACAAAGAAAAGCAGGGAGAGCTCGAGAAACGAAAATAACAATATGCATCCCGATCAAAATGCATTAGGTATAAGAAGCCCTCGGGGGCTCGGCATTGTATCATTACAAAAGCCTAACTGTTACACGGACCTTCCTGTCCAAATATGGCTCACAGGCCCGGGACTACTCATCGAGGGGGTCGCCGTCCTCAAGAAGCAATGCGGGAAGTTGGGCATCACGCGTCGGCCACATCGGAAGGTGAAGAGTCTGCAGAAGCTCATCGACAACATCCGAGGGCTACTCGGCGCCATCTCCGTCCACCGAGGGAATCACCTCGGGCTCGAAGAGCTTCGCCAGCTCACCTCCGGGCACCTCCGCAAGATCCATCAGCTCCTGGCACCTCGCGTCGTTCTCTTCGTCGGTCAGCCTCGGGTCGGTGGCAAACCCGTTGGCGACGATGTTGAGGTCGTAATTGTAGGCCGAGTTGATGACTGCGAGGGCCCGCTTCACGCCCACATGCAGGGCGGCACGGACGTGCTCCGTCACCTCCTGCGCCATGGAGTAGAAGCGGCGTAGCAGGGAGTCCCCTCGAGCGTCACCCTCGACCTCCGGCTCCGGCTTGACCGAGAGGTCATCGCAGAAGGTGTTGATGACGTCCGCAAGCCTCGCGTTGAGGTTCGCCTCAGTCCCGAGGAGGCCCTGAAGACTGTTCAAGTCCTCGTGGGCGCGGGCCTTATCCGTCGCAAGCTCTGCCGAAACAAGCACACAACACGGTCAAACCCCAAAAGGGGTCGAGGCCAGGCAGATGCGGCAACACTCTCAAGAAACTTACCTTGGGCATGCGCCTCGAGGGTGGAGTAGGCCTGCTCGGTCTCCTCGAGTTGGCGGCGGACGTCAATAAGGTCGGAGGCCTGACCCCTGACCTTAGCCTCGAGGCCCTCGATGGTTTTGCCTGCGTCATCGAGGGCCCTCTTCTGGTTCATCGCCACCACTCCCAGGGAGGTCGCGCGGTTCTGAGCCTTCTCCTCCGAGGCGGCCAACGTGTCGCGCTCACGGGAGACGGCGTCGAGGTCCTCTCGGAGCCCTCGGATGCCCTCCGTAGCCCGGGCCAGCTCCTCCTTTAGCCGGGCGGCCTCCTCCTCGGCCTTGCGCTTGGCCTCGAGGGCAACGTCTCGTTCCAGCCCGACCGTGATGGTCGACTGAAGGGCCTCGTCGAGCCTCGACTGTGCTGAGGCCAAGGCCGCCCGAGCTTCCTCCTGCACAGCCGTATAGCCGGCCCTCGCCTGGGCGACCTTCCACTCGGCGTCCTCCCGAGCGGCTGTCGCGTCGGCCCTCGCCCGGGCGCCCTCGTCCTCCGCCCTCTCCAGCGAGGCGCGAAGGGCCGGGAGTTGCTCCTGCACCCGGAGGATGAACTGAGACTTCTCATAAGACCTCACCCGCTGCGCTTGACAAGGATAAAAAGGAAGAATGTCAGTAAACAGCAACAAGGCAATCCAAGCAAAATCTAAGGGAAAGCGAAACCCACCTCTATTCCCCGACGTATGTCCTCGGCGGCGACGTCCGCAGCGAGGCGCACCGAGCGCTCGAACCAGGCCCGATACTCCTCGAGGTACTCCCACTGTCGGAGCTCGGCCTGGTCGTCGAGCGTGAAGAAGAGCCGCTCAGGGTCTCGAGGGTCCGCCAGCTTGAGGACCCCTTGCCCCCAGTACGGGCTGCGGGTGGCGATCCTCTCCTGGACCCCCCGCAAGACACCTTGGCGCGCTTCGTCCGCACCCCCGCGGCGCTCCAGCTCCTCTTGCCAAGCAAAGAAGGGGGAGGACTCCCCCGCCTGGACTACCCTGGCCTCAGGGCCACCCCGCGAGGACGTCGATGGCCCCGCCGAGTCATCCCCACAGGGCAGAGGAAGCCCCGGCCAGCGAAACGACCCTACATGGGGAAAGACACGAAGTACTCAGTACCTGGCACCACAGACCGACTACGCCTCGAATAAGTCGAGCACGACTTACCTCGAGACAACGACCCCCCGACCTCGAGGAGAGGCCGAGCCACCTCTGGTTCTACACGGGCTGCGACGGCGGTCGTCTCCACCGAGCCCACCAGCTCGGCAACCATCTCCGCCACTTCCTCGGCGGAAGGCTCCATCGGCGTCTCGCCCTGCGCCGGTGCGGGTGTCGCCTCGGGCCGCTCAACCCAACCCCCCTCCTCGACCTCCGGCGTCGAGGAAGGACCCTCGGACGCGACGACGGCCGTGCCCTCGCGGTCGGGCCGCAATCGCGCCTCCAGCGAGGCTAGACCCTCTGGCCACCGCCCCGGCGTTGGGTGAGCCAGGGCCTCCCCCTCGTTCGCAGCAGCTCGGGGCCCGACCACCTCCATCCCGGTAGCAGCACGCGGCCCCACCTCCTCGGTCGCGACCCCCGACGGCACAGGCCCGGCGTCTTGAGGGCGCCGGGTGCGACTCCCTCCGACAGCTGCACGGGCGCGGCGACGCCCGTCACTTCGGCGGCCCTCGCTGGCGGGGCGGGCGGGCCCGTCTGCTCTCCCGCCTGAGCAGATGCCGAGGCCCCCTGCGCTTTCCCTCGCTCCATTGCCCCCGGGCCTTGGCCGCCCACGCCGCCCCGGGGGTGAGCGTTGAAGGGGGCGGAACAGCGGGACCGACCTCGACGGCCGCCTTGACTGCAGCCCCCACCCTCAGCTACTTGGCGGGGGCGAGGGACACATCCTCCTGTGGGCACTTCGACCTGAGAAAGAAACCCATGCACGGCGATAAGCACGGGTAGTCGGCAACAAAAAGAGAAATATAACGAGTACCATCGATCAGCCGGAAAGATAGCTTACCCCTTCGGGGCCAGGCGTTTCTGGCCGACAGCCTTCGGGCCGATCGAGGGCTTGAACACAACCCGCCGGGGGGCGGGGGTCGAGGCCGCCCTCGGCACCGTCTCCTGGGCAGGGGCCGACGACGCCCCCGTCGTCCCCCTGCTGACTCCTTCCTGCGCCGAAGGGCTCGACGCCCGTGCACTCGACGCGGCAGGCACCGAGGGCTCGCTCGATCGACCCCCCGACGGGGATCGCGACGACCGCCCGCGCGTCTGCCGCGGCATTTCGCCTTGTGAGGCCACGGGGCGCTCCCCCCGTGGCTCGGCTTCGACAGTAGGGGCCGACCTCGACGTCGACCCTTCTCCTCCCGCGGTTCCGACAGCCACCCCTTGTTCGGGCGCCGTCTGTTCCTCCTCGTCCTCCTCTTCCTCGTCCTCCTCCTCCTCCTCGTCCTCCTCTTCCGAGGGCGATTCCTCCTCGGAAAGGCCCTCCCGCCTCTGTCGGGCCCGGCGCTGGTCCCTCTCATCTTTCTCTCGGGCTCTCTTACCCTTGGCCTTCTTGGCCTTGTCCTTGGCCTTCTTGTCCGTCTCCGCCTGGAGACGCCTCGCCTAGGTCGCAGCCCGGTCCTCCTTCACAGGCGGAGGCGAGGGCCGGAAGGGGATGTTCCCCTGCGGAACGCGAGGCAGTCAGTACGCGGGCAAAAGAGATGGAAAGGGCAAACATAAGAACTCTAACGAGAGGAGAGGACCTTACCATCTCGAAGTACCCATCGTCCAGTTTCATGGGGATCCTGGCGACGTTCGCGACGGCGAACGAGCCCGCAAAAAAGCAGCGGACGCTGCGAACCACCCTATCCGGGGGCAGTTCGTCTCCTACGAGGCGACAGCCCGAGAGGTCGACCCCCGGACGCATCTCGTCGATGCGGAGGGGTCGAGCCATCAGCGGCATGACCCGTCGTCGGTGGAACGCCGACGCGGCGATCTCCGCCGTGAGTCCCTCCTTCTTCAAACGCCTGATCGCGTCTAGAAGGCCGTCGAGGCGTTGCTTCTTCTTCTGCACGACGTCGTACCTCCAGCGGTCGGGCTGCGCATCGATCGTCCTCCCGGTGTACGCCGGGAACAGGTCGTCATCGTTCCTCAGGTAAAACCACCCGGAGTGCCATCCGGAGTGGCTCGACGACAACTTCCCCGGGATCCAGAACTCCGTCCGCTTGACGGAGATGCAGCAACACCCGGCCCTGACCATCTTGTGGGTACCAGTGACGGCCGATGCATGGAAGATATTCGCCTCGAAGAGATGGAGCCACAACTCCCAGTGGGGCTCGATCCTGAGGTAGCCTTCGCATACGGTGGCGAAGACCGCCGCCTGGCAGACGCCATTGGGGGTGAGGTGTTGGAGCTCCACGCCGTAGTGGTGGAGGATCGTGCGCAGAAAACGGCTGGGCGGGGCGCCTAGTCCCGCCCGGTGGAAGATCTCGAAGCTCACCACATACCCCTCCGGCGGGTTGGGCTCGGCATGGTCCGGCGACGGCAACAACCACTCCGGCCGCTCCGGCGAGGTGACGGGGCGGAGGAGACCGCTCTCCACCAAACCCGCCAGGTGCGAGGGGGTCATCGAAGACGCGGGCCAGTCATCAGGACCGACGAGGTTGTACTTAGCCATGGGATCGGGAAAGGTGATGCGCTCGGGCTTAGGGGCGGAAGGTACGTTTCCAATCTTCTCTCTCTCCTCCTCTCGCGTACGCAGAAGTTCGGCTCTCGGGCGTCTGAGGCGATGGCAAGGAGGCAGGGAAGGCAAGTGCGCGGAAAAAGCACACGACTCCTCACATTCGCTATTCATAAGCGGGAGGCCAACGGACGGATCCGTCAAACAGGCAAGCGAATCTCCGCATTTAATGCGCCTGTACTCCCCTCCCTCGTATTCCTCCAAGATAAGGCGTTTTGTCCCATCGTCGGGCTCCGCACCACACTCCGCCCTGCGCCCGCCACTGTTGCGCCGAACGGATATCGCCTGAAAAGGCGCGCGGTCGGAAGCGTTATCTTCAGAGGTAAGGAATCTTGAGGCAGCGAGAGCTGGCCCTCGAAAGAGGGTTCGACAGCTACCCTCGAATACCCGAGGGCAGAAATGACCTCGGGTTAGGACTTCGATCCACCCCCAAAATCTCGAGGTGATAAAGGCCGGCTCACGAACGGGCTCGATAGCCCCCCTCGAGTACCCGAGGTCTGAAGGGACCTCGGGTCGTCAACTCCAGTCCACTCCCCGGCCTCGAAGGGATAAAGGCTGGCCTGTCCGTGGGGTTCGACAGCCTCCCTCGAGAGCTCCAGCACAGGTATGTCCCCAAGTTCAATACAACCGCCTGCTTTTCCCCTCGGCGTTCCACAAGGTAGGACTCCTCCTCCTAAGGATAGCGTCGGATGACGAACCATCCGTCAAATCTTGAGGGAGCGAAGGCTGACCCTTACATAGGGTTCGACAGCCGCCCTCGAGTACCTGAGGTCAGGAAGGACCCATGGTTAACGGACTCAGGTCCACCCCTAAATCTTGAGGGAGCGAAGGCTGGCTCCACGAACGGAGTTCGACAGCCGCCCTCGAATATGCGAGCCAGGGATGTCCCGGGGGGGCCAGGCGCGTGCCCCTAGCTCGAGAACGAACTCTCGAGGTCCCCTGGGACATATCCGAGGCATAACCTAGGAATACCTAAGGATCCCTACGCTGGGAGGCATCGAGCCACCAACTCCTATCGAATGGGGTTGGCACCTTGGTAATCCATATGGTCGTGCTTAGTAAGCCGTACGGCTTACTTAGAATGAGAACGCCTCCGGGCCACTAGTCGACCCCTATCGAATGGGGCACGAGTTCTCACTCGGATTTTTACCCGTACTGGGCACCATTTCTATTAGACTCATGCCCGAGAACAGCTCACCGAGGACTTCGGGCTCGTCCTAATGAGGATAGCATGATGCTCTTCCCCCCACAATCCGAACGCAAGGATCCGTGGGAAGGACGCTATGAGGTAGTGAAGGCCTAGCCATTCGAGGGCTCGAGGGCCCAACTACGCACGACACCCCTCGACGAAAGAGGGTCGAAAAACTCGTGACCTGGCAGACAGAGTCGACCTCTCGGGCGGGGCGCTCTGACTCCAGTTATGCTCGAGGGAGCGAAGGCCGGCCCTCGGTAGGGTTCGACAGCCGCCCTCGAACATTTCTCTTTTCAGGCGAAGGAACAAGATCGATCCCTCGACAGGGCGCCACGTCTCCAGGTATCCTTAAAAAAACCCTCGATACAACATATTATAGCCCCCAGAGGAGTTCTTAATCACTCCTCTGGGGCCTCGGGGGCTACCCCCGCGGGGTGCGCTCGCGCGCACCCCACGGAGAATCGAATCTCTCGCTAACCCTGCAGGACAAGGACGAAACCTCCGGGTAATCCTTACTCCTCCGAGAAAACACATATTATAGCCCCCAGAGGAGTTCTTAATCACTCCTCTGGGGCCTCAGGGGCTACTGTCGGGTACGAAGGTAAGGGGTACCCTAAACCCTTCGATAATTTAACGCTAAACATAGCAACCATTTTTAAGACAGGGACCAGCCCACTGCTCAGTAAGGCACGACCCATCACGGGCCGACCCACCTCGACGATAAATGACGGACCGAGGGGGCGAGCGAACGACCCCCCGGTTCCTACCTCGACCTCTCCGACCCCATCTCTGCTCCGACCCTGCCTCGACGACGAGCGACGGACCAGGGGTCGAACGAACGACCCCCGAACGGAAGGCTCGATCAGCCCAACGACTCCCGGCATGGGTTAAAGTAAATCTACCTAACGCCATGGGCGCCTGCGCCCGCAGTCAAATCCAACAACTCTCCGTCAAGTCCTTGATTCCTTTCAACTGTGCCGCCACTGTCACCACTACGCGGGTACGGACTCCAGCAGCACCCCTCGGAATGTGAACAGCACGGCCCTCGACGGTAATTTCGGGGATACGACAGAGCCACGCAGGGCTCGACCCCCCCCCCCCCTCGAACGGGGGGCTCGACCCCTCCCTCCAACAACTCCAGTACGGGGCCCGTCCCATCTGCCCCGTCTCGCTTCAGCTATGGGATTCACGCCCGTCTGCGGACGCTGTGCCGCGACGTGTCGCGACGACTTCCACCGCCACCACGACCGGGAGCGCCAGAAGGACGGGAAGACCATGCCAGCACAGTGTGCATCGTCCCTTCGCCAACACTGTGTCGAAGACATGCCGCCCATACTACAACAGTTAGGATCCTGTACCCTCGGACCTCCCCTTGGTCTATAAAAGGGGACGCCGAGGTAGAGAAAAACGGGGGGGGGGGGGGGACTGATCCTTCTCGGACCAACAGAGGACCGATCCTGAGATCTCCGGTATGAGACTTCAGTTCAGACCCTTACATTCCACACATACACACCTCGTCGTTCGATCGACCCCTCGAGCGGCCAACCCGCAGCCTAGGGCAGCACTGCTAGCCTTGGGCCGTAGCTCCTCTGAGCAAACCCGTGTAACCCAGCTTGTACCCCCTGTACGAGCATGCTTTGGGTGCGAGATAATACAAGTCATCCTCCCCCGCTGGACGTAGGGCCTTCTTTGCCCGAACCAGGATAAACCTTGTGTCCATCTTGCATCACGTCTGAGAGAGGGAGCACGCGATATACAAATTTACTCGTTGGTGGTCTTGACCCCCGGGTCATAACACCGACAAATATATCACAATCACTTGTTCAAACTGAGAGAATTGTATTCTAATAAAGTGATAATTTTAAGTGTTCAACTAACAATATAAGATAAATACAAAGACCAAGACAAAACTTTGGGTAGTTCGGGTAGTTTGGGTACCGGAATGTATTACCGAATTAACCAATTTCGGGTAATCAAATTCACTATCCGAACTTGGGATCGGGTACTTCGGGTTCGGATAATTCGGGTCCAGGTTTGGGTAATTTGGATACGGGTAATGGGTATCGGGTATTTTGCCCAGAGTTATGTACGTAGATGTATACCTTGAGCTGGTTGGGCCTTTTCCTACCCACATTGCGATCGGCTAGCAGCCAAGGCCTGCTAGGCACTAAGTGCTGCGTGCGCACAGGCCCAAGTAGCAGGACTGGATTAGTAGTTCGTCCAAAACTTGATCAACAGGACTGGCAGAAAAAAATAGTGGTGGGAAAAAGAGGCAGACTGAAATTTTGTCAATTAAGTATTAGGTATAGAAAATCTTGAAACTGTTATTTCATCCTAATCGGTTTCAATAGTACCACTTCGTTGTTCCAAGCTGATTGTAGGTTCCACATGCCACTCGCTAACTCTCCCTCCCTCTCTAATTTTCCATGTACACTAATGTGCCGTTAATAGCATCCTGTCCTCCCGCCGAACCCCACCCCAACAACAGCAACAACAACAACTCTGACAACTCCAACAAATCATGCGGTTGTGGCTTGGTAGAAGCCCGGCCACCACCTCTCTATTCAGGGAGTGCCACCATGAGTCCATGGCCCATCCTCCATAGTGTGCGTGAGCTCGAAGGTGCACACTCTTGAAATGTTTTATTTGATTTTCTCATGTCCCTCTATTTATTTTCAAAATTATAAGCTTAGAAATATGATTTTAGCTAAAACACAACTTATCAAATATTTATCGAACTTTTTTGAATAATTTAGAAAATATGAGACAGTCTTGAAAATCATTTCTAAACAAGAAAAGAGTTGATTTAAATGAATTTTATATTTTAGAGGGTTTATCCAATTTTACTATAGTTCATCTAGGAAAAAATTGACTTCGATCATAGTCCTAGGAGGCTTCCTCCCTAACCATGCATGAATCAGATTCTGGTTTTTTGGGTTCCTTGACTTAAAAGAGATGGCCGAGTGCCCGTGTGGACTAGTGGAGTCTCACCCCCCCTCCAATTGGTTAAGGCACCGATGGCGAACGGTAAATGAGGCGTCGAGATGATTCATACTGGCATGGGAGATGAATAGGTGGACAGAGTGAGGGAGCAAGTTAGGACAAGAAACAATAACACAATCATGGATAATTTTGTTTATTTTTAATCCTTGTTAAAAGAATTTTAATTCTAATTCCAAACGGATTATTATTTTTTAAAAAAGCTAACTTTTTGGCCATGCCACGACAAATACACACGGGCACTCTTTGTGATTTGTCACCCCATGGGTTTTGGTGCGGCCAAAAAGGTATTTTTTTTCTTGTCCAACTAGGATTAGATTAAAGTTTTATTTTTAAAAAATTAAAAAATTAAAAATCATCGATGAGTGGGCTTGGAATGACGCATGAGCTGGGCTTATGTTGCAGGGACATGAGAAGAACGAGAAAACGACAGTATACACATGTTCCTCAAAAAGAAAAAAGAGTGTAAACATAACATGATTGGTAACATCTACTTCCTAACTGGGAATGATAGCAGCTTCTTTTTAGTGATGAACTTATCAACCCGGCTTATTAACCATGTTCATAATTTCTCTCATAACAATACATCATCAGTCGATTTATCAGCCGACAAAAACCATCCGCACAGCCCTAGGCTGCCTTCATTGCAGCACTTCGTGTGAAAGGTATCCTCCTTCGACGCCTTTCGTTGAGCAATGGGAATATGGGACACACATACTTCATGCTACACGTGTTTTCAGCAGGCACAAACGGTGTGCTGCCACCGTGCACAACCAGACATCTCAATTTTCTATAGGAATGCTTATCTTAGGCAATAATCTGATATCATATCATCCGCTATGATGGTTATACACTTATACTGTACAAATATCAGACAGGAGATAGATACCCCTCTTCATAGAAAACACCAAAAAGCAAGATACATGGCAAATCAAGGTCTCTAGAACCCATTCATCTCTAGGAGATAGGTGCGCCTCTTCATCAGCGCCTTCACAGCAAACCTCAAGGGTCCATCACACGCGCCTGAAACAAAGGCGTCAACTTCCTTCCGATTGCCATGACCACTGCTGCTACCATCGCTGGCAGGCTTGATGACAAGCAATGTTGCACCTTGCAACGCCAAGCCGCCAGGCAATTCGAGGTACTGGGCGTACTTCAACTTCATGTTGCATGTTGGTACCTATGTCCTGTTAGAACATGGCGAGGCTGACAACTGGTGTTCCCTGAAATCCTTCAGCTGCTCTGCCCCCATGGAGAGTGCGCCCTGCCCCTCGGCATCTGCCAAGACCAGGTTCCTTAGCGTGGGATGGTCATTGATGATTGACCGGAGAAGATAATGCCTCGTTGAGGCAGCAATCAAACAGCTGATGGTCCATACAACCAGTGCCGGCCCTAGGGGGTGGCAAGAGGTGCGACGGCCGAGGGCCCAAGCAAGGGAGGGGCCCAAGCCCTATAGTCCAGACCCTATGTATTTTTTCCCTTGTTCATTTTTTATTCAAATAAATAAATTATTTGTATAGTATTCTAGACTTTTAGTACTCTGTACTCATATAGTGATGTGCTTTCTTCTAACTTAGGTGTTATAATTTTAAAATGTTACCTAACAATCATTTGTCAGTCCTGAGAAAAGAAAATAAAAAAGACAAGACGATCAGTTTATTTAATTATAAAAAGATGCTATACATAAGTTTTTTTTCATCTTCAAGTACTTGTGTTTGGATAATCCTATAAATGACTTGATTTCATTTTGCAAGTAAAACTAGCACATATATAATATAAGATCTTATACAAGGTCTATAGGGCCGTCGCGACGAGTTTGCCAGAGGGCTCTCAAAATCATAGGGCCGACACTGCATACAACACGGAGTTTCAGCCCACCATTGGTATAGAAAGATTCTGGCATAGTGGCATGCTTCCATTGTCATTCGACGATGGCTCATGCCCATTGCCAGAAGCCTTGCGATCAACCAAGGTTCCACCCAGGATCACACAATTCTGAAGCGTACTGCCATATTCAGCCCGCCACTTCAGTAGAACCCCCTCCTCGACGGCAACATCTCCGGAGGGGAGCTCCACCTGAAGATTGCGAACATGGGAGAAGTTCTTCAGCACCTGCACAGGCGAATGCTGGGAGAGCTGAGGGAACAGCGGACGCCCTGCGCTACTGGGATTGCGAATGTCATGGAAGGGCTTGGCAATCGCAAACAGCATCAGCTTGAACAAATGTGAGATGATGTTGTGGGGCGGGCTTTGGCGACGACAAGTTCAGAGCATCATCGGAGTCCCCATCCACAGTCACAACGTGGTCAATCTTGACACACACGTCGTGGACAAGGGGAACCAGGCCACTGAATCGCTTGGACACGGCAGAGCACCTGCCGAGTGAACGCACGTCCTCGAGCTTGTTCAGGATCAGCAGCACAAGGGAATCAGGCAAGCAGTCGAATTGGTCAAACTCCAGGACCGGGTCAGCGTGGATTCGAGCCTTGGTATGCATTGCCAGGTTCAAAGTCGTCTCTTTCTGCTTCTTCAGAAATTGCTAAGAAACAGCTGAATCTTTTATTGTCGAGAATGGTGTGGGCCAGCTAATAAATCTTCAGGTCTTCGAATGCAATCCGTTTCCTGAAGCAAAGGACGCAACAAACTATAGTAAACAACGCATTCGACGGAGAAAACAAGCTAGTACAGAACAACATGCATCACACAAGTTTGATGTAGGTAACAAACTGAACTAAACCAGAAAAGCAACATCACTATATCAGATAGAAGACAAAAAATAAAATCCTGTACTTCTAAAATCGCCAGGCAGTGCTACTGCTTTCAAAATGTAAACAATGCTTGAACACGATGGCAAGCCATTAAAACTGAGAAGAGAATTAACTATGACTCGGCAGATAGAACTTATCCAATAAGACAGGGATTCACCTCAAAAAACGGCCACAACGAGTTCAGCTACGGACACCTCAAGAATCAAAAGTAATGTCCTGCTCCAATAACCCGATCTGTCGCCGGAACCCAGCCGGATCCAGGCCCCGCGGAGCCGGCCACCGCAGCCTCGCCCAACGCCGCACCAGCAACGGCCGGAAAACCGGCGCCTTCAGGCTGCAAAACCAACAATAGCTCGAGGACCGGAGCACACCTCAGCTTCGAGACCCAACAATCCGATTGCCGCTCCGATTTGGGAGGGTCGGGTGGCGAATTCGCGAGGAGGAAGGAGGAGGGCTGCAGGAGGAGGAGGAGGATGCGCGGCGGCCTGTGTGGGGGAATTTTTGGCTTTGGGCTTCGGGGACGGTTTCCTTTGTTTAGGGCTTCTTCAGGCCTTGTTTAGATCCTTTCAAAATTCTAAATTTTATGTCGCATCTCTGTTACATCAAATCTTTGAACGAATATATATAGTATTAAATATAGATAAAAAATATAATTAATTATACAGTTCATCTGTAATTTACGAGATGAATCTTTTAAGTCTAGTTACTTCATAATTGAACAATAATTATCACATACAAACGAAAGTGCTACAATTTCAAAATTCTAAATGTTTTTGGATCTAAACAAGGCCTTAGATACCAAAGTTTGGGGGCAAAGTTTGCACAGTAAACGTCGCATCACACTGTAGCAATTTTATTTTTATTTGATAATAATTGTCCAAACATTGATTAATTAGGCTTAAAATGTTCGTCTCGCAAAGTACAACAAAACTGTGTAATTAGTTTTTTATTTCATCTATATTTAGTACTTCATATATGTGCCGATATTTTAATGTGACGGGAAATAGAAATTCTGTATAGTGGAATTTGGGGGTGAAATCTGGAATCTAAACAAGGTAGCGCGAGGAGAAACGCGTCGACCGCGCAGCTCGACGCGGCTTTAATACCAGTAGCAGTAGTAGAGTGGTAGGATTCTCAGGGGAGGTAAAGGTGCGGGCCTCGCCGGGGCGACCTGATTCGTTGGCGCCTGTGCGCCGCGACGGCGTGGCGGCCCCGGGACGGCGGCGTTAGAGCATCTCCAGCAACACTACTGAAATCAGACTACCTAAAAGTCTATTTGGGTAGCTACCAATTTTTCTACTACCTATATTTTGCTTCCAACTCCAGCAATACTACCTAAACCATACTACTCAAAATCGATTTGACAGTCAATGACATGCGGGCCCATTTTGTCATCCTCTTTCTCATCTTCTTCACGAGTTCGGCCAGCAGAGGAGCTCGGCCACGCCAAGGCGATTGCCGGCAGGGATGGGCGCGCCTGGCGAGGGTGGATACCGGTTGGGAGAGGGCCGCGCCCGGCGAGGATGGACGCCGGCGGGGAGGGTGGCCGCGGTGGGACGAGATGCCGGGGAACTCGGCAAGACGAGGCGAGTTCCCGGCGGGGAGGGCGGCTGGGAGGGGAGCTTGCAGGCCGCCTTGCCATGGAGGGGCGCCGCCGGCCGTAGCACCGATGCCGAGGAGGGGCGCCGCGGGCAGCCGCACCCGCCGGCAGTGAAGGTCTTCGGCGGCGGCGGACCTCTAGATGCGACGTCGAGGTCGCCGGAGTAGGCCACCGCGCGTCCGCATCCGCAACGAGAAGGCCGCACCAGGGAAGACCCCGCCGGGGCAGGCCGTCGTGCGCCGCGCCGCGCTGGGGAAGGCGCCAGTGGCCATGGCAACGCCGCCGGGCGAGGCCGCGCCACCGGGTGCCGACGAGGTCCCCGCCGCGCCGGGGAGGAGCGCAGCCTGCGCGCCCCGGAGGACCACCGCCGTCGGGCTCCGACCCCGACCCGCGGCTCGTCGGCGCGCTCCTGCGTCCGTGCGAAAGAGAGAGAGAGAGAGAGAGAGAGAGAGAGAGAGAGAGAGAGCGACGTTTGGGGATATAGACCCGTATACCCTCACAACCACCTTTGGGCCCGTTCCAAGATGGTGGTCCAGCCTAGAAGATGAAGACGTGTGGCACACGATCACTAGTGTAGAACCGGTTTTTGTCCACGGTTCGTAAGGGTCTTTAGCCCCGGTGCCTGAAGCAGAGCTAAGGATTCGAGACTAAATGTCTCCCTTTAGCCCCGGTTCGCAGGTCCGGGATTAAAGCCCGACCTTTAGCCCCGGTTGGTAATACCACCTGAGGCTAAAGGGTGCGCCAGGTGACACAGGCGGGCCACGTGTGCTAGCATCCTTTAGCCCCGGTTGGTATTACCAACCGGGACTAAAGACCCATTTTTTTTTTTCTGATTTTGGTATTTCTTATTTTGGTTTTTCAATTAGATTAGGTATTCAAATATGTGTATTCTTCGCTGCTAATACATGTATTCACGCACTTATAAATTAGTTTCAAGCATTAAACACAAATAAACTATTAAACTCTCTATATAAATATATATATATATAAAAATTTTACATCATTATCCATTGTTACTTGACTTAAGACACAACCGCTCTCGCCACTTAAATATCATACAGATGTTCGTCTTGATTTGGCTTAAGTGGTTCGGTCGCAGATCCGGGACTAAAGCCCGACCTTTAGCCCCGGTTGGTAATACCAACTGAGGCTAAAGGGTGCGCCAGGTGACACAGACGGGCCACGTGTGCTAGCATCCTTTAGCCCCGGTTGGTATTACCAACCGGGACTAAAGACCCATTTTTTTTTCTGATTTTGGTATTTCTTATTTTGGTTTTTCAATTAGATTAGGTATTCAAATATGTGTATTCTTCGCTGCTAATATATGTATTCACGCACTTATAAATTAGTTTCAAGCATTAAACACAAATAAACTATTAAACTCTCTATATAAATATATATATATAAAAATTTTACATCATTATCCATTGTTACTTGACTTAAGACACAACCGCTCTCGCCACTTAAATATCATACAGATGTTCGTCTTGATTTGGCTTAAGTGGTTCGGTCGGGTCGTAATATTACTCGCCTTTAGGGTTGACCATTTTTTCAAGAAAAAATCCAGCAAGTGTCTCTTAAATTCCTTTGAGGCGGACTTGTTGCAACACTTGTTGCTGCAACCATAGCGTCTTCAATTTGCATTATAAAGAAACAAGTGTTAATATACATAAGATTTACTTAATAGCAACAAATAAATAAAATGTATGTATTATATATACATATCACATACTCTTAGTTGCTCTATGTTGGTATTTCTTATGACTATTGGATAAATCCACAAGCGCACAGATTATATCGTTGTAACACTTCACCTAGGAGTATTCCAAGGTATCGTAATTTATATTTTCCCAAAGGAAAGCTTTGCTAGAAATGATAATTGGATAGAGATCCTAAAGAGCTCCTCAACTTAGTACCAACTAGTATAGAGGGGTAAACGATATATGTGATAGGAAGGGGTTGATGAATGAAAAAGCTACGGTAAATGATACTTAGAATGTACTAGGTAGAATAGCTAGGTGGGAGGACAACGAGAGAGTATAGGGACTCCTAAGCAATTCACTCTACTTCAATATACTTAGCCAAATAACTAGTCTAAACACTATAGTTTGTCTCCTCAATACAAGTATGCTAGGCGAGGGGATAGATCAGTAGGAGGACAAAACTCCTACCAGACCGCGTCCTCTTCTTACGGAGGTCTTACCTTTTAAGAATTTGCCTATAAACACGTGGTGGAATACAACGACTAGACAAGGCTGTCACCTCTTGCTAGCTACCACAAACAATCCGTGCAGCAAGCGATAACCAAGGATAAGATGATGTATAATCACCACGCTTACACACAATACTACTTTGACTACGATCTATAATCAAAGCACCCTATGACAGGCAATGATCGCATACGGGAAAGGTCACAAAGATCACAGACTATGGATGTGAAGGCTATTAAAGAGCAAAAGCATATAGCAAGACTATATCTAGTATAGAAATGCTCAAAGTAAATACTAAGTAAAGTAGAGAGAAAAGATATATATTGATAAAGGTAAAGTCTTACAAAGAAGGAAAGATACAAGAGTTATACCAGACTTCCCAGAAGACAACTCCGGAAATCCCGAGCACAGCTTGACTCGACTCTAACTCCCAGTCTAGACTAACTCCTAGAACAATCTAAGGAATAAAGCTTATAGGCTTCTTCACCATGTGTAGAGAGGGGGGTGTGACCCTCTATTTATAGTGGGAGGTGAAGTAGAGGCTACTCCATCGCCACGTCAACGATCCAGGGCCTTCCATCCTCCACCCTTGGATCAAAACCGCCTTAGAACCGACCAAGGGGTGAATGGTGTGGATTTCCACCATGTGCCAAGGTGTATGGCGGTTGGAGGGATCCAACCGACCCTTAGAGGCAGTCAGCCGACCGTCTCTATGGCCGGTGGGCCCTCCTCTAGCCTCCTGGTGGTGGTCCTATTGGTCATGGACCAAGTGGACCCTGGTGGGCCCAGATGGGGGGTCGGCCGATCCCCCTTGGGGCTCTGGCCCACCTTGGTCTCCTAAGTGTTGGTCCCACCTGTCATGGATGTTGGGTGTTGATTCTGAGATGGTTGTCACGTTTATCTCCTTGGTGTGGGCCCATGGATCCATGTGCTATGCTTGTGAGCCGTTGAGAGAAAGCACAGAGTGATCCAAGGGTTGGAAATCACACTGGGATGCTTCTCTTGGATCATGGCCGAGAGGGGATCCAAGTGGGCCCATAGGGTGGTCGGCCAACCCCTATGTGGGTCCCACTGGCTCTCATTTGCTTCATTTCTTCATTCCTGCACTCGAACACTCATGGACATGTGGAACTAGTTATTTGATAAAATCCCACTCACATTGCCTCACATTGCGATCTGAACACTTATAGAAGATCCGACCGTTGTTGGGACCCGCCTTCCCCACTCGGTACTCTTTCACAGTCTTTTGCATACACTTGCCACAGGTAATGAGAGGGAGGTGAGGCCGAGTACCTCGAAGCAGTTGTCATCTACTCTCTATACTCATTTTTCAAACTAGATATTATAAATTCCTCATGTTCTAAACAAAGAAAATAAAACAACTAAATTTTACATTTCTCTAAAATCATCAAATGTGTCATGTATACAACTAAAGTATTCTAGGTATCTAACTTTTTCATCTAAATATATAATTATTTTGAGCTCAAGTGGCATATATATAAATCAAGAACAATCCACCATAAATTCATCATTTAATAATATCCTAAGAATCTATATTTCTTAAACTAAGCTAAACTAATCTTGAAATGTGGAACATATAATACCCTAGAAATGAAATGTGTATACTTAGAATACTAGTTTTAGTTGTCTTGTTCAAAACATCCAAACAATGTCAACTGAATAAAGCTTAAAATGGCAAAAAAGAGGAATCATAAATAAAAATCACATATAGACCAGCTCTATGGAGGCGTAGAAGTGAGAGGTTGAAGATAGTAACCTTTGAACGAGTTGATGGAGGTGTAGAAGTGATCAAATGAAGCAATGGTCGAAGAGGAGATGAAGAACACACCAAGAACAAGCAAGAACAGAGAGGAAGAAATGAGCTCTCGGGCTCGGGCAGGGGAGCAAGAGAGTTCAAATAGGGGGGACCTTTAGTCCCAGTCCATAGAACCAGCCGTGACTAAAGGCCTAGAAATAGCCTCGGTTTGTGTCTTAAACCGAGGCTAAAGGTTTAACCCCGGTTGGTAAGTCCCCTCCCAACGGCTCGGTGGTCTACCAATCGGGACTAAAGGTACCTTTAGCCCCGGGCGTAATTTTCACCGGGGCTAAAGCCGATTTTGAAAATCAGCCAAAGGTGTGTTTTGTAGTAGTGGATGTGCACCGCACGGTTCTGTAATAGTACCAAATAGGCTACTTTGCTCGTAACTCTGTCCCTTCGGAATATATAAGGAGGGGCAGAGGTCCCCTAGATCATCTCAACTCAAAGCAAATCTTCATGATCTCTCACCTTGTAACTCAGATCTCCACGATCTGGGACACGTCCATACTCATTGCAATACAACCCACATGGACGCAGGACGTAGGGTATTACGCATCTCGCGGCCCGAACCTGGATAAACTCCTGTGTTTGTCTTGCGTCACCTCTAGCTCGTAGATCTAAGCGCGCCCCCACCATATTCTACCACCGTAGGAAGCCCTGTGGTGGACTATCGACGATACTTCGTCGACAGTGACGCGCCAGGTAGGGGGTGTGCAATTGGATCACGAGGCGAGCCAGATGGGAATTTTCTTCATCATCGACGTCATCCGCGGCGACTCGCTTCCTGCGGCGGGCGTCACCCTCCAGATCAACGTCACGTTCTCAACGTCGGCTGGTGCACCCCATCGCACAAACAGGCTGCCGTGGAGAGTGTGGTCGATCAACAAGTCATCTCGCCGGATCCAATCTCGGGATGCTGCACACACAACTTCACCACGTTCACGTACATGATCCTGTTCGTGGCTCTGTTAAAATCCAAAGCAACGAAAGACCCGCTAGCTCCGACCTCCGCGCGCCATGTCCGTCCCGCCGGGTTGGACTCCGATCTCCAGATGGTGCCGACTCCAACATCAAGTTGCGTAGCTGGCAGGATACCGGAAGCCCTCGTGGCTTCAAGCTCCGATCCTGCAACGAAGCCAGAGGGCACGCCCTGTCTCCACGAGACGTAGGAGATCCAATCGGGAGATCACGGCGGCCACGCAAGATTGCGCAAGCAAGCCAATAAACCAAGACCGTCACGTGTTTGCATCCGCCTTGCATGCAAAGCTAAGTCAAGCTTTTTTATTAAATATTCCATGATGAGATATATATACGTATCTAGGTATAATTTGCATATATCTACATACATGAGTGCTGTTGGCAGAGACTTGGCTACGTCAATCGATCGACGGCGGCCACTGTATATCGTACGATCTACTACAATCCGATCTTCAGGATCATGAAGCGGCGCATATGCATGTTAGCCATCGGGAACGAATCCGTGTCCGGCCGACTCCATCGACGTCCATCTGGTCGGACACGCCGACCACTTCGCTAACATGCCGACCACATCGAGCCATCAAATTACGTCAAGCTGCAAGCATCGAGCCACGTCGGTTACATTCATCTACAATCGCCGACCTGCTGGCCGCCCAGCTCGACGCTCGTACCAGCCGTCCGCGCCGCCGCCGACCTGCTGGACGTACAGCTCGACGCTCGTACCCGCCGTCCGCGCCGTCGCCGACCTGCTGGACGTACAGCCTCGTCTCCGTCGCGGCTCGGTGTCACGCACCGCACAGCCTCGTCTCCGTCGCGGCTCGGTGTCACGCACCGCACAGCCTCGTCTCCGTCGCCTTGGTTCGGTGTCATGCACTGCAAGCACGTACGATCCACACCACCATGAGGCAAGGCAATCAAGCAGGAGCAAACACGTACACGCTTGCATGGAGCACAAACGCATCTACAACACCATGCAAGGCTAATTTGCACGTACGGGATGTATGTACGCATACACAGCGTATACGAGGAAAGATGCAAGCACACACGCCGACATGCGACCAGCTGATTAATAATAAGCTAAGTCAATATTCTATATTTATTTCCTAATCAATATCCTATAATATATGTATATGTATCGGATATCTACATCTATGGACATCGTTATTTTAACAGGAACTGCGTTCATGGTCGTTCCACGTCGTCTCACGTTGGCGGCATTGATTTCGTCGAGCCGCAGAGCGAGCTGTTCGAGCCGCGTCGAGCCGTCAATCGAGCCACGTCTAGCCATCGGCGAGCCACAAGCGAGCCGTCCGAGCTACGTCCATCCGCTCGACCGCGACAACGACACGTCTTCAATAAACAAGATATTTCAATTAATATTCCAGCGACCGTCATATACACATCTTCGACATATATACGTCTTCGTGACTCTTTACCGACCACTCCGAGAGTGCGCTCGACGTCTAAATATTTATCATGTATACCATCTTAAAGATGCACATATTTTCCTAAAGCCGAACAGTTATGTCCTCCTATTCGAGTCTATCAGAAAAGGCACTGCTCTTGGTTCCTCCGACCACGTGTCACAGCTCCGCGCTATACAACACAGGAGATACTGACAGCCGCTCTCTGACGGTACTAAGGTCCCCAGTGATCCTGGCATCGCGCTGTTCACTCGAGGTCACTTAGTCACCTAAGAGCTGATAAGTCTCTAGGATGAACTACACTACTCGCGCTAATTAAAACACAACATGCTAGCTAAAATCTTTAGCTACGTTTTTGCTCAACAAATTATAATAAGCATAATACATCAGTCTGCTGATTTTCTCTCCGAAGATAAATTATTTTATCTTGTACATCATCATGTACTACCCATTCTCCATGTTTATTTATTTTTCAGGAATAACGTTCGGTTGTCGAGCCCACTCTTTACGCTCGGGGACTGGATCGAGGATCACTGTCCAGGTGGTCACGCCACCTAGCACACAGACTTCACCTCCGACCAGCTGGGGACTGCTCGGTGTTTGTCTCCTTCGTGCGAGCATCGCCGGTGGAGCTGGGGACTGGTCCGCAGCAAAGCTGGGAACTGTGCCATGGTTCAAGCTATGGACTTCTTCTTTTTTGACCTTTAAACAACGTGCTTCGCACCTTCTATCAGGCTCGGAGACTACGTGGGCTCATGTCACTTAGCAGTGACTTGGACCGGATCAATTTATTTTTGGGCGCAGGAGGCATGACCCCTACCCTTTGTGGCCTTCTCTTGTTGCTACTTTAAACAAGTGACGCGGAGCATCATATGCTACCGTGGGCCCATGTCACCAGATGTGCGGAACTTTTTTCTTTTTTCTCAAGAGCAACATGCATCTTTCGACAAGCCTGTACTTGACAGACACGGTGGTCGGCTTTTCATCAACTTGACTTCAAGCCTCACTGGTCGACAAGCGTCAAGACGGCGTTTCCTCAAGATACATGATGCTCGGGGACTAGCTGTGGTGGGGATATAGACCCGTATACCCTCACGGCTATCTTTGGGCCCGTTCGAAGATGGTGGCTTAGCCTAGAAGATGAAGACGTGCGGCACACGATGTGCACCGCACGGTTCTGTAATAGTACCAAATATGCTATTTTGTTTGTAACTCTGTCCCTTCGGAATATATAAGGAGGGGCAGAGGTCCCCTAGATCATCTCAACTCAGAGCAGATCTCCATGATCTCTCACCTTGTAACTCAGATCTCCACGATCTGGGACACGTTCATACTCATTGCAATACAACCCACATAGACGCAGGACGTAGGGTATTACGCATCTCGCGGCCCAAACCTGGATAAACTCCTATGTTTGTCTTGCGTCACCTCTAGCTCGTAGATCTAAGCGCGCCCCCACCGTATTCTACCACCGTAGGAAGCCCTGTGGTGGACTATCGACGATATTTCGTCGACACGATGAGAGAGAGAGAGAGAGAGAGAGAGAGAGAAAATAGCTGCCCAAGTAGGTAGCCAACGGGAATAGGTAGAGGAAGGAAGGAAATATGTAGCCAACAAAAGTAGGTAGTCAAGTAGGTAATCTGCTGGAGTACTTTTTTTGACCTCCACTACCTAGATTTAAGATATAGGTGCCCTGTTTAGGTAGTCTGCTGGAGATGCTCTTACGGAGATAAGGAGGACGAAACGGAAACCCCGGTGTGGTGACGATGGCGAGGTCCGTCACGCGACGCGATAGGCAGATGGCCGGATGGGATGGCATGCTTAACAAATTTCTACGTGCTTTTTTTTACTTTTCTACGTTCGGGGGCCATGTTTTGACAATGACAAATGGCGAAAGATCGTAATTAATTTCGTGACGGCAGATGGTATAGACTTTGTTGAGAGAGGAGAAACACAGTTTGAGTTCCTTTCCATCGAGAGAAGAAAACAGTTTCTTTGATAAAGGTGTGCTCTCGAATGATTCTTTTTATACTTGAGTTCGGGTAAGCAAGGATAAGGTTCTATTTGAGATTGTTCGCTTCATGTTTTGTAGTCAAATAGAAATAGCTCTACGAATTCTGCTCCAGAAAAAAAAAAGTAGAGTAGAGAACACCTAACGAGATGTAAAAACTATATGATTTTTGTAGAGCTACTTCACGAATTTGTGGAGCATAATGGATGAAAAAAAATTACAGACAAGCTCTGATTGTTAAGCATGTAGTCACAGGCGTAGGGAAAACTCGAGGCAAAGGATAGAATTAAATGATACGGATTGTTATTTGAAATTTAAATATAATAGACCAAATTGGGTATCCAGTTGTTAAATTTCAAAAGAAAATTTTGTGCTACAAAATACTATTTTTATTTTATCTAGAGTCTACGTTTCTATCCTATCGTTGCAGTTTTTAATTTTTTTTGTTTACTCCATCCATTTCAAATTTTAAAACATTTTTTCTTTTTGACATACATTGTTTTTATTATACATCTAAACATAATGTATATCTAATATAGAGCAAACATTATGTTCTAAAAAGGTCAAAACATGGACTATTCATATGTTAATTTGTGTGTTAAACATGGACCTGAAATGATGGTTAAAATAAAGTAGGCATGGTGAAGAAAAAGTTAGAAGCGCAATCTTTATAAAACAGATAGAGTAGTTATTAATAAAAAGGAACATATCACATCAAGGTGCCAAGACCATTTGGGGGATTACATATTACATACAGTATGTGTCGGTGTTATGACCCGGGAGGTCAAGACCACCAACTAGTAAATTTGTATATTGCGTGCTCCCTCTCCTAGACGTGATGCAAGAAAAACACAAGATTTATCCTGGTTCGGGCACAGAAGGCCCTACATCCAGCGGGGGAGGATGGATTGTATTATCTTGCACCGAAGTGCTCGTACAACAAGTTGTTTTACACGGGGGTGCTCGGAGTGAGCTGAGGCCTAGGACTAGCAGGGCTATCCTAGGTGGTCGGATGGTGGACTGCCTGATGGGCGATCAAGCAATCGGGTGAGGTGTATGCTGACAAGTGTGTTTCGGATCTTGGGTGCCAATCATCCCCCTTTCTTCCTATCCCAGCGTCCCCTTTTATAGACCAAGGGGAGGCATGAGAGTACAGTGATCCTAGACTGTAGAGGCATGGGGGGATGTTCGCGGCGTCATGCTTGCGATGAGACGTCGATCACTGTGGCGGCGTGGCCCTCCCGTCCTTCCTGTGTTCATGGCATGGTGACAGCTGACTGGACGTCACCGAACGTCATGGTGCAGCAGGGTTGACCCTCCGTAGACGGGTGCGAGTACCACAGTTGAAGCAAGACAGAGCGGACAGGACAGGTCCCATGCTGGAGTGGTTGGAACCAGGGGTCGAGCCCAGCATGACCCTGTCGTATCCCTGAAGACACAGTCGAGGGCTGTCCTGTTCATGGCTCGAGGGGGCGCCCCTGGAGTCCGTACCTGCGACGTGGCTACAGCGGCAGCATAGTTGACGGAGGTCCAGGGCTATGGGCGGCGAGTTGATGGATTTGACTACGGTAGTGGGCGCCCATGGCGTTAGGCGGGGGCAGGTAGGCGCATCGGATCCCCTTTACCCCATACCGGGAGCAGGTGAGCTGATCGAGCTTCCTGCCCGGGGGTCGTTCGTTCGACCCTTGTCCGTCAGTCGGGGTCGAGGCGGAGGCGGAGGGTCGTTCGTTCGACCCCTGTCCGTCAATCGGGGTCGAGGCGGAGGCGGAGGGTCATTGTTCAACCCCTTGTCCGTCTGATTTTTCAGTAATGGGCCGGCCCACGACTGGTTGCTGTTGTTGGTGAGGGGGGCCTTCGTGTGATGGGTCTTTCTCCATGGACTCGAACGGCTGATCGGATCCTGTCTTAAAAATGGTTGTTATGTTAAGTGTTAGTTTATCGCAGGGTTAGGGTACCCCTTATCTTTATACCGGACAGTCTATGTAAACACCAATGAGACAGCACCACTGCATGGCTGTGAAATAAAGAACCCTACCTCCCATCACCACGGGTGAGACCGGGAGTAATCACAGGCTCACAACAATAGGCACGGGTCAAAGCGTCAGGAATGGCCGGAACACCGAGATACTAGCTGATACGGACTTCTTAAAAATCCATAGTATAGGTTGTTCTAGTACCTGACAAGGCATGATCTCTCTCGCTAGGATTTAGTAATTTGAATTTGAATATCCTGTCCGTATGCAGCGCCATGCTTTGATTTTGTAGAGTAGGAGTACGTAGATGGAGGTCGGCAGAACGGAGCCGGCACGACGACGATGTGCACGGGAAAACGACGACGTACGGGAGCAAGCGAAAGAGATGATTTCATTTGTTTACTGGTCGGCTCTTACTTTGAAGAGCTTGGAAACTAGTACTGTAGACAGAAAGAATGGCTGGGGAAAAATAAATCTAGCGCCCTTCCATGAAATCCAAAATATTTTGGGTTTTATTTCTTCATTTTATAAAATAGAACTAAACAGCACCCAAAATATTTGGTTAAAAATAGTTCATTCCCTATTTTATATTTTAGACTTAAGAGGTCAAAATAAGATAATTTTTATATTGGTTTGTGTGTTATCCTCACAATTCTTATTATTGGAAGACAAATTTTAGTTGAAATTAAACATCCTATCAAAATATTTTACATTTTGGATTTTGAAATCCAAAATAGTTGAGATTTTAGATTTTGAATTTTAGATTTTGGTTGAAACTAAACAGGGCCTGAGATCCGGGACACAAATTTCAGCAATAGTAACCCCCAGTCAAAGCGCCAGGAATAATCGACAGGGAACCCCTGGAATTCCATGGTAGGTTGTACTAGTTCTTCTCGTGCGTGACGACGCTTGATGCTGCTCTCACTCTCCGCCCGTACTGATATTTGCTCACATCGGCGGCATACTGTTCATGCATCTAGTAGAGTCGAGGCCGAGGTCGGCAGAGGCCGTCACGAGTAGACCACAGAAAAAACGGCGGGAGCAAGTGAACCACCCCCACCCCAACTTTGGTCCAGACAGCGGCGCCGCAACTTTGGTCGCTCCCGGCCGCCGATGATGAGCCGACGGTAACGTTGCCGGCAGCGCACGCGAGAAATAAACCAGCAGCGGGAACCACGAGCGAGCACGTCTTCTTGTCCTGCCGCGGGACGGAACTGCAAGGTACGTACAGTATGTCAGTATCAGTATGCAATCAAACTCGTTCGGATCCAAGCGAGTACAGTACTAGTCCCATTCCCATCAACGTACGACCTCGCTGTAGCACTATCAAGCACGGATCAGAATCATCAACCAATCAATCAGTGCAATGTTTTTTTCTTGGTTCAATCAGCATGACGCGGTGGTCCCATCAACGCATCAGACCGGGGGCGTCCAGATCGGAGACGTTATCCTCCGTCCTTCCCTTCCCTTCCCTTCCCTTGCGTTCGTTGAGGCCGCGAGCCAACACACCGAGAAGGGGCGGGCGATCCTGAACCTGATCCACCCCCGCCTGGCACGGTGGCCCGGCGGGGCATTATTGCCGAAAACGACCCAGGCGACCGCGAGCATGTCTGCTCCGTGCGCGCAAGCTCTGCCAGCAGCAGCCACGCGCTCACGCACCTCGCTCGCTCGCTCGCCTTGCCGCGGGTCCATTTCTAACCCGGCCGCATGGGCCGCATGGGCCACAGGGGTTGGTACCGGGCCTTTTGTGATGCGAGGCCAGGCCGGATGGCGTCGTCTCGTCCGCCTACAGCGACCTTCGTCGCCAATTCGCCACACGCTACGGCTACGATACGATCACACGCTGACGTTGCGACGCGCGACGAGCTACCAACCTGCAACATGGTACAGGCGCTTATCCGAATTCATCTGCATCAGTTCGTCACCGTGTTTGCTCCAATATAATGCCACTCATGCACTTCTCGCATCGGCCCAGTGTTTAGCGTAGGGACGCTGACAGACGATCTCGACGGAACAGCATGACGACAGGCAGGACCTGGCAGCAGTGCCGATGCCAACACCAATGAGATTAAAAAAAAAATGCCATCACCAACAGCGATAATGATGATCCCCGACGACGTTCTCGCCGACGTGTTCCGCCGCACGGGCTCGCCGCGTCCCGCTGCGTGTGCAAGGCATGGCGGGCGCTCATCGACGACCACCGGCTGCTGCGCGCCGACCTCCTCCCGCAGAGACTGGCTGGCCTCTTGCTCTGCCTCAACACGGAGGATGAACATGTTCGCCCGCCCCGGCGCGGACGTCGCCGGCTACCTGATGCCCCGTGATACCGTCGAGATCGACGACCACTGCAACGGCCTCATCGTACGTCCTGATACACGACACCGTCCTCAACCCCGCCACGGCCGGCTCGCGCGTCTGCCCCCCGTCTCCGCTCTGGGAGGAGCACTGGTTTGGCGAAGGCCGCTATCTCGCCTTCGACCCTGCGGAGTCGCCGCGCTACTACCAGGTGTTCTGAATCCCGATGGTGTGGATACTCTTTCCGTGGACAAGGCGGACCCTGCGTACAGGGCCATCTCGCAGTCTGAATGGCCACCTTCACCGTTCGTCCTCAGCGTCTTCTCGTCGATGACGGGGCGGTGGGAGCCGAGGTCATTGGTCCGAAAAGGTGGAGCAGCAGGAACGGTCGACGACGACATGAGTGTCCCACCGTCATATGAACGTCATCACTCGGCGGTCTGGAGGGGTGCACTTTACATTTATTGCTAAAACGATTTTGTACTAAGGTACGTACGTACCTACTCAGTACTCTTGTCCTAAATTACAAGTCGCTTCAAGAATTTTGGAGCATTTCAAGTTGAACTAAATATATATAATATGATAATAATATTTATGATACTAATTGCATATTATTAGATTCTTATTAATTATATTTTTATTGAATTAAACATGTTTGATGTCATAAATCTTTATGTTTATCCTTATAATTATGGTTAAACTTCGTATGTTTTGATTTTTGAAGATTTTAAAATGATTTATAATTTGAATGAGGGGGAACCTACATTAATTTAATATAAATATAAGTTTCACATACGCAGCTAATTATTAATTACCATGTGTTTTTTCTTACTTTAAATTAATTGGTTGCACGAAGGATATCATCATCAGACCATACAACGACGTACCAGGTGATCAAGCCACCTACAGAGATGGAAGAATGCAGGGTTGGTCGTCTAGGAAGGTCGGAGAAGGGAGTTTACTTTGCATCCTTTGATCTCAAAAAATTGCGCCTTTGCGTTTGGATCCTCTATGACGACTCCTGTGGTCACATAGAATGGATACTAAGACATCGAAGTTATTATGGGCTAGCCCTGCGGAGCCCGCCAGGGTCTTCCTGGACCTTACACAATGCTATCAGACAGTGACAGATCTAGAAAAATATTTAGCAGGGGCTGGACTAAAGAGAACGGGACTAAATTCACTCAATTATATCTCATACAAAGCTAAAATATAGTAGTTTTTAAAAGGCCCAATATGGTAATCTGCAATTTATTATTTAATCTTAAATTGTTAATAATTTTTTTGAATAATTACAAAGTTTGAAAAAGAAATCTAAAGATAAAAAAACAGAAGCTATACCTGTCCTGTCTGTCTGTGTGGCTCTGTACCTCTGTCCGCAGACTGCAAGCTGTGGCCGAGGCCCTTGCCGGCTGCGGTATGCCGCCCTGCGCCCGGCTCCTGCTTGGACGGTGGCCCGACGGCGCCGCCCGCCTCCACTGCCGCAGCGCCCGTCAGCCGTTGGCCTGCCGACTGCCGTGGCCCGTGGCGCCGCACCGCCGCCTGCTGAAGTGCTGCCGTCCGACGACTGGCCTTGGCTGCGGCGGCTCGGCCTCCGCGGCTCCGCACCTTCGCTCCGCCCTCGCCGGTCCCAATCTCAGCCCCGCCGCACGCGCTAACCCTAGCCTAGCCGCCGAGGCGCCGACTCCTGATGCCGCGCGCTCGGTGACTCGCTCGGAAGACTGGAAGACGAAGTAGCAGCGGCCAGCGTCCTGAGCGACAGAGCAAAGAAAAAAAGGCCCAGCAGCCAGCAGTACTGCAGGAGAGGTAAGAAAAAAGGCCCATTCTATTAGCTAATGGGCCGCTGAAAGCCTGAAACACATGCATATGGTGGCCCAACTCGAAACTGGTTGTCTTCAACCTCCGTCCAGTCCTCCAGCCCCTCCTTCCGTTGTCCATGGCAGCAAAATTCCTGGGGGGGCTAAGGGGGGGCTCCCAAGGCGTGACCAAGGTAGGGGGGGCTTGAGGCCCGGCAGCCCCCCGGCAGATCCGCCCCTGCTATCAGACATGAAGATGAAAACGCTGATGCACAAGAATGGGATTCTGATGATGATGGTTCTGAAAGTACTCTCCACACCCAAGCCGAAGATAGGATACAAGAGCGGCTCGTTCGATTCACAGTACTTGCACTCCATCCTTATATACACTCCATCTTTATAGAGAGATTGTCTTCATGGATGCACGGTCAAGAGGAGTGGCGTACCATTTGAAGAGCACTAAACTTGAGGATTTGGGTAACCTGTTCCCAAAAGACGTCACACCTATATCTTGTTGTATTAGTTGGATGGACAATGCTTTCCCATACACACCTTGTTGGATAGGAGCACCGTACAAAGTTTCAATAATTGTTTTTTTTTGCCATATTTGACTTTGTATACACGGTCTGGAAATGCATATTTTTTCACGTGACGTGCATGTGTGGTACACAATTTTATATGGCGTATGTGATCAAGAACAAAACTATTTTCATATATGCCATTGGATAAAACCTAAATCCTAAATCCGCCACCTAAAAACCTTAAATCCTCAAACCACTATTCATAAATTCTAATCTCTTTCGTGTCATTATTGATCATATTCCGATAGTTTGGCTAATAATAGACATAATAAAAAATACCGATTTACATGTCCTCTCAGCTGGACACAAATTTAGTTGCTCCCTTTTAGGCACCCTAAGTGAGCTCATGATGTAAATTATTATACTAGTAAAAAATAGTACAAATGAAATACAATGAAAGCTTGTTTACACTGTTTCTTTCCTAAAAAAAATAAAAACACTCGGGGTGCATTGGCTTTGTAACCTGACAAATACATTTTTACATCACTACTAAACCATAGGCAGATCAAACATGGCAACAATACATGATTCATTATCCTATAGGATTGTCCATAAATATGAGACCATTAACAACTGTATGGTAAGGAGGTACTGGAACTATATTTTACACATCGGGTGGTCAATTGTTATGTAGTTACTGACACTGCACGGACATAATGCCGTAAGTAAATTTGAAGTAGCTATATAACGTCCACCTAGTCGAGTGAGCAAGGTGTTCAACAGGTTAAGGTTTTTTTTCCAGGCGCCGTTGGTATGTACCGAGGGGTGAGTGTAAAATCAAATCTTGCATGTGTGGCAGAATGATTAAGCGACCGTCTTGTTGTGCAGCATCACTTCCTCTGTGTCATAAAGCTGTGGATTTCATGTGTAATAAGTTCTTGCACACATGGCAAATAGATCTGTATAAACGGAGAAATTGTGGGGTACCTATTTTGTCCTGTGTAAAAATGAGGGAGCAAGAGAGATTGTCATAGTTTATGCAGGTTCTGTTCAGGGTGTAATAACAGGTTGTGTTCAGGAGCACACATGCGGCCAATTTCATTGAATCAGACTTGAAGGTAGAGAAGCCATCATGAAGATAGATATGTAGAAGCAGGCAACCATACCTTAGAAATATACTGGCAATCAAATTACCCGTGTACCAAGAAAGGAGATCCGTAGTAGTACAGATACTCTTTCTCCAACTGTTCAGTTGCCGCTGCATATGAACAGTACCTGGACCATAGAAGTTGAATTTTAATTCGGTCAAAAAGTTACATGTCAACAATTTTTAAGTTTGAGGTTTGAGCCCAACATTTATGGAAGCCGAGATGATAGACATTGTAAACTGTAAATTGAGGTGTCTAGCTGTATGAATGAGAACTCATTTATAGAAACCAGAGCGCTGAAAGAAACCTCTGAAAATGTAGTAGCAAATATGTGTCAACACGAAAATTGTCGGGTTCCCATTTATCATTAGTATTTTTTAAAACACTTTGGATGAATCAAAGGGAAACAATCATTGATGATAAAGATAAACAGGGTCGAATCAATAGCTGAGGTCTGTAGCTGGACGTGTCTCATTAAGATCTAAGGTACCGAAATTACAAAATGTGTTATTTGCCATAACTTGTGTGGTCTACAATTTAAGACATGGTCTGTAAAAGACGATGCGCCTCCATTATAAGTAGTTAATGGAGATACTGTACATGAACGAATTTAGGCAGAGATATATAAAGTGCTTAGTTGAAACTACGAACAATGGACAATGTGAGTAATTTATCGCAAGGTAACTAATCTGCAACACTTTCAACGGCATGCTACCTAAGGAAGCAAAAAGTAAGTACTCCTATGTAAAGGGAGCAAACTAATACAAGGGAAACTGGAAAACACTCGAACAGGTTAAATTCAACGCAAATGTATAAAATTCATATAAATTATAATTATACAAGGGAGCATCTGATTCAGTAAAGACAACTTGAGGTGGTTCCATGTGGAGCAGCTGGCTGACCTGAAAACCAAGAAGTCTGGCGAAGCCTTTATATGGAAACATACTTGCATAACTGGAATAACCAGCGCTCTTTCGCAGGAGCGCACCTTGCAAAATATTAGGTAAAACATTTGAAGGAATTATGTATTTATGAGTTGAAACAGCCAATCAACAGTAAATGTGTGCTGACCAAAATATACTGTGAGTTCAGACAGCTCTTAAATAGTTAAAGGTGACCTGAGGATACAAACATAGTGGTTTCTTCCCAGGAACACATCTATTTTTAATAGCTCTTGATGTCTGTTGAAACATAAGGAATGGAATAAGCTATGTAGCCCCACATTAAGTTAATGTAATATAGCATGGACCATGAATTAGAATGAGTGACCCCTGCTCTTGTATTTTAGGACACGAAACAAATACTTCGATGCAATCATTTCTTAAAGAAAGATAGCTCCACTGCAATGTGGCCATAGGCAGCATATATAGAGAATCAAAAGCACGGTACATCACTAACTAAAGAAGCTGCAGGCAGTATATATAACCAAAAGCCTGGAACATCACTAATTAGATAAGTAATATGAAATATCCTAGCATTAGTCTTGGTTGAAGCTGCAGTAATTGCAACCAAAAGCCTGGAACATCACTAATTCGATAAATAATCTGAAATATCCTAGCATTATTCTTGATCGAAGCTGCAGTAATTGGATATTAATTTGGAAGAGCTAGACAACAGCTCGGTCATGGAAAATAAGAGCACAGAAAATGCCAGTTGAAATACAGACAGCAAAGCTTTTTCAATATAATATGGTAGCAGGTTTGGTGGCCATGTTCAGTTGTTCTGTTTGAATTCATCAGTTAGATCAGTTCGCTATATCAGGTCAGTGCCTGTGCAAAATCTAACCCCAGATACCTTGGTGTAGTAGTGGCTAGACAAGAGAAGCCTGGAAATCACAAAATGACATGTGAAAGAAAAGAAAGCGTGCATTAGTATATTTTAATTCCAAGGATAGGTTACTGAAAAATGTCACAATTAAAAAAGGATTACACTGAACTACCTTTTTTATACGATCTAGAATCGCTTGCAGTATGTGTACTTGTCTCAAACGAGGCAATAAGCACGGTATTTCATCCTAGATGGGAGAATACTGCCCTATCTGATATTACCTGCAAGCTGATATGCAGAAACAGTATTACAAAGCCAAATTTGATTTCAGAAGCATGTTGGAGGGTCGTAGCTGCATCACAAATAGAAGGAAAAATCAAACTCTTCAAAGCCAGGCTATTGTATGAGCAATACATATACTTTCAGAAATCAAACTTTTGTACAGGTACATACCATGCCAAGCTGACCTTCCTGTTTGTCTCCCACGTACGTTCGACGATTTCCCACGCACCTTGGACAGGCACAGGATGACAAGCAACTCCCTGGTCAACAGCACCTTAAAAGTTTGCAGTCACAACATAAGCAAAATATGAATATAGGTAATCCAAAAGACAAGAGCAAGCAGTACCCAAGGAAGATCAAGCAGTATCCCAAAGAAACTGAAGAAAAAGAAGAAACCGAGTGGAACAGATACTAGGCCATTTCATTCACTTCCACTTGTTCAAGGATGGCCGATACCACTACAGCCTTACATAGTTGCTCAAAAGCAACAGCCAGGTCTTTCACTAAACTTGTATTAAAACTTAAAACTAAAGAAACAAAATAACAGTCTCCACCATTCCAAAATGCTCCGACTTCTTCTTCCTCATTAGGACTTGACAGTGTTACTAGAGCGTTCAAACTTAAAAACTAAAGAAACAAAATAACAGTCTACACCAATGCTATGGCCTCTTCTTCCTCACTAAGACTTGACAGTGTTACTAGACGCGCAAACCCAACTAGCTCTTCTTAGATTAGTCGTGGCTCGCCTGGTGCGACACCGCCCGGTGCGACACCCCCAGTCCCGCCGGCGAGGCTTGCCGAACAGGAAGGATGTCACGGCCGTCCGTCCGGCTTCTTTGAAGGAGAAGAGGATGAGTTCCATCTCGAACTTGTTCAAGGATGTGCGTAACTTCTTTGTCATCTCGATCTAAAAATTTCTTTCTTTTATTTAATGTTTTCATTTTGTTTTGATTTGTCTCCAGAGAAATAATGCGTTTGGACCTCCGTTCAATTCATTCGCCGGGACAAAGATGCGTTTGGCCACCCCCGGGCCGCCTGCGCAGGCCCAGGCGGCTGGATATGCGCGGTTGGGCCTGCCTGCGGTTTATCTGCCCCCCGGCCGCCTGCACAGGTCCTATGTGGCGGGGTGAATTGTTTGGGCTGAGTACTCATTCAGGTCTAAGGCCCGCGCCCTCTCGCTCGTCACCGCGGCTGGTACGTTTGGTCTGAAATCAGCGTGTTGCCTGGCAACCCTAGTGGTGGTAGGGTTTTTTCCTCCAGCATTGGAGAGCAGACGAGCTGGAGAGCAGAGGAGGAGCCGCCGTCCGCTCGTCCGCTGCGACCCCGCGAGCCAGAGAGCAGAGGAGGAGCCGCCGACCTT
This sequence comes from Microstegium vimineum, assembly GCA_022036555.1. NCBI lineage: Eukaryota > Viridiplantae > Streptophyta > Magnoliopsida > Poales > Poaceae > Microstegium > Microstegium vimineum. Next base: position 1,353,292 of record CM039121.1, read on the forward strand.
GCTGCGACCCGCGAGCCGGAATTCATAAGGTATGAGTTTCGATCCGATCCGATATGGTTTCCTGTTCGATCCGGTTGTTCGATCCGATTCTGTTTCGCCCATTTTTGTTTGCGACATTGGCAAACTTTTGCGAGTGGCGGATCCAGAAATGGATTATGAGGGGGGCTATGTCTGATTGGTCGTTTATTATTTCTTTGCAGCATGGTTGCTCAGGTTCCACCTGGTGGTGGTGCTGCTGCTCAGGTTCAGGGTCCTCTGGGTGCTGCCAAGTCATATACTGTTTATGACCAGTATGTTTTAGAGCCTAATGGTGCCCATCTTGTCTATGTGGATGATGCCATTTCTGTTGTTGATTTCAAGTTGAGACATGTCATGGTTCATATCATCAAAAGGTCTTCAGTGGATGCTTGTCGGGTACCATTCCTTCCCGGAGAGAATGGACAGGGTAGGTACTCTGTTGCTTCAGAGATGAGCAAGAAGCTTTCAAAGTCTCTGTTGAAACTGTTACTGAAGCTTGAAGAAGATGGTGTCTGCATTGATAACCTCACAGTAGACCAGATCCGAGTGTTTCCCACCAGATCCGAGTGTTTCCCACCGGTGAAGTGAAGCTGAGAGGGATTCATCTTTTATACAAAACTGTCCTTGGAGAAGCCACCTATCTGCTTCATCTGCGAAGGAATTACACGGTTGCAAGGTCAGTTATCCAGGACCTGTTCTTGGTTGGTGCAAATCATTGTGTTCCAGATGATGTGGATCATCTTTTGAATCTTATGTTGACTGACTTTGGTGCGCGGCCCATCTCTCCTGAGCATGCGGGTCTCACCCCTCTAGGATTGTGTTCTTCTTTGTTCTACACACCATCTGAAAGGTAAAGTTTGTTATCCACAGCATCATGTCGTACTTGCTGATGTTAGTGCTGCTGCTAGTAATAATTGGAGAAGGGGTGTTCAACAAAACGACCTTCGTTCTGAGACTTACAATTTTAGAAATGGTGGCCACGACTATTGGGTCCCTTACAACTATCCCCATCAGAACCACATCAGACAAGCTCAGATCAATGCACTTGAGATCCTTGTGATTGATGGGCACAAGGTGTTAACTCTTCTGAGAAACCGCTATGCTCATAGGATGGAGGCTATTCAAGCTGGAGACCTGACCTGGAACCTTGTAGGGCATGACTTTACTTCACTCCACTCAGAATTGGTAACGATGGTGCACTTGAGATCCTTGTGATTGATGGGCACAAGGTGTTAACTCTTCTGAGAAACCGCTATGCTCATAGGATGGAGGCTATTCAAGCTGGAGACCTGACCTGGAACCTTGTAGGGCATGACTTTACTTCACTCCACTCAGAATTGGTAACGATGGTTAAATTCCAAAGGGTGGTGGCAACAATTCAGTATGAGCTCTACCAGATTGTGTATCGTCGTAAAGTTAGTTTGCTGCCATAAATGTTCTAAGTATACCCCTCTCTTTGTGACACTGCTTGATTTCTTCAATTTGTACTTTCCATTAATTCAAATTTCCATTTATGACACTGATTGGTTTCTTCAATTTGGGGTGCAGGTCAACAACATAACTGACAACTAGAAGAGGAACCAATTGAAGAGACCAGAGCAGAGCATTTTGGAGTGATGGAGGCTGTTATGTTTCTTTAGTTTTAAGTTTGAACGCTCTAGTAACACTGTCAAGTCTTAGTGAGGAAGAAGAGGCCATAGCATTGGTGTAGACTGTTATTTTGTTTCTTTAGTTTTAAGTTTGAACGCTCTACTAATACTGTTCTAATCTAAGAAGAGCTAGTTGGGTTTGCGCGTCTAATCCAAACGAGGAAGGAGGGGTGAGGGAACACAGCAACCCTGCCATTTTTATAGCACGGCGTGCTCACGCCAGGGGTCCAAACATAAGAATCTTTTTATAAAGGGCTAAGATGCAAAAAATAAACGCCAAGAGACGTGTCAAAGCAAACTCGGGCCTCGGTAAATCTGGCGCCGATATCGATACGGAGAGGAGTAATTTTTAAAAGCAGCAGCAGCAGCGCACCGTTCGCGTGCCAGGCTGCGCGTAATTAATGCGCCCGCGCCTCGCAAACCGTATGACCGTCCGTGTGCCAGGCTGCGCGCGGCGCGGGCCCGCCTCGTTTGGCATGCACGACATTTTATTATTACTACAACCAATGATGCCAACTAGGGAACGGCATCCGGCTGCGCGTAATTTTTTTTGAAGGAGAAGGCAGGAGCTCTGCCGCGTAATTACTGGAGTTACTGGAGTGTTAGGTAGCTTTCTTCAGACTACGCAGAAGGTCGAAAAGATAAACAGCCTCGGGACCGGCCCGATAGCATGCAGAGATTAGTCGAGGACAAACGAGACCGTATTGGAAGAAATTTTTATCTGAAAGATTACTTCTTACAGATTTATCTTACATGTTTTGTGTAAAAAAAATGCATTGCTTTCACGGGCCATGGGATGCACACAGGATAGTACCTGGTCACTGTATAAGAACTAGTGAAGGGCCCGCGCCATCGCGGGCATTCAGATTCAGACACAAAAAATTTTGAGCACGAAGAAAAATATGATGAGCAATAGGATACATAGATACATCATACATTTGATGATGTGTATATTACAAATATTTTCCGTGTCCACAACATTCAAATCTAGAAGGGACCTAAAGCATGTAACAGTCTCTAAAAAATGCTCACCCTATTATAAATTAAAACTCTTTAAAACTCTATTCTTCTTCTGTATCCCTGTGCAAGTAAATTAAGTGGGAATTAATTCGAAGCAGCTCATATGTGGAAAGAAGCAAATGCGTCTTTGTTAATCTTGCTATTGTTAATTTTTAAGAAAGTTTAGATACCTTGGAAAAATGTATGTACCTACAAAAGCCAAAGACCAGTTACAATGTGAAATGGAGGGAGTAGCAGACATGTCACAACACAAGCATATGATTAAACTATGAGTACACTACCTGTCTTGTACACATGTAGCAGCAAATGCAATCCACATCAAAAGTGAAAAATCTACTAACGACTTTCAGTCCTCTATATGGCTGCTCAGCTTATTTATGGACTAACAGTCATTAAGCACTGTGATATACTGTCAAATTTGTAGAGTGTCAGCTAATCCTGCTTGTTATCTAATAGGAAAGGCATGTGCGGAGTTGTAGCATTGGAGTGGACACATTCTCGAAGTTAGGTTCTTGTAATTCTAGGTGATGGCGCAGGTCTTCCAAGTAACCGTCTTCGTAATGCCAGCAAGTAGTATGAAAGCAACAAATTTGAACCTGAGGCTAAAATATGAAGCATTTATCTGAGTTTGGTTTTTAGCGTTCCCTATGATATGTAACTATCCCACCAATACCATGGGGAGATGATCTATATCATGGAAAACAGAATGAATCATGTTAGTCAACCCGGCTCTTTTTTAAGACATTTGTCAACTAAAAGAGCCACAACAAGAGAAAATGGAGGTCTTCTAATTTCATAACAACGACTCAGTTATAACTATGTAAAACCTTACCTGAACTTGATTTCCCTGGTTAATACTCTTAAGTGGAAATATTGTCTTGATTCGAAAATAGTAATCAGATGTGCTTTTTTGTGAAACACATCTCCAATGCAAATGGCAAAGAGTTAAGCATACAAGGAACTCTTACGACACATATCGCTAATTAATACGACACATATCGCCTATTAATATGTTAAAGAGTTAACATATTTGGGATTTTTACAGCACACATTTCCAACACAAATGTTCAAGATTTTGGCAAAAGAATATGTAGTTAAAACAATGGCATGAAAAGGAAGCTTGAAATCTAAGCGAGTAGACAGAAGAAACACAATAAAAAGCATCACAGATAAACTTCTTTCGTTTTCAATGAACCCTAATCCCTAAACCCAAATACCTAATACAAAGTGATTCAGTGACATAGCAATGGTTTGCTGGATAACCAAAACCAAGATATCTCCATCAACTAAGAAAATGTGTTAAAAAAGGATGCAACAATGTTGAAGGGAAAAAATTAGCACCTGCAAAGGTCGGCTTGGATCTGACTTATAATGCATCTTGTAGTTCTTGGTTGTGTTTGAGGCTGCTGCAACATGGAAAAAGCCTAAGTTATACATGCAGTATTATGATATCAACTATTATCCATGTCTCGAATTCAAATTACTTCAACGATGTTGAAATATGAAATCTATATTTATTCTAATTTCGTGCTTCTTTTCTTAGCGTGTTTCTGGGAAAGGAATAGTAGTCACAGGAAGAAGCGCACATCAGAACTGCATGACCTCTAAACGGGTTTCCGTGTCGTAGACCCAAAGTGGAGGGAGAGGGAGAGGGAGAGGGAGAGGAAGGAAGATTTATTTGGTCTGATCCCTTGTTATTCTAGAACCCCTATATGAGTTGAACTCAAGCAGCACCATAATTTTGTATAAACTTGTTGTTTCGAACAGCTTGCATAAATAATGAGCATAACCAATAATAAGGTCCTGGAATATAATTTTCACCCTCTTTACAGGTAGCTCAATGGTTGATGCACAATATTTAAAGGCAATAATTCATCACCTTTTTCCATGGGGCAAAGCAAAATCTTGCTAATGAGGAAAGGTAGGATACAGGTCCACAAATCTAAAGTATATATCTTATTTTTCATTAGATGAAGTCTACAACATAATTCATGGCTTAAGTAAAGGAAATTAAATATTCAATGAGAAAATAGAAAATTTTATGGAATATCAGACGGGAATGGCGGAACAAAAGTAAGTGTTGTGATATTTTTAGTTCTATCGAACATGTGCTGTTCTAGATAACATGCACAGTTTTTTAGATAAATAAATGTAGGACACACAAGCATTAGAGCACTTGGAAATGAGTAATCATGCAAGGAAATATAGTTGTTGTGCTTAAAATGGAACAAACAGTAATTATTAAATCCAAGAGTCATTGGTAATTAAAATTAGGAAACATAGAACATTCTAGATACAGATATATACCAATAATGTAGGTTCTGCAGAAGGGAAAAGCACTCCTCTCCGAAACATGTAACCTGTGATAACATAAAGAATACCTGGAGATCACGGTGGCTAGATTGGCAGGACCTAAAATGGGATTTTCCATCTTTGCAAAATATAAGCATTGAATGAATGGGATCTGAGATAGCGGAACTCACCCTTCCAACAAGACTAAAGTTTCTTTTAGCCGCTGAGGTTCCATAAAGCTTCAATCTAGCAAATGCCCCTACACATCAGTTCAAAATAATCAAAAAAACATTATGAAGAGTTCTGATAACTTTAAGTGGCAGATTGAATCGCTGCAACAGAACAAAAAAACACCAAATAAACTTGGAACAGGAAAACCAACAGGCTTCAAAAGGCAAGAAAACACATATATTGGCATCAGGAACCACTACTGCTGGCCATTGACTGCTGACCACTTACGACTCAGTTGCAACAGCCATAAATTCATCGGATTTAAATGAGAAGACCACAACTTATAGGCTGTACATAGGAGCAAATACAAATTTGTAACGTAACTAATAAATCGCATCAAAGAATATGTATATATTTCTGTTAGGCTAGACATATCTTTGCCTCTATATTCAAGATTTGCATTTCAGTGAAGATGACTTTAAAATTTGGTACCATCAATAGGCCAAGCCTACTCAGTATGTTCTTTAGACAGGTGAGAAGGTAAGTCTACGATCAAAGAAATAGTGATTTAATTTTGGGACCAAACCTGACATTAACTGTGACAATGAAAATTTTGGGACCAAACCTGACATTGACTATAGAATAGAGTTGAATAACAGCACATACTGATAGATGTGTATATAATAAAAAGCAGCAGTATGAATGAGGCCTCACTGCAAGGGACCAATATATACCGATTATCAACCATTGAAAGGGACCAAACATAATTGTAATGAAACTGAATTTATTTTATGCAAGAACTTTACCCTCTTGATGAAGGTCAACACTTATAAGTAACAACAGGTACAAGATGAACACGTATGGTAGAGACACAGAAGCATGCACTATGCCACACATTTAAAATGGCAGGAAGGAAGATAGAGCAGGCATAAGCAAAGACACTCAGCAACACACCTTTCAATTGTATCAATGTGCATAGATGGATCTGCTAGAAATTTCCACTCCTCTTAGTGGACTCCCTTCAGCACACAGCACACAGCACAGAGGAAGCAAGCATCAGGAATCATGAAACATAGGCAATATATTCAAAAATACCAAAGAGCACACAAAACAATTTTTTTTTAGCAACAAGGCCCTAGGACTGCTGTCCTGCACCAACAGATGCAGAAAGGAAATAATTTTTTTTCGTCTCCAATGTAATCCTTTAGAGCAGAGCAACGAGAAGGTGAAAAAATATAAGGTATAAAGGTGTCAATTTTGTTAGCGCAGGTAGGAAACCAACATATGAAGAATAAAAATGGAATAGGAAATGGATAGAAAAAGGTGTAAAAAATGATCATTAAGGGCTAGTCCTAAGATCCAGTTTGTTTTAAAATTCAACTACACAGTCTGTCAGGAAGCTGTAAAAGATGGAACATGAATGGTTACTCCTAAAGTTCTTATTGTTTTCCAATTCCATTACGTAGTCTGTCTTTTTGTTTCGGTACACAAAGTATACTGGTCACCAAATATGGTTCGTAAAATATACAGGAAGAAACTATTCAATAGGAGGCATATTCAAGTTTCACTCAGTAATCGCTCCATTGGGTAGAGAGAAGTTTGGCAATCATGCCATAGAAATTTTCTTATAGCAATGTACATAATAATAGCTGAATATCATAATCCAAGAAGCAAACTAAATACACAGATAATAAATAAAAAGAAGCTGCTACTAATCAAACCATGCAACCATGAAACTAATGATGCTCTGTTATTACGTTGCTGTAGGCAGCCTTGAAACTGAAATAGGGTTGCTATTTTTTTTCAGTTAGCATGGTCTGACCATACACCCAAGAAAAGACTGCTTCTAAAGATTAGCTATCTGGAAAAATAATAACTGTAGTGCATCAACCTCATGTCAATGGGATAATCTAAAACATGGATGGATCAATAAGATTCTTTATTGCAGCTTAAAAACCTCAAATATTTAGGTCCCTTTTAAACGTATATCAACTGAATATATATCGCCAACGGAGGATGATGTATATGGCTATATGCAGAGCCAAACTGTCTTAAGGTAGAGGTGGTGGTACCTGTCCAACAAATCAATGGTCCATGAGCCGTATCCGTATGGTCCTGTTAGGTTGAACTACGTCACAAAAACATATGTAGATAGCAATCCCCAATGTATCTAGATGGCAGGCTGCAATATAATAAAAATGTAATCAATGCTTATCATGTAAATTCAAATCCGTGTAATCTGTGGAGCCTGACTGTATAAGAAAATGAACACCAAAATAAACCATGCATGTGTTCCAAAGAAAGACAACAAATTGCCTAGCGTGTAAACCTTAGAATCACATATTTTAAAAATAAAAGGATACAATCTGTGCACTAAAAGTATGCAGCATGAATGGTTAGATGCAGGATGACTGTTTGCAGAGATTGGGGATTAACCTAAACATAAGGAAAATTAAAAAGAACTTGCAAACTAACATTATCATCATGCTGAAAGTATTTTTACTTGCAAAAATTATTGCTTGAAAATTTGAACTAACTTCTGAGAAGCTGTACTTTGTCTGCATCATGAAAAGAGACGCTGCTTATCAGAAACTACATCACTTTAATGAATCAATTTATCACCGAAAGAAGACGAGCTATGTGCCTAAGCTATTGCGTATGTTTTAGATGGCAGTCCATATTACCCAAACAAAATAAATATCTTTTTATGACTGATCTCAGCAGTAGTTTAATTTTTGGTACTGAAAAGGTCGTATGGCCTTTTCAGCAATGAACAACAAATCATTTTATCGCTGAAAGGATGAGATCAACTATATCTGCTTCTGTGCATTTGATAAGGGAGCTCATATCGTCCAAAGAAATGATATCTTATAAAGTACACAAGCAAGAATATTGTTCCACCGATTCATTCCACTCTGTGGCCACGCCTTTGGCAGTTCAGAGGCATTGTATTCTCTGGTCTATCTTCAAATTAATTGGTACATGTAGAAGACTAAAGTTCAACTAACAGAAGTAAAGTACGTAGTACTTGCCTATTGATTTGACAGTACATGCATATGTAATCAGATTGCAATGGCAACCAAGATCCTGAATTCCTGATAAATTAATGGTGGCGAGGCGCATATCGAGAAAATGCAATATTAACTTAGTTACCATATAACGTGCTGCTCTGTTGGGAAATACATGACCTTGCCACTTTAGCGTGTATTGCTCTCTTCCTATGATGCCTCCACTCACAATATTTATCTGTACTGGTCATGAAGCAAGTAAGAGATAACAAATAAGCACCGAACTATGGAAGAATCTAGGTAAAGCACTAAGTATGATGTCCTATTTTTGCCTGCTTTGTGAGTGTTTTTTTGTATTAACAAAATCCTGTCACTAATAGAAGGAAATTCTAACTCCATAAATCATGTGAGATGGCCTAGAAAGTGAACTTACTTTTTTCCTTCTATAACTCAGGGACAACCCAAGGGGTGTAATTAGATGATGACACACTCCGGAGTTAGCGAAGAGTTTACTGATCTTTGCAAAGGAAACAACGAAGACATGGTTGTTAGAGTATAAACCAAACTGAAAGTACACTTATGAACAACCAAATATCAGTAATACAAAAATAAAGGGAATCAAAGAAAGAAGAGAGATTTCTAAAAGGGACCAAAAACTGTACGGAATGAGATTACCTTGATATCACAATAGCTTGCTATGGAACTAATTTTCTTGCAATAGTGCCCAACTGTATGAACATGTTGTACAAGCATGCTATTGGTTTGCTTCCATCTGCTCAACGACTATGGTTACCATCCACCTGTTTTGCTGCTAAACAGATAGCAGTGCTGCTCATTCCCGCCAGCCGTCCCAGCTGCCTCTGTAAAGATGCCATTTAGAGGAAAGTTACACTATTTTGCTACCTGATACTGTCAATTAGATAGAGATCAAGGAGGGACAAACCTTAGTGTGTGAACAGCAGAACCACCATGAACCATTGAACCCTATGTTTGACGGAGGAGACGAGGACGACCTGCAGGCAACGCGTGTGCCCTGTGGAAGGGGCAGCACCACTGGGCCCCACCTGCGCGGAGAAGGGGATAGCGGCCGCCGGCACTGCGAGTACGCCGGTGCACAGCCACCGCGGGGGCCAAATCGGCACCGCGCGACATCGAGAGAGGGAGAGAAAAGGCAGTGCCTTCGCGCCGCCCGTGTTGGGGCTGGCTCTGCACCAGCGCACCATCAAGGTCCTGGTTGGGCCCGTGCCTCAGGAAGAGGGAGAGGAAGATAGGGAAAGAGATGAGGACATGCACCTAGGGTTTCTTCGGAGCACACACGGCGGCGGTCGTCGGGAGAGAGAGAGGAAGAGCAGGAGGGAGCGGGGGAGGCGCCGCTGCGCCGCCTCGGGCCGGTCGCACGCTGCGCAGGGCGCCGGCGGAGCCAGGAACTGTCACCGCGCCGCCGCCATTGGGAGAGACGAAGAGCGAGAGGGAGCAGCGAGGGGATACGAAGGGGAAGAAGAAGCTGGAGCTGCTGCATATATTTGTTGGCCTGATTCCGGATTAGAAGCCGGACAATAATAAAAGAATCAAGTAAAAGTAAGAGAATCAGATAAAAACAAAAAAAAATCAAGAAGCTGTTGTTGACATAAACAGCTCCAGCCGATCCTAGCCACATGATTGAAGATCCAATGACTGTCTGTAATTCAGATGACGTGGCCAGCCCCATAATGCAAGGAGCTGGGCATATCTCTTTATCTTAAATTGGAAACAAAATAAGTCCGCATTGAAGAGAACAACTAAAATAAATACAGAGAAAACCAGAATCTATGAAGAGGTCAAATGGAATATGAAATGGAAATAGATGGCAACAATCAGGTTGTAAAGAAGTAACCCAACATAGTTGGTGATACTACCAGAAATCAGGAAGTCAGAAAAAGACTGCCTATATGTGATACAGAACTAATATCAGTGGAGCATATAATTTTGTTCAGAACTCAAAGAAATTGGAGAACAAAAAGTGGTTGCAAGTAACCAAAGCATTCGATAATGTAATCTTTGGGAATACATGTGCTCAGAATTGAGTCTATAATTTCTCGTCAAGAGCAATGATGATAAACAATGATCAGAAGCCTAGAATCATTAAGAATATATCTAGCACTTCAGAAGCAGCATGAGATGTATTAGATACGGTAGTCCAAAATAACTTCAGGCTTTGAACATTGTTGCTTAATAAAGAATTACCATAACTCTGCAGTTCAGGAGCTTTCGCATGCATATATTATATATCAATGTCTATCTGACCGAAAGTTAAGTGAACACTAAAAATATTTTACTGATGTTATCTTAGTGTAGTAAGACATAGTAAGCATGCAGTTACATTCCTTTAAAATTAAAATCTATTTAATGTAGTAAAGGCACCAATTTTATTTTTTCATTCTTATTATATTCTATCATAAGGGCTGATGACTGCTCTTTTATTGTATAGAGTTTGTGGATCTTTGGCACAGGATAGTAACAGGAGCAGTGAATTCATAAGGTAGGACCATCTGAATATTTTCATGTATGTAAATCATTATCTATGAAATATGCAGATGATCAGAACATAGAATAGTGATTGTGTTACTGTACCGACTTGTTTAGAAGGTCCAATCTTGTTTATCTGAAGAAGCAATGCAGGGAATAAAAGCTTGATGTTCGCAGCTATCTAATGATGTCATGGCTGCAATTCAAAATAAATCACATCTTCACCTGAACTTTTGATTGTTGTATCTCCGGTCGCACGACCTAACCACAGCAGGCGATTAGCACCTTCAACTTCTGTGAATAAATGTCATGTTATGGGGCATACGGTGTATTTTGTGAATGAGGCAATAAAAAGCCTATGCATAAAAGTAAGGAAAGATACATCTTCAAATTTGTGAGCCCAAGAAAGTGTAGGAGCAGAAGATTCGGGGTACTCCAGCATAGAAGTGGAACTGAACATGTATAGCAACTATAAGTAAGTAATTTATGAAGAATAGAAGGGACCCTGATTACCTGTCTATAATATGCATGAAAACACTTCCTCAAGCCACTTGTGATAGTGATTCGATGGACCCCAAATAAACTTGGAAACCGGCTTCCCTTGGACTGACATAGTCACACCTGTCAATCTAACTTGCATACTATAGTCACCAATCCACTTTGCAATTCAAGTTTCAGTAATCAACAACTACAGCTGCATTGGTTCTCATATTGAAGTAGTTCCATATTGAGGTTTTTTCAGTACCTCCAGAACAAAAATGGAAAAACAATGATAGGAAGTTCATGCTTCAAAGGTTGGACCTGGGGATTTAGGACCAACCAAATCAAGTTACTGCAACTCACAGAATCAAGTTCATGTAGTAAACAAATCAAGATATCTGAATAAAATAAAATCGGAACACCAAATGGAGCAAGATAACATTTTCCCCCCTGATTCGTAATGATGTGTTGTAAAATTCAATATATGCTTATTTTTGTCAGACCACAACAGCAGAATTATGCAGATCACCATTTGCATACCCCATGGGTACTTAGCTGGCACTTCCACCGGACCTAACTCATTTTGATGCACCTAATTTTGATATTATTGTATTTGCAAATAGGTATATACTTAGATATGAACAAAAGGAGATAAAAAATCATGAACAGTATAAGGTGCACCCATAGAAAGATGAGGGAATATACTAAAAATCTACAGCACAAATACATGTTTTTTTTTCATTAGGTGCACCCATCTTCTCTTCCTGGCTGTGAAGCCATGACATAGTATGTGCCAAACCATCCATGGCTCATTGCTTTATTTTTGAGGGAGAAAAGCATTTGTTTGCGGATTCTATATTTCCTATGATACCATGACTCTTGTCAGTCAATGAAGATGGAACCAATAATCTAGGTTGGCTTCTAAATCAAGCCAATTTGAAGACCATTTACCGACACCACCACACCACCTCCATCCAGTGTCCGGATCGAGTGGAATCTCTGGGTCGCCTCACATTCCCGGGCTAGAACAACTCGTCGAGACGATGACGAAGCTTAGATCAACGCATCGGAGTTCATCGATCGATGATTCTGCAGCTGCGATGACCCATGACCATGATCTAGCACGGCAGCACTAGTGGTAGCTCCAGGACTCACCACTCATGGATCCGTCGTTAGGAGGCGGATGCGCCCATCTCCATGGTGGCGCAGCGCACGGGAAGCCCAGGTGGCGTGGCTTCTGGCTGCTGGAGAGGCCCAACCCAATCATCCACACCGGGGAGCTGCTCGCTAGTGTCTCTGCTGGCTGCTGCCTGCTGCCTGCTCGTCACATCCCGATCTGCACGTCGCGCAGGGGAAGCAGAGTCCTCCGGTGTCGCGCAGGGAAGCAGAGCCCCAACCTGGCGGCGCGGCGGCAGACCACACCTGACCGTGGAATTCCCAGGCGATGCGCCTGTCCTCCACTGGCGATGTCCAGTCCAGATAGCGATGTCCAGATTGCCATCGTCTTGTTCGTTCACCGCCTGACGCGCTGCCGGCGCTGCTTCGCAAGAGCTATCAGCTTCTCATCTCCGTCCACGCTGATCCAGCCAGTCAAACTACTGCTTGCTTGTTTGCTGATTTGCGGCGGCCGCGAGCGACACGCCGACCACTGAGGACTGGTACAGGTTAAACGGATATGATGGAAATTAAAGCACCGGGACCTCACCATGACCGCTTCCGAGAACTCGGTCGAGGCGGGGACGGCTCGGAGAGGGGGTTGCCGTCGTGGAGAATGAATGTGGCGGCGTGAATCGGCGGACACGGCAGGCAGTGTTCCAACGCGACCTCAAGGAACGAGGTGCCACAAAATAGAAGAGACATGGGAGAGAGTGCAGGCAGATCGAGTCGGCTGGCCACGGTGAGTCGTGGAGAACGAATTTGCGTCTCCATTTGCCACATATTTGTATCAATCACTAATATTAGTTAAAGTAGTAGTTAAATAGGTACCTGCGAGGTAGTTCCTGCTATCTCCCGTGCACATGCATGTGCGAGGTCAGAATTCGCTCAAGACGACTGTCGATCTTCTGCTTAATTTGAACGGCGACTCGATGATCCATGGCAGTTCATACTTCATACATACATACATACCTGATCGATCAGGATTTTGCGCGCGTGCGTGATTTTGCTCAGGAATCAGGATGGAAACTCCAGCAAAACTCAAGCACCTCCAATACGCGTGCGCCAATTGGAACCAATGCAATAGATCTAGCTACGTACGTATCTTGGCATGGCAGCGAGGCAGCTAGCGACACATTGACGGGGGCGCAACAGTGGCGTCCGTCCGTCGATCAATTTGTGTTGGCAGCACACGTGCGGCCGAAGTCGCGCGCAAGCAACAGTGACGCCACCGTCTTCCATCATCCTGATTGATATAAGGTAATCGACATCAGTCCGCGCACGGACGATCGATCGAGAGCAAATGTACGTACGTGTATGTACGTAGTAGTAGCAGACAGGAAGCAACGGTTGGAACATCAGGACGGAAAGTCGGGTCAAGTGGCGCGATCTCGAGCTGATCGAGAGAGACAGAGACAAAAACACGAATGCCATCTAGGAATCTATCCGCGCGCGCCACTGATGGTGATGGAGGAATTAATTGAAAAGAAGAGGCAACTTGAATTGACCGGCCGGCCAGGGCCACCCAGCCGGAGCTCGATCGCCAACGACGAACTGAAACTGGCCTGGCCTCATCTTCCCGCGACCTGCCAGTGCCTGATATGATCTGCCTGTAGCGATCGATCGACCGGCATTATATTGGCAGCATTTCCACTCTTAGTCAAGGCGCGGTCCCTGTCCGGCGCAGCAAAAAGGTCTGGACACTTGCACGCCCTCGTGCGTAGGACTAGCTAGAGATAGCACACCGTACGTCTCCGGTCGCTAGCGTGAATGGAAAATGGATCACGGACGCTGCGTAGTATGTATCTGGAGCTTAGTCCTGTACGTCGCAGTAGCAGCATGGAATAGTGAGTGGAATGTGCCTCGCTCTTTCCATGATCGAATCCTCATTTCTACGCATAGCTAGATTCCTGTTGAGATATCCGCGTAGACTTCGTTCGGCCGGCGCGCAGTGGCGTGGTTGACTTCGTCACGGTTCGGATCATGCATATATATACCAATAGCATGCATATCGTCTACCGAAGACGACGATGCTACCTGTACATATCGAGTACCTGTTCCGATCATCATGGCATTAATTCACATCTGAAAGTATTTTGTCCGTTCCGTTGCTTCAACTAGCGGGCGGGCCGGAGTTTGTTAGGCCATGACGTTAATCAGCTGCTGATATGATATGGCTCACATCTATTTCTACGGATCACCGCTGGCGCCAGAGATCTCAAACGGTTTTTTTTTTAAACGAACCCGGCAGGAGAGCTGTCTGCTATATTAAAAAAGAGGGAATGCCCAGACAGACAAAAACAACCTTAGCCAAAGACACTGTCTGCAGTAACAAAAAAAAACTCAAACTATACAGGTAAAAAACGGAAGAGGCACCTCTCAAAAGCCAAAATTAGACAACCGGCGGCGGCATCATGATTAATGTAGAAAGGTTCTTCGCTCCTGCCATGACCCACAACCTCGCTTCATCTTTAATTTTCTGAAGCACCGCAAAATTGGTGGACTCTGAGCGCTCAAAAACTCTCGCATTTCTTTCCTTCCATATTTCCCAGCATACTAGTATGATGAGGGAGCATAGGCCTTTCCTACTCAAACTCGGTGTAAGTGACATTGCCGTCCACCACTTCACAAGTGTCTCGCTTGGCAGCCATGCACCCGGCTCTAAGTCATAGTTTTGTGTCCAGGTTCCTTGGTTTGGCCACCTGCGAGCTTCCAGTCTATCGGCGGTCCACACTCGGTTCTGAATTACAAGCCAACTGAAAAATTTACATTTAGGTGGTGTCCAAGGTTTCCAGATGAACGCTTCGAAGTTGTTGCAGCTTGCGCCAATGAACTGGGCATGGTAAGCAGAGGATGTTGAGTATTCGCCATTTTCCTCGAATTTCCAAACAATGTCGTCTGCCGTGTCTTCTCTTAGGATGATGTGTCTAGTTTCTCTCGCCATAAAAGTGTGTATTCAGCTAAGTGTTGGGAGGAGAAACTATGGTGCTGTAGGTTGATGTCGTGGATCCAGTTATTATCAAGAAGAGCTTGGTGCAGGGTTCTGTTTTTCCTTTTTGAAATGGAGAAGAGGTTCGGCACTACGTTACATGGACGTTGGCCGTGTAGCCAAGCACTTGTCCAAAAGCACGCTCTGTTTCCATCTCCAAATGTCAGCATTGTGGACTCCGCAAAAAGAAGTTTGTCGGTCTTGTTACATGGGGTTTCAACTCCAAGCCTACCATCATTATTTGCTGACCATTGCCGCCATCTCAAACGGTTTAATTAACAAGCAACAAGTCAGCTGTCTACATACTAATTGTGTTTATTAATGAGTTGTTTATTAAGTAGATTAAACCACATCTGGAGACCGGAGTATGCGGCCGGCCCGTAGTTGAACCGCGATATATAGCTTCAAAGACGACGAATCTACTCCTTACTAAACGCTGGAGTACGTTCAAATCATCTAGTATATCAAATCACGCGCAAAAATTGCCCACCAACTAGGTAACTGGCGCAGCGGTTGTGGACAAATGAGGCAAGCCGAAAGAGACAGGCCGGCTAATTAAGGTTCGGTCCAGATCGATGCCCGGTGTACGTGTATGTATATACAAAGGCAAGTCAGGCAACCGGTCAAGGTTGATTGCTAGTACGTGTATAGGATGCATTCGAGCGAGGAAGAAAGCCTACGGCCCTGCTCAGCGCGTCAGTGCACGACTTTCTTCGAAATATCACTGGGTCAGGGTGGCAATATGAGAACCAGCTAAACTGTAGCTTGGCGACCACGCACGGACACGGAGGTAGAGAGCACGGAGCCACAAGTCACTACTCGGAACGCGCGCGCACACGCATGAGCCACGCCCTTACGCCAACGACTGAGGCTGACCATGAAGCGCCTGCAGCGCGCGCGCGCGCGACAGATTCCATTTCCATCTCTCGGTCTCCCCGGCATCGGCCGTGTCCGTGGTCCGTGCCGGCCGGCGGTCCCATGCTTCTTCGTTTAGCTGTTAGTTTTGCTGGCACAGGTTTCCTGCATCGCGGCAAGCAGCAGCTACTAGTCGAGTCGACAGTCGTCCATATGGTTGGCCTCGATCGGACCGTACCAGCGGAAAATGTCTCCACCTCTGACCACATATATGTTTGTCAACTGCCGACGACTGGATCGGCGAACGATCGAGCAGCTAGCATGGGTTGATGTCTCCCTCCTTATTTCCATGCGCAGCTGTGGTTGTCAGCTGAGGAAACTCGATCTGGAGGACATTGAACATTGATCAGCACAAACCTAACTAACCCGTCCGTCCCTGTCACGAAGGGTGAACATGCATGTCGTAGATAGATAATTGTATGCCGCATGCAGCTAGGCTGACCTTCTAGAAGCCGCAGGCAGAGAGTTTTTATTAGCCGCTGGTCGTCCATGTCGAGCAGGAAGGAATCCTGCCCCGGCCTTTTAATTTGCACCGATTTCCAGAAAGAGGGGATTCCTCTTTTCAACCGATGGAGTCGAGTGGGGGCAATTGAGCCGGCCGGTCGAGCTGGACCGTCAGAGAACGAGCATAATACATCATTACATGTGTCATTTGTCTAGCTAGTGGGTGCGTGCGTGATGGATATGTTGGACTGACTGACTGACCCGGGAGGCAACCTGATCGAGCTTTAACTACTTTGAACGGTGAAAAATGGCGAATCGTGGCTGCATTGCATATATTTGGCCGCGAGAGTATCAGAACGGATGTCATGCCCATGGGGCAGACTATGTAAAGGGTGAAAGCTGAAAGCTCTGTCACGACTCGGAACTGAACATCCTTAGCCCATGCATGGGCAGACTAGAGCACCGGTGAGGCAAAAAAAAAAAAGCCCATTATCTCACTTCCGGAATCGAGATTATACGGCCCACAGTTTTTTGGCGACAGAGAAAATGGGTTTTCTTCTAGAGTGCTACTAGGAACCTAGGATCATCTCAATTCTGAGTCGCTGGGCTCTCTAGAGGCAGGCAATCCGTCATCTTTGCTCCGGCAGTGGCTGGCGAATTTTGATTCTGGAGCCCAAGTTTTTCTCTTGTTTCTTTCTACCACCGGCGCATCGCATACCAATTACCAAACCAATGGGCAGTTGGACTTGGAACTCTGCCTGCTATTGTGCTGGTTCGTCGAGCTCGGTGGCGAGCAGTAGCTCGCGTTCGCCAAAAGAACATGAATCGCCAAGCAGGTTTACAGCACTGCAGGCTGCAGCCCAACAACTGCAAGCAGGTACTAGTAGCTAGGGCTGGATATCGAGGTAGCTCGGCTCGTTATAGCTTGGCTCGCTATGGCTCGTTATACAAACGAGCCAGAAAGCTAGCTGGGCTCGGCTCGTTAGTGGCTCGAGCTAGCTCGTGAGCCAGAGCACAAAAATATATACATGGAGATGGCAACCACAAATCCGCAAAAAACACATCAAATGCATATTTAAAATGAAATAATCAAAATACATATGAATTTTATAATAAAAAAATACAAGTATGCTATCATCCATGACCATGATCCATCATCATTTGTTGATCGGTTCTATTGATCCATACAATATTTAATATTTATCTTGGTTCGTTATGGCTCGCAAGCAGCTCGAACTGGCTCATTATAAAACGAGTCGATCTCGAGCCGAACGACTAGCGAGCGACCCGTGCCTCTCGCATGCGAAGCGAGCGCTCTACCATATGAGCTACACCCCCCAGTTTTGTCTCTTCATCTTTAGTAATATCTTTCAAGGAAATACCAGAGGCATGAAAATTTTGGAACATTATATTGTTATTAATAGTAAATAAGCGTGTGTACTTACAGCAAAACGTGTATAACTTGTTGCGAGATTATATAGAAAATCTGTGACTCAAAGATTTATTCATTAATCATGTCATCAGAACGTCTTAAAATCTGACTCAAATACCATCATCACTTGACGCATGTTGTCCTAACATTGCATGCTATTGTCTACATTTTTGCTGTACCTATACAACTAATTCATTGCTCGGACAAGCTTTCTTAGACAGGAACGTTACTACAAAACTACTCCATAGGCTCTTTGAAAAAAAGGTTGGTGACATTTCAATAATGTTTATCTAAAAGTAATCACCTGTATCTTTAAGAAAACAAAACTTATAGGTGCTACTATTTATAATATTATTATATAACGATGCAAAGATGTGCCTCCCGAATAATAGTAGTGATGGTACTCGTACCCGTGGACGTCAAATCTTACTCGTGGTCTCAAAGGGTCGAGGACTAAGAGGGTTGAAGAAGGTTTAATAATAGAACTAGTCATCCGATACGGCATCGTTACTGTCGGTACGGTCTTAATAACTATCACCGTCAGTTCATAATACAAACTTTCAATGAAAATTATCACAGTCAGATCATATTAACATTGATGATAATTATGATTCGCATTACCAATTGGCGGTGATGATGGGCGCCTCATCACTGCCAGCTCATCATATGAACCAGCGGTGAAGACGGGTTTCACCGCCATCTTATTGCATGATATGGAGGTGATGCAACCTGCAACACAATAAAATTCATAATTTTTTCACAATGTCTTAGGTTAGTTTCATTTCAAGACTTCCACGTGTTGCAAACAATGTAAAAGTCTCATCTCTATAAAAACTCGTTTCATCCTATGAATTTTTCATTATTTCTTCATTCATACCGGACCATGTCAACTTATTTAATAGCCATAAAATCTCCACTAAGACTGACCTTTTAATTTAAAATAGCAGGAGTACTTAAGTTTTTTTTTCTACCGTATCAAGAACAAGACTAAAAAGTGGTTTACAAAGGAGATGCTCAAAGGTTACTTGCAAACAATAATATAAAAGTTTCATCTCTATAAAACTCACTTCAACATATGAAATTTTTATTATTTTTCACTTCAACATATGAAATTTTTATTATTTTTCTTTATTTTATACTATACCATGTCAGCTTATTTAATGTCTATGAAATTTTCAGCGAAACTGACTTTTTAATTTTGAGTGGAAGGAGTATCTGAGTTTTTTTTCCCAACGTATCAAGAACAAGATTAAAAAGTGGATTTACAAAGGAGATGCTCTGTAAACTCTTCGTTATTCTTCTCTACCACATGGTGGTACGTCGAGTCGCCGAGACGAGAAAAATGTTTCGTCAAACCAGAGACGAGAGAAATTGTTTTTTTGTCAAACCAGCAAACCAAGGGGGCGAAGGAGACGTGCTGCGGCCTCACTGCAGAGGCTTTTCTCCCCCCACCATCGCGTGAGTCCACGGTGTGATGTCACGGAGCGGTGGCGGCTTTCCCGATTCACTGTGCGGGAGAAATCCCCGTGCAGCCTTCTTCCTGTTGGAATTAGATTTCTTCCCGTTAGGCCCAACGGACTAACGGGCCCTAGGTCACGCCCTGATCGGGGACGTCCAACCATGTGGTTGGTGGGTCCCCGTCGCACAATGCTATATAAGATAAGGTGGGGGTCGGGGCGCAAGGCACGCGAAACGAGGTTCACATGGCCGCCGCCAACTCCCCACCGACATCCTAAACCCTAGACCGATCTAGAGGGAGCGCTACTAGCGGCGGGAAGCTCCACCGACGTCGGCGAGCACTCAGATGATGACAGACGCGACCACAGACGCTGCACCGACGACTATGACTGACGGCGGCTCCAACCCTAACGCCGCTACTAGCAACTCCTCCGGTCGACTCATCCGGTCGGTATTCCACCTCTATCTCTCTCTCTCCCTCTGTGCATGCATATGAACCGCATCTACTACCCGAACTACTACTTCTACTCCACTGGATCAGCTCCTAGACGATCCTAGAAGTCTATCAATGGTATCAGACGCCTCCTACGGAGGGGATCCACTTGGATCAGAGCCCAATCGGCTCAACCGAATCGAAACCCTAACCCTATTTTCAAAGAACAGAGGGGCTAGGGAGGAAGAACAAGAACGAATCACGGATCGACATGAACGAACACACAACTGAAACCCTAACTACACAGGAAATTCGATCCGAATCCAACGAATCAAGAACACCGAACCCTAACTCGAAACCCTAATCCTAAAGAAGGGTGCTCACTTACCTGGAGCTCCATTGCCGATGCGCTGGAAGAACCGGTGCACGTCCGCACGGCGCGGTCCCGCCACCGCGCGGCCTCCGTCTTGCGTGAGACATGAGGACACCGCCGCTAGCCCGCTCGACGGCGGCGCGTCCACACCTCGGTGGGCGCGCACACCGGCGAGGAGGCCGGCGGCGGCACTGTCCTCTCCCTCTCCGTCCGGGCGCGCTCGGCAGTGGGCCGCCGCCGCTCTCTCTTTGTATCGCGCGGCGCGGGGGAGAAAGCAGAAGAGAGGGGAGGGAAATGAGCTAGGGTTTGGGGGGCCGGCCGACGCGCCGGGGTTTTGATCCCGCGAAAGCCACGCGCAGCCGTCCGATCTGCGCTGAGTGGGATCCGACGGTCCGCAGCCGTTCCCCATTCGGCTGGGCCGAATTGAGCCCAGGCGGGCGAGTGAAATCCCGGCCCAGGCCCACGTTGCGGCCTGTGGGGAGAAGGGGCGCGCGTGCGCGCGGCCGACTGGGCCTAAATGGCCTCTGGGCCTCTTGATTCGCCCAGGCCCGCAAGTGAATAGTGCCAGTTTTCTATTTTATTTTCCAGAAATTAAATAGAATTGATATTTGAATAAATTTGAAATGAAATTTGATGAATTATTTCTCTGATACAAAATTTTATCCAACGACAATTTTAGTTCAGAGAATAATCACATGAATAATATTCTGGAAAATAATATTCTTTGAACAATTTTATTCATATATTCTATTTTCCAGAAACAATTATGAATTTCCTTGTAATTTTTTGAATAAATTTTGAACTGAATTTTTGATGCATTTTCTCTATACAAAATTTTATCCAACGATAATTTTTGTTTAGAGAATAATACAAATTGAATTTTCTGGAAAATAAGATTATTATTGTTTCCGCTGCGAAGAAAATATTGAATTTCTCTCTTAATTAAATTTGAACCAACGGGTTAATTTAATTTTGAGTGAATTATGATTTTTCGATAATTTTGTTGAGATTATAATACTGTTATTTTCTGACCAACATTGTTAATAACATTATTATAATGAATTGCTATGCATTTATTTTACTTCTGCCCAACGGTGATGTATAAATTTTGCATAGAGGAATTGTATGTTTAATTTTGACCAACGTTAAGTTAAGGCATGCAATTTCATGATGAATGTTTCTCACTTTTCTTTGGATAAATTTCAGGAGTTAAAGGAATGGTGAATATAAACAACATTCCGCCGCTCAACGGTACCAACTACCGTGTATGGCGGGAGAAGTACGAACTGGAACTTGCATTGGCAGAGATCGATCTTGCCATAACTTCCCCGTGTCCTACTATTCCAGAGGAACCGGAGAAGAGAACCGATGAAACTAACGAAGCTTTTCACGCCCGAAAGCGTGATTTTGCAGAAGTCAGAATGAAATATGACATCAAACATAGGCGTTGGATTCAATCCAACAGAAAATGCCTGTTGGTGGCAAAAGCCACCATTGAAGACCAAATCCGAGGGTCAATCCCAGAATGCATCACCGCCATTGATTACCTTGAAAGGGTAAAGAGCCAGTTTACTGGGTCTTCCAAGGCCACAACAAGCACAATGATACATAAACTTGTATCTGAGAAATACAATGGCGGTGGTGTGCGTCAGCACATATTGAAAATGAACACCATGGCAGCGAAATTAAAGACAATGGATTTGGGGATCAATGACAAGTTCCTCATCCACTTTGTTTTTCTTTCACTGCCAAAAGAATTCGAAACTTTTGCTGTGAATTACAATATGATGCCTGAAAACTGGGACATTGAAAATCTCATTGCAATGTGTGTCCAGGAGGAAGAGAGAATCAAGTCCGCACAGGGTGAATCAGCTCATCTTGTGAATGATAATAAAAGAAAGAACTTTTACAAGAAACCACAGGGGAAACCCCAGTGGAATAAAGACTCTCCCTCTAAGCTACAAGAAAACACACTTGCAAAGGGAAAAGAAAAGTACCCTCAGGATGAGGACTATAGAAAATATGGCAATGCTGAGAAAGACCAGTGTAAGAAATGTTTCAAGAGAGGGCACTACAAAAGAGATTGCCCTGTCTACCTAAAAAAGCTACTAAAGAAAGGTGATGACACTATCACATTTGTATATGAATCCCTGTTTTTATGTTATTCGAATACCTCTTGGTGGATTGATTCAGGTGCAACAATTCACGTTTCGAATTCTTTACAGGGGTTAAGTGGGAGGAGAACCTTGCAAAGAGGAGAAAGAACGATTAAAGTCGCGAATGGAGTACAAGCTGGAGTTGAAGCCATTGGAGATCTAGCTTTAGAATTAAAGGATGGCTTTGTACTTAAGCTTAGAAATGTACTCTATGTTCCCTCTTTACGTAGGAATTTAATAAGTGTTTCCAAACTTGATGATGATGGATTTGGCTGTCATTTTGGTAATGGCAGATGTGAACTATTTGATAATAATGATAAGTGTATTGGTCTTGCCTTCCGACAAGACAAGCTTTATTTATTATCTCTTGCTGAAAATATGAATCATGTTGTGAATGTCTCCCAATCTACAAATGAGAATAAGAAGCGGAAGAGAAATGATAGCGACTCTTCGAAATTATGGCATTGTCGTTTGGGCCATATTTCGAGGGGGAGAATAGAACGCTTAGTGAAACAATCAATTCTTCCGCACTTAGAATTCTCCGATTTAGAACAATGTGTTGATTGCATCAAAGGAAAATATGTTAAGAAAATAAAGAAAGATGCTAAACGAAGCACGGGAGTATTAGAAATAATTCACACGGACATTTGCGGTCCATTCCCAATGAAAAGCGTAGATGGTTATGATTCTTTCATAACATTCACAGACGATTACTCTCGTTATGGCTATATTTATCCAATTAAAGAAAGAACAGAAGCATTGGATAAATTTAAGATGTTTAAAGCCGAAATTGAAAATCAACACAACAAGAAAATAAAGATAGTTCGATCAGACCGTGGTGGAGAGTATTACGAGCGACATACCCCGTATGGCCAAATTTCAGGTCCCTTTGCAAGGTTCCCACAGGAAAATGGCATAGTCGCACAATACTCCACACCGGGGGAGCCTCAGCAGAATGGAGTGGCTGAAAGAAGAAACCGTACCCTAATGGATATGGTGAGAAGCATGATGAGTTACTCCACACTACCGGTTGGTTTATGGATGGAGGCACTGAAGACCGCCATTCATATACTTAATCGAGTACCAAGCAAGTCGGTGCAGAAAACACCGTATGAATTATGGACAGGAAGAGAACCCTCACTTAAGCACTTACGTGTGTGGGGCTGTCCAGCTGAAGCAAAGGTATTTAACTCAAATATTGGAAAGTTAGACTCCAAGACTGTCAGCTGTCATTTCATTGGCTATCCAGAAAGATCGAAAGGTTATCGATTCTATTGTCCTGATAGATACACGAAATTTGTTGAAACAAGACACACTGTGTTCTTGGAGGATGACATGATCAGGGGGAGCAAGGTAACACGTGAAATTAGACTTGAGGAGAAGCGGGTACATGTACCCACTCCGATGGTTGAAGAACCATACTTTACGTTACCTGCTACCGATGTTGCACCAGCAGTACAAGATATTGTGGTGACAACGCCTGTTGTGAATTCTCCCATAGCAACAACCAATGAACAAGAGGAACCTATCCATCAGGAGCCTGTAGAACCAAATGTTGCTAATGAGGAAGAACAACAACAACCCATAGTGGACCAAGTGCCAGAGGCCCCTAGAAGGTCTCAAAGAACTAGAAGGTCAGCCATTCCAGATGATTATGAAATCTATGAAACTGAAGAATATCATATGAAAGATGACCCTATAACCTTTGAAGAAGCCATGAGAAGCGAACACTCATCGAAATGGCTTCAGGCCATGGAAGATGAGATGAAATCTATGAATACCAACAAAGTTTGGGTTCTAGAAAACATTCCTAAAGGAGCTAAGAAAGTAGGATCCAAATGGGTCTACAAGACGAAATATGACTCCAAGGGAATATTGAAAGACACAAAGCGCGACTTGTGGCTAAGGGTTTTACCCAAAGAGAAGGGATTGATTACAATGAAACCTTTTCCCCAGTTTCTTGTAAAGATTCTTTCAGAATCATTATGGCACTTGTGGCTCATTACGATCTAGAATTACATCAGATGGATGTAAAGACAACATTCCTAAATGGGGATTTGAATGAAAATGTCTATATGGCACAACCGAAAGGTTTTGTCATAAAAGGAAAAGAGAATATGGGATGTCGTCTGAAAAGATCGATTTATGGTTTGAAACAAGCTTCGAGACAGTGGTACTTGAAGTTTGATAAAACTATAAAGGGTTTTGGGTTTAAAGAGAATGTCGAGGACAATTGTGTTTATGTGAAATTCAAGAATAAGAAATACATATTCCTGATCCTATATGTAGATGACATCTTACTTGCTAGTAATGATGTCAACCTACTATTGGAGACGAAGAAATTCTTGTCCTCGAACTTTGACATGAAGGATCTCGGTGAAGCTTCGTTTGTCTTGGGAATTGAGATTCATCGAGATAGAAGAAAAGGGGTATTGTGATTATCACAAAAGGCATACATAAAAAAGGTTCTGAAGAGATTTAGTATGCATGCGTGTAGTCCATCTCCTGCTCCGATTGTCAAGGGCGATAAATATGGGGAACATTAGTGTCCCAAGAATCAATATGAAATTAATCAAATGAAAGTGGTACCGTATGCTTCGGCAATTGGAAGTTTACAATATGCTCAAACGTGTACACGCCCTGACATAGCTTTTGTTACCGGGTTACTTGGTAGATATCAAAAGAATCCAGGAATTGAACATTGGAAATTAGTGAAGAAAGTCTTGCGTTATTTGCAAGGTACGAAAGGTCTCATGTTGACATATGAAAAATCTGATTCCCTGCACATAGAGGGATATTCAGATTCTGACTATGCTGGAGATGAAAGGAAATCCACATCAGGATATGTATTTACTCTTGCTAAAGGAGTAATATCGTGGAAAAGTTCGAAACAAACAGTGACTACATCCTCGACGATGTATGCCGAGTTTGTAGCTTGTTATGAGGCCTCGGGGCAGGTAAATTGGTTGAAGAAATTTGTACCCGGACTGAGAATAATTGAAAGTATAGAAAGACCGATGCAGTTGTATTGTGATAACAACCCAGCGGTAGAATATGCTCACAACAATAGGTCAAGTGGTGCTGCCAAACACATTGACATAAAGTACTATGTTGTGAAAGATAAACTTCGGGATCATATCATAAATCTTGAGCATATACGAACAGAAAAGATGCTAGCGGATCCGCTCACAAAAGGCCTTCCACCCAGTGTGTTCAGAGGACACATAACCGGCATGGGTTTAAGGGAGAGCCTATGATTCCTGAAGAATAAGAAGGGTCCAGAATGATGAAAAGTTTATTTCCAAAATAGAAAGGTGTGTATAGCTGTTAGTCTAACGACATGAATTGTTGTGACGATGAAGCATGCTCTATATACTGATCTGTGATGGAATTGAAAAGAATTGGAATATTGAACTCGAAATAGAATTGAAGAATTAAAAGAATTGTATGAGATCTAGGGGGAGAATGTTGGAATTAGATCTCTTCCCGTTAGGCCCAACGGACTAACGGGCCTTAGGTCACGCCCTGATCGGAGGCGTCCAACCATGTGGTTGGTGGCCCCCCGTCGCACGGTGCTATATAAGATAAGGTGGGGGTCGGGGCGCAAGGCACGCGAAACGAGGTTCACCTGCCCGCCGCCAACTCCCCACCGACATCCTAAACCCTAGACCGATCTAGAGGGAGCACTGCCAGCGGCGGGAAGCTCCACCGACGCCGGTGAGCACTCAGATGACGACGGACGCGACCACAGACGCTGCACCGACGACTATGACTGACGGCGGCTCCAACCCTAACGCCGCCGCCGCTACTGCAACTCCTCCGGTCGACTCATCCGGTCGGTATTCCACCTCTCTCTCTCTCTCTCTCTCTCCCTCTGTGCATGCATATGAACCGCATCTACTACCCGAACTACTACTTCTACTCCACTGGATCAGCTCCTAGACGATCCTAGAAGTCTATCACTTCCACCTCCTCCTACTCTCCGCTACTCGTCTTCGCTGATTTCTCATTTCTGCCGCTCCAATTCCATCCCTTTCCTGCTTAGAACCTCATCTGCTTCTCCTCATCATAGCTTTTGGTGCCTTGTCATCGGCGACCTAACCGCCGGCGACCGGATAAACTAAAGCCAGCCCCTTTGCTCCGAAAGTCGTCTCTCGTAGAGAGCACTTGCTCACCTGCTCCTCGTCCCCCTCTTCTGGCACCGGACTTGCGCGGCGTGGAGATCCATCCGGACCTGGTTCGATTTCTTCATTTCGGTAAGTAACCCTAGCTTGCTGAGTTGATTCTTCTAACTCTTAAAAAGAGCTTCTTTTGCTTGCTGAAGGGAAGGATTCCGAGTGTTCAGTTAGCTGCGGATTTGTTGTCTGAGAGCAGTAGTAGCCTAGCGTTATAATCTATCCATGCACGGTTCGATTAGGTTCTTCTACTCCAGAGCGACGAAAGATCAATATCAGTTGACACGAACATAACGATCTCATGGTAGCCGAGGTGCGCGGGCATTTTTTTTCTTCTGAAATACGGAGTAATTTGGAATTGAATCCCCATACCCCACGTTTGAGTCGTCGTCCTCCCCTGTGTCACTGTGTTGCTCTGCTGTCCTCGTTTCGTACTTGTTTTGGAGAGCTTGGCGCTGCTATTAAGGCAATATTGTTGGGGAAGGTGTTTCATCACTTCGGCTTTCCGTTACGAGTTGAGTTATTGAAAGCTGCTCTGTAGGCTTCCAGGCTATCTCCTTCGAACCTGCATGAGCTCCTCCCTCACAGACCCTTGTTCTCTTGATCACCTGTATTCTATGCTTCCCCTAATTGGTTAGCACCTTTTGATCTTGTACATTTCTCGTGTGAGTGGTTGGGTTATTGCCAAATTTACTGTAGCTATACTCATCGATGCTTGGGCTAGTGGTTTTGAATTTTTATGATGGTCTTTACTTCCACATAGCTAAGCAAGCTGGTCATAATCGCATGAGCTGGGAAATTTAGGACTATGCCTAGTAATTAACGTTTGGAACTAAAAAAATAAGCATTCTTTTTGTTTTGCATGCCTTGCGTCCAAATGATGTGTTGCTGTACTGATTGTTTTTGGAATTATGAGCTGCTATTGACAGGAGGTGACATTCGGGAAGGTGCCACCACCATGATTCTCAGTTAACCACAGCTAAATGCCTTTTCTTAATCTTTCCAGGTCGGGAGCATGCAGTTAACTCTGACCAGTTGCTGTTTTCGGTAAAGGTATGAACATGCCCGGGCTTAGATGGACTATCATTTTTGCCATTTGTACCTTTATATAATCTATTATGTTGCTGATATACCTGGAAATTTGTTGCTTGTGATGGATAGGTTGCTGCTCTGTCCAGTGGGTGGATCACTGGATTGTGGATTGTGGATTGTGGATTGTCCTAACTGCAGGCTGGCTTACCAGCCTATCATAAGTAAAGCGAAAAAGAGACAACAATTTGTTGTCTCATTCTTAGGAGCTGGCGAGTACTCGGTATGGCAGATGCTAGTTCGAGGACTGACACCTCGACTGTTGTAGACATGGATGATAAGAATCAAAGGGTAGCACCTCTTTTTTCCATCTGTCATATGTTGTGTTCTTTACGATTGATCATTCATGAACTGTTAGGGAAGAAGAGAAGATAATGTTGGTACTGTGCCTAGACTCTGATATTTCTAATAGTCTAATAGCATGTGAAGATTTGGATTGCATCCAATAAATGATGCGCTGAGCTCATGTTCTCCGAAGCACATAGTTTTTGCCATGTCTGTTTAATCATTTCCAGAACATTGTACTCTCATGCTCTCGTCTCAAAAGAAATAGATACAGATTAGATATCAGCTTTCAAATCTTGCAATCTGTGTTTTTGGTCTCATGAAGTGGGAAGTTTCACTTGGAGTGCCTTGAAGTATGAACACTTGAATACTGTTAATCTCTATAAATGACTGAAGTAAGGATGTTTTATGGATGGATTAACCCCTATAAATCACTTGGTGATTTGAGATGTTCTAAATCCCTAGCAAACAATATTCGCAAAAAAAAAAAAAAATTCCCTAGCAAACAAGTTACTTTTCTGGTATTGTCCTTTCCTGTTCTTCCCTTTTATCTGTTCCATCTGTAGTGATTTTGTATTATGGTTTGGCACCAAGTTGTTTGCATGTAGCTCCAAATTTGTTAGATTTTCTTTTGAGTTTGCAAGCATTAATTGACGTTGCAACATTTGTTCACACTAGACACATCTTGCCTATTTTACATTTGAATTTCGCTAAGAAAATTGATTACTAGTTGAATAGAACAATTTTATTTTGGACTTGGGGTCTTGGAGGCACAATGGACAATCTTCTAATTTTAGTTACTCATGTCAGATTATTTTACAAAATTTCAATTTCTCTCTGTGGGACATCTACTGATACAGGTCTTGGAGAGATGCATAAAGTGTCTATGTCATTATATGTCATTTATTCCATTCATCTATGGTCTATGCATTCCAATTAAAAAAATCCATCATCTAAATACCACTGCATGTCATTTTTCCTTTACGTTATAGTTTCATGCATAAACAATGAATGTTTGTAACTTATCTTAACCAAACTCTGCAGTTAGAAAATGGACAGAGTGGAGCTTTGGTCCTGCCTTCTAATTCATCTGATCGGTCTGACAGATCTGACAAACCTATGGACCAAAAGGTATTAATTTTATCTCCTATGTCTTCTGTACTCTTTAGTGTTTGTTACCATTTCACAATGATGATATCTAGATAATGCATTTGGTATTCTGTAGGTTTTACGACGGCTTGCCCAAAATCGTGAGGCAGCAAGAAAAAGTCGTCTGAGAAAAAAGGTATTATTAGCGTGACTGCACATCTGGGAGCTATTCCTATATTTTTGGTGCAGTGTGTGTCACTCCCTGATGCATGCATGTA
Source organism: Microstegium vimineum (assembly GCA_022036555.1). NCBI lineage: Eukaryota > Viridiplantae > Streptophyta > Magnoliopsida > Poales > Poaceae > Microstegium > Microstegium vimineum. The sequence continues at coordinate 1,382,706 of CM039121.1, forward strand.
TATGCGCTGGTGTGAGTTAGGACGTTGAGGTTTACCTGCCTAGTTGTCATCAGGGGTGAAGCAAACCACGGTCCATTCTACTTGAGCTTTAATCTGTCCCTGTCAACTACAGGCCCTAATATTCTCCCGATAATTACGTTGTAAATTAGGCTAACAGTTTGGTTTCATTAGATTGATAAATCAACTCTCGAATATTATCACCTATATAATTCTAATTTCTGAAATAGAGTCTAATTGTACCAATTTACGTGCGCTGTATCTGATATCACATTTATTTTACCACTATTTCTATGCTTGCACATTTTTGTGAGCTTCTACGCAAAGCAACTCTGCATCAAAGAATGACTTCAGTGCCTTCATGGAAAATGAGACCTCTGCCTTTTTTTTTCTTAATATAATGATACATGTCTTTTCAAGGGAAAAAAAAAGAACTCCATATATTGATTTTTTGTACAAATGCACACAACACAGATGCTGGGCGTGTAATGTGTTAGGCAGAGAGGTGTGAGCCGAAGTTGGTGTCGATTCCTGTCATCCACTATGGTTTGTGAATTTGTGATTGTGTAGTATGGATAAGTTTGATTTTGTGCATCAGGGAGATAATACTGTATGGTGGTGCAGTTACTAGGATAGCCTGCAAGTGTGTGTGATTTAGAACTTCGGAAGTTTGGATCCCATCATTTTCTTCCATGTTTCATGATATTCTCGAAAAATTGAGAAAAAGACAAAGGGTACCTTGGCTTTGAGAATAAAGTAACCGCCAAGGCACTCCTTGTTTCCTAATTTGTTGCAATCTAGAGATAAGCAACTGGATTATGTAGATTGAAGTGTCCACTAGTTTTTCTCTGTTCACTTTCAGGTTTGTTTATTTGCTAGAAGCCCCTTCTAATATTTGTTGTTTTCAAAGGCATATGTGCAACAGCTAGAGAGCAGTAAGCTAAAACTTGCAAGCCTGGAGCAAGAACTCCAGAAAGCTCGACAACAGGTGTGTTTATTTGGTTGATATTGATATTGGAGCACTTTTTTTGCTGACAAATCTCAGATGGTTCTTTTAATTTTGTTTCTTGGACATTAATTGTAGGGAATCTTCATATCCAGTTCTGGAGATCAAACTCATGCTATGAGTGGAAATGGTAAACTCTCTCTCTCTCTCATGCACACCCCCACAAATCCTTTCTGTAATTGCTTTTGCAACCTTATATCATTGTAATGCTCAAGGGCTTCAAAGGAGTATAGCTGAAAAATTAAGCTATGTGCAGGAGCTATGACCTTCGATTTAGAATATTCTCGATGGCAAGATGAACAAAATAAACAGATAAATGAGCTGAGGACTGCAGTAAATGCTCATGCAAGTGTCGATGGGATAATGGCACATTATGATGAGATATTCAGGCTGAAGGGCATCGCTGCAAAGGCTGATGTGTTCCATATACTTTCAGGCATGTGGAAAACACCTGCTGAAAGGTGCTTCTTGTGGCCGGGGGGTTTCCGTTCGTCTGTGCTTCAAGGTGCATGCATATGATATGTTAGGAGAGTCAAGGGTCTATTGGGCCTTAGCCCATTAGGGTTAATTAGTCGTTTGCTTAGGGATCAAGTAAATCCTCTCTATATAATGAGAGAAGATGTATCTATTTATATCTATACCTAATAATAAAGAGGCAAAATTTCTCTCCATCTGTATTTTTTGATCCGTCCCATTCAAAAATTACGTATTCCAACTACTCTCTCCCGCACAACATGTCTATTAAAAAAATAGAATATTGTAAGAGTTCTAATAGGATACATATATTTTCCGTATATAACTCAATTAATCTTTCTATACTAATACGGATAGTATCGGGCGTTCCAGGATTGAGTCCAAAAATAGCAAATACAATTACATAAATCAATTAATCTTTCTATACTAATACTAATAGGGATAGGATCGGGCGTTCCAGGATTGAGTACAAAATAGCAAATACAATTACGTAAAATTTTATCTTTCTATACTAATACTAATAGGGATAGAATCGAGCTTTCCAGGATTGAGATCAAAATATTAAATACAATTACGTACAAAATAAAGGCAAAAAATCATATATCTATATTGAGTCCGATTCCAAAAAACCTATTGGGTCGTGTATGTAATCCGGACTCGAAAACAACAGACTTTCCATACAAATTCTATTCTAACATGGTTCGTGTCGGAATATAAATATATTATATTATTTTGGACTGATTTATTTTAAAAAAAATATTTTCTAATATGAATCATATTCCGACACGACTCATGATGGAAATATATATATATATATATATATATATATATATATATATATATATATATATATATTACCTAATAATAAAGAGGTAAAATTTCTCTCTCCACCTAAAGTGACAAAATTTCTCTCAATTTTTTTTTGGTCCGGCTCCCCCAACTACCGAACAAAGTATGAAGTTCGATTTCTACGTGTATTAAGTTCCGTTGTAACACATACAAATATATTATGTTTCGTTGTAACTCAAACGGATCGACGGATGCGGCGATAGCCACCATGGACTGTACGTACAGTAGTAAATGGTTGATGTAATTATCGAATTTTATTTAATATACCAATATGCCCCTATCAATTTAATATATTTAATTTTTTTTGCCAACAGATGAAAATTAAATCTATGCAAGGAAAATAATGTGAGGCTGTGACAGTATGAAATCCGATTCTATCTCCAAATCGTAAATCTTCTAGGTGACTACACGACAAACTTTATTCCCGTTGCAACGCACGAGCACATTTGCTAGTCAATCTAAATCAAGCAAGAGATTAGAAGAAAACCCCTTCCCTCTTGCCGGCCGTAGGCGGAGCCCCGCGGCCGGTGTTCCTAGCGACCCCCAAACCCTTGCGCGCCGCCGCCGTCCCTGCCGTGAGCAGTACCCGCGACACTGTAGCACGCGGGTACTGTAGCAGCCGCCGTCAATCGCCGTCGCTCCCCTCGGATCTCCTCCCTCACCCACGCACCCTAACCACTGAGCTATATACATAACAATCTGGTATCAGAGATCTCGGGTTCGATGTTGGTTCTGATGTCGACCTCGCTGCCCACCTCCACCGATCCGCCGCTGACCACCAACGCCTCGGCGCAGCTTCCCAACCTGCCGACGTCCCAGCCGGTTCTGCCCACGGGAACCCTTCCGCTCTTCCCCGGGGCCTCGCTGCCGCTGGCCGTGGGGGCATCTCCCTCCGCGAGTGGCGTCATGTCGAACGCGGAGTTGACGGCGGCGGTGCTCGACCTCAGCAAGATGGTGGCTGGGATCAGGGTTTTCAAATTCGCGGTAACCGTTCGGTAACCGGTCGGTTACCGACAAACCGGCCGGGACCGGTTCGGTTTGGGTACCGGTTTGAATTCAAATTTCAAATTGAAAAAAAAAATCGAAAATGTTGAAAAAATTCCTAAAAATAGTTCATGATTTATAGAGTCGAATGGTGTACAAAATTTTCAAATTGGAGTTCGTTTGCTATTTATTTTGATGTGTACAAGTTTGAAAAAAAAAGAAAAAGGATCTTTTCTATTTTTTTCCAAACTTGTACGCGTCAAAATAAATAGCAAACGAACTCCAATTTTAAAAATTTGTACACCATTCGACTCTATAAATCATGAACTATTTTTAGGAATTTTTTCAGCATTTTCGATTATTTTTTTCAAATTTGAAATTTGGCTTGGGGCGGTTTGGGGCGATACCGTCGGTAACCGGTCCAAACCGGTCGGTAACCGGCCCTAACCGACCGGTTACCGACCCCAAACGGTTTGAACTACGCCGTTTGAATTCAAAATTCAAACCGTTCGGTTTGGACCGGTAACCGGTCAAACCGGTCGGTAACCGCACGACCGGCCCCCGGCGGTTACCGGTTTCGAAACGGAAAGAAAAACCCTGGCTGGGATTCATGCGTTCCTATTAGGACCGCAGAGACCGTCCTCGGTCTCCCTGTACCCCTACAGAATGCCGAACACGCCACTGCCCTCGCCGTCAACCTCTGTGCCGCTGTCATCGACATATGTTCCGATCCAACAGATTTGTTTTCCGCCGTCACCGTCGCCGATTCCGACCTGGGCGCTCGGTTCTTCCGTGCCCATCTACTCCACGACGCCACCGTAGGTGTCCATACCGTCGGCGCCGCCAATGCCGACGACGGGCGCTGTCGTCATGCACAGCAAGCCGTCCCCAGCAGGCACCCTCTCTGGAGGTGTGGATGGCACCCTGTTCCAGGACAACAACCTCCTGCTGGAGGGGAAGCTTACCCGCCAGGTGTCGGCAACGGTGCGGTTGCAAGCGGCGGCGCGTGGCCTCCTGGCACGCCGGCAAGTGTGGCAGCTATATGATCTGCAATTGATTCAGCCCCGCACCTATTCGCAGTTCCTTCAAGCTTTGCATCACCTTCACCCCGTGAAGGCCAACACCACGTTTACACCGCAGCTAATGAAGCTTGCGCGCGAAGCATCGGTGGCGGTGCGCCTGCAGGCAGCGCGAAGAAGGCATGGGGTCACCGGCAGGAGCGCTTTGCCTAGCGCCATCACATTTCGCCACCGGCCGTCGCGAGGACGCCTCCGCTGGTCGTTGCGACCAATTCCCGGTGGCCTTTTGTCCAGATGGCGTCCTTGGGATCCAGGTGGCTGCACACGTGTCACTCTAGCACGCGAAGGGTGTCCGCTTTATCTTCAGGAGTCCAAAATAAAGAGTCAGAGTCCAATTCAGATTGAGAATAATAAAATAAGCCGAGATGTAAAAGGCTTATTTTTAGGTGTTAGGTTTGTGTTACGTCGAGTCGTTGTTAGGTCGCAGCTCGAGGACGAGCTGCATGTCCAGGGGGGTGTAGTGTTAGGAGAGTCAAGGGCATATTGGGCCTTAACTCATTAGGGTTAATTAGTCGTTTGCTTAGGGGTCAACTAAATCCTCTCTATATAATGAGAGAAGATGTATCAATCTAAATCAAGTAAGAGATTAAAAGGAAACCCCTTCCCTCTTGTCGGCCGTGGGCGAAGCCCCGCGGCCGGCGTCCCTAGCGACCCCAAACCCTCGCCGCCGCCGTCCCTGTTGTGAACAGTACCCGCGGTACTGTAGCACGCGGGTATTGTAGCAGCTGCCGTCGCTCCCCTCGGATCTCCTCCCTCACCCATGCGCCCTAACCACTGAGTTATATACATAACATGATATAGATCAAATTATATCACACCGCCTTTGATTTCAAATAGTTCCACAACACAGCTCATACACACACGCATCACCACCACCACCAATTTGTAAGGGTTGTTATCACCTATATATATATATATATATATATCAGTGCAACTACTTTCAAATCGTGCCACCTTTTTTTTGGAAATATTGCTCAGTATCATCACAGATGTCAGGACTGTAATTTGCAAGGTATCCCCCAATGTATCGATGACATAATGACATGCATCTCAAGGTCCTGCATGCTGTTGTCACATCCAATGACATTTACCAATTTGTAACTCTAATAGATTTTCCTTGACAACAAGTGCTGTGTTGATGCCCAAAAACAACTTGCAATTATAGCCTATTCCAGGAGTATTTTCCTAAGTAGGGCGTGAGTTTTTTTTTATTATCTGTACCATTCATTGTGTGTTTCTGCTTCAAGATGAACTATTCCTTACACTTTTATAAAATTGCAGCTCCTTGTGAATCAGCTAGAGCCTCTAACTGGGCAGCAACTGGTGGGGCTATCCAATCTCCAGCAATCCTCCCAGCAGGCTGAGGATGCATTGTCACAAGGAATGGAAGCAGCCTTTGCCAGATGTCCTCTCTTGAATCGATGAGGGAAGCCGAGCGGACGCGCTCTCTCTTGAATCGATGAGGCCGTGAGTTATGGAGGAGACGGGAGTGAAGCCGAGCGGACGCGCTGCCAGGGGTATTCGCGTCCAAAGCACGTCTAGCACGATGGAACGACATCCTTTAGCGCAAACGGCTTCACCTCCAGAACGTCCTCCTTTGGTATCCTAATTAGATGATGTTTTGGACAGCGATATGGTCTCCCAAACACAACTTTAACCTCTTATTTTATAAAAATATTTACAGAATAATGATATATATATATATATTTATGAAAGTATTTTTCAAGACAAATCTATTCATATAATTTTTATATTTAGAATCTCGATAACTTAAAAATTATTAATGATTTATATTCTCAATATTTGAAACGTCATCTAATTATGATACGAAGTGAGTACATTAGTGTACGCATCCAGACAACTTGCAAGGGTCCCAGTCTCGCCGACGCGGCTCGCATCCCGGCGAAGGCGATGAGAGATTCCTCTGCTGTCTGCTCTTGGTGTCCGGGCGCAGGGCGCAGACCAACCGAGGCCGAGGTCGAGGTGGATCCGCATGTGCCGTGCATAATTATAGGCCGGGTTCGTATGATGGCGGCAGTGGCAGCTCGTGGCGTGACGGCTACCATCACCGGCAATGGCGATCAAGGGTGGCCAGAAAAAAAATTCAAAATGGTCAGGTCAGCCAGTGGCAGTGTGGCTCTAGCTCTCACTCACTGGCCTTCTTCGGACTCCGAGAAGATAACATCGTTTGGAATTTTGATTGCCCCAAGAGACAGTGCAAGGCGTATTATACTCCAGATAAGTATTATATTACTCAGTAAATTAAAAGTATGGTGCTCATCATCATGCATGCCCTGGATCTGTGGATTCTGCGTATTACTTGTCGTAGAAAAGATGCACCCCTGTAGATGTATATGTAATTAGGTTATACTATATATGTAAGTGGTGTAGGTTAGCCGTGTAGCGGTACAAGTAGATTTTGGGGTTGGTATACGTTGCGATTTGGCGTGGTAACATCTATCTGGCGCTTGCGTGGAAGCAATCGCCACTTCTTGCTTGAATCAACAGCCTAAGCTCTCGTCGCCGATGGGATAATGAGCAGTAATAATAGAATAATTGATGTCCGTGAGTTGTGCACTCGAAGTCGATAGTCTTTTCTCGATTTGATGATTGCAAACTAACGGATTATTGGAAATTGGAATTCGATTACGAGAGGGCTCCACCGGATAATTGGTTGGAGGTTAACAAGCAACTAGCGCCTTTTCAATGAAAGCTATCACGTAGATTGCTTTTAGCCATCGACACTTCTGGAAACTTGAAATCCTCTGACCAACGTCAGACAAAACTGGAATTACTCTATTGAGCTAACCCTAACGGTAAGTGCAAATTTCATGACGATATATTTTTATTTTTTATGATGATACGTATATTTTTATGACAATATTTTTATTTTCCCTAACGGTAGTGCACCTTATTAACGGAATTTTAAGTTTCCAGTAGTGCGACTTAGAAGCAAAGAGAATTCATTACCGTGAATAATGGAGGTATATTTCATTCGATCGCAACAAATCTTACTGAGAGTAGTGTGCTTTTTTAAGACAAGTATTTTTTTTCGAAAGATCCATTACTGGCTTTCATTGATAAGTGGGAGGAGAGAAAGTATATTTACAGAGATTACAGCGCCAGAGCCGCCAACTAATTTGCAGGGTTTCCATTGAACCCTGGAGACCCTACCACCCCTACCAACACTCCTATCTTATATTACAGGATAACTAATGAGAGTAGTGTGCTTTTTAAGACAAGTAGTGTGTTTGTATAGATGCTTTATTTCCGTGAGTAGAAACATGTTCATTTGCCAAAGCGTGCTTAGTCTGATTGGAATAGGATACCAAAGCAAACAACTTCATATAATTATACAAAATCTTGCTATTTTCATTGCTACTTTTTTTTGCGAGCACCTTTGACTCCGAGCGCGTCAGACAAGTTCAGAAGTTTACTATAGTACGCCTTGACTCGGGACCAAACAGAATGTAGAGAGTATAGAAGTACGTGGAATGGAACGAACAGGAGTGTAAAGAGCATACTGTATGTGGAATGGAACAAGTGAAACTGTGCCATACGTGTGTATATATATAGGCCCAAGTGCGTGGAACGAAACGATGCACGTAGCCTGCCACTTTATGACAGGCAATCCTGACCGACCGCAATCCGTCGGCCTTCCTGTGACGTAGTAGTACCTTACCAGTGGACAGTGGTTCCGGTGCGCGACTGCGTGCCAGCTGCCAACCCGAAGACGTCCTATTCGGGGAGCGCGAGCTGGGGCTGGGCGCGTGTCTAGTGGTGGGGGCGCAGCGCCACCCGTGGGGCGGCGCGAGGGTTCAAAGACCTGCGCTGCGGTTGCGGGCCGGTGGCATGGAATGGATGCATGCGCGATGCGTCGCATCACCACGCACCGGCCGGCGCACGCGCGGACCCGGCCAGACGTGCGCGGGACGTCTCGGATGAAACAGGCACGCGCACGCGCGCAGGGCGACGGTTGGCTTGGCTGGCTGGTGTAGGGGCGGTGACCGGTACGGTGGTCGGTGGCCGGTGGCGGCGTCGGCCGGGCTGGCGGACGCACGGTCCTCGATGGGGGTGGCCAGCCATGACGGCTCTCGCTCAGTGCGGCGTCATGGACCAGTTGGCATTGGGAGGTCCTCGCCGCGCGATGCACCGATGATCCTGGCTCATCAGTGCCCGACGTACGTGGCTACCTGCTGGAGACGTGGCCACTAGATCAAATGCGCATACCAGATGTGCTTAGCTTGTACTAAATAACAAATATTTTTGAAAGGGTTCATAAGAACAAGAAATATTAAAGTGCATTCGAATGTGCAGTACACATGCCTCCCTATACTTATGTATATGAGCAGGGTACAATAATGAAGCTCAAAATATTGCACATATTTTTTACAAACTTAGTCAAAATTGAGAAAGTTTGACCGACATAACGTTCTCCTTTTTGGGACAGAGGGAGTACAGTATACTGTGTCAGACTTTCAGTTGTTAACTCGATCTGTTCGGTATAATATCTCAATCAATATCGCTGAAATATCGTTACCCAATGATTTTGCCCGATTGAGGTGACAGAATGACAGTGTCTAGTGTAGTGCACTGTACCACTGTATGAATTTGTCTTAGCCGGTACGAACAGAAAAGGATCTGACTGTATGATATCGTCTGCTCCTTTAAGTTGAATCAAACAGCTAGGGCACTTTTCTGTATTCTATGGTGCCGATTTCCTTGGGAATTTTATGACTAGAGCCTGCGTTAACCAGATCGTAAAAGCAGAAAAGGATCAAAGCAGTACAGAGATAATACTACGACTTAATAGTTTAATTAATAGAATGCATTTCCTCCAAATACTTGATGGATATAAAGGAGTAGTTTCAGAATTTAAGCAGCTACAAGTATGATGCAGTGCAGCAGTTCGCAACAGACAACTTCAGTTCCTATAATTTAGGAAAAGAAAAGGAACTTCAGTTGCAACGGAATACTTCGGATGATAACGGCCTTATACCTGCTGAAATGAACCTCAATATAATGATTTTTTGTCTGCACAAATGAACTTCAAAGGCAAGGTAGTACAGCAGTACAGCGACTATGCAATATAACATTCTGTTGACTTCATTTTATTGCATTGTTCATAAGGGGTTAAAAGTCAATACAGAGAGTATAAATAGAAATACTGAAGTCAAATCATGACATAGCCAGTCACGGCATGCGATCTGCATCTCCGCCAACGGTTGACGACATATAAATTAGAATTAGAACAAGCAAATGCAAAAAAAAAGTCAAACTACTGCTACAAAGGATTGGGAGGCATTAAGTTTAGCTCTATTTGTTTAAGTTTATATCACGTTGACAACCCACTAGCTAGCTAATGTTATTCGGATCTTAAAAATCAGTTTCTTAGCTGAGGTGTTCGTTGCTTAGTTAAATTATCAGAATATTGCTTCCAAAAAGATCCAAAATCAAAAGAAAATTAGATGTTCCACTCAGTGCTGTTAAAACTAGCAAGATGGCCCATACAAATAGCGTGGAGAGCTAGCCTTTTCTCTCTATAATAATTAGTTTTTATTACTTGAAAAATATCTTTTATATATACATAATTTTGTTTTCTTCTTTGTTTGTATTGGTTCCCTCTTCATGCACCTCCTCCGAATCCATCCATGCGAACTCCATATAGCTATCGTTGATGATTTTTTTCGCTCGATCTCTCATCTTCTTTTATGCCACTATTACCCATTGCTATATAATTTCTACTGGTGCCGAACTGAATCGAGGTATTTCTGAGTATTAGCTCCATTCTTAATGAAACTTTGTCCCCAAATCTCTCACAAAGTATTTACTAATTCCTTAGCCCTCTTTTGAATTTAATGTTTGTACCACATTGTACCACTGCACAGGTGATGTGCTGATTTCAGGTCTTCTAACCATGCCACTGTACTAAATTGTTTGTCATCCATGATATGATCACATTTATTTCTGATTGTGATAAGCTTCTTGCAAAGAAAAACCAAATAATGTTAGTCATCTATTGTGAGCTTCTCATGCATGCACATCAGATAATCGATGGAACAATTGCACAAAGCTAGGTATTAAAGCTAATATGTTTTTCGTGACTTGGTCGTCATAAATTTGAATTCATAAACTTCAAATTTAAAGGCACGGTCAGATGAAATGAAACACTAAAACCCTCCATACTAGTTTCAACATGTTCCATACACATGAAAATAGTGTGTCTAGTTTATCCCGATGAAAACCCATCTTTTCCTTCTTTTTATAATTTTCTTATTATATTATTATTTTGTATATGCGGCATCTCATTTAATGAGTTTGAAACTCAATAAGTCCTCCACTAAAAATGGCTAAAGCGGAGGTATATCTGGGCCGGAACATACCAATTCTAGGTCCAAAAGTTGTCTTCATATTATCAGGTATATCTGGACCTCCACTAAAATATTGTCTTCATAGCAGTCCGCTGAGCACCAAGTAGTCGCGGCCCACGAGCAGCGGACCTGAACTTCCAATGGTAGATGCTCGCAGCCCACAACATATTAGTTTTCCCTTACCTTTTTTTCTTTTCATCTAATAATCACATGGTTCACATCATGTGAGTTTACAATGTTCACCTTCAAATTGTCGAAAGAAAACTTTCATATTTTTAAAATATATTCGAGTATTTTGACTCTGTTTTTTCACCGGCATTCACAAAGAGCAGGCGCCCCTACATAACAAAGTGTGGGTCCATGTCTAGAAGCCACTAGTGTAGATCTATTTTCACTGGGTCTTGTCTGTATGCGTATGTATCATCTTCAAACCACATGTGTATTTGAATTATTTTTCACTCTAATTCATGTGGTTTGAAATAGATACAGTTCTCTTAAGCCAACAACCAATATAAAAAATGTATTTGTATTGATGATTGACATATCATCGCCGCGCATGACCTCTAAAGCTCTTCCTCTTTCTATGCGAAGATGTTTGAAAGCCCCCACTGTCACCATCCTCTTCGTGCTCGTCGCCGACATGTGATGTGCTAAAAAGTAGTAGGTGCTTTGGTTGTGTTAGGAGAATCAGTTTACTTCTAATCTATTTCATTAGACTTAATACTCTCTCCATACCCATATTAGCTATCGTTTTAAAAAAAGATTTGAGTCAAACATTGGGAATATAAATCATAAATAACTTTTAAGTTATTGATTTTGGGAAAAATGAAAATCATATCAATATATTTGTCTTGAAAAATACTTTCATAAAAAATATACATATATTATATTTTAATAAATATTTTTTAAATAAGCAGTCAAAGTTATGCTTTGGAGACCGTATCACTATCCTAAACGTCAAGTAATATGGGTATGGAGGGAGTACAATGCTAAATGCTTCATATAGTTGCTTTTTTCCTAGGCAAAAGTTAGCACTAGCATTGATATAAAGTTACTACTAGTGAAAATGGATTTGTATGGTTCATGTAAAGTTACTGTTGGTGTAAATGAATTTGTATTAAGAACATTTTATGTACTATTCTAGTAGATCCAAACATTTTAGAATGTTTTTTGGGCGGGGATCATATAACGATAATATGGCTAAATAGAGGGTTGTACGGTTTTAAAATATATGTGTCGTGTGTGAGGTTTAATTATTATTGTTGACGGTTGTAAACTTTGCTTACCTTAATTCTTCTATAATTTTTGTGATGGAAATGGATGACTTCATGTGACAAAAAACAATAAAACTAGACTGGGCTAGTTTGCATAGTGCAAAAATTGGCATATACCGGTTTGGACAGTTAAGATGGGCCGCCTCGAGGCCGGTTTCGCCCTTGTTCAAGTTCAACTTTAGAAAATGCGAGGATTTCAAGGAGATGATGTGTTTTCTAATAGGATTTGGAGGAGAGAGGGAGATTTGTGGACATCCTAGGTGGCTTTGCCAGCCCTAGGGCACTACCGATGCGACTCCCTGACATGTCTTTCTAGGAGATGTTTTAGGCTTTTTCGGGCGATGAAACCGAGAAACCAACTCTGGTCGAGCTCTAACACTATTCAAATTGGCATACCTTGGTTTCCTAACTTCATCGTGTTCTCAACAGTTTTACGACCCATGCGATCTAGAACATGTGATGTGTGACCAATACAACATCACCTCCCTTTGATTCCTTATCCGAGTTTGTAGTTTGACGGTTGTGAAGAATCCTAATGCTCATGTGCTTAGGAATGGTAAGGCGCTAGTGCACAAGTTGTTGCCTGCAATTAAGCGGGAAGGTGAGGCATGGGTGTAGACTATCACTTTGAAGCTGAGTTGTATGTTCAACATTTAGTACTACTATTGTCGGAGCATTGAGAGCCCAACGAGAGAGTGGTGTGTAGCGAAAACACAAAAGCAGTTAAGGACAATGAACATTGATAAATTTCCTTTCTTATTTCATATGGAGCATTATCAATAGTGACATTTGTTTACAATAAGGGGATTGATCACTTTGGGTAGATCCTAGAATGTTCTACTTCATTTAAGGCTAAAATGGTCCTTAGACAACCTAAGAATATCAAAGCAAGTGAGATTTGACTCCTAGACTATTTTGATAGGTGGTCTTCACGGTTGTATGTATTTCTTGCCTCCATGGTTTCGGTGCTCTCAAGGGCCACTTCGCAAGTAATTCGAAAGATGATTTGCCTCGGTCACTTCCTTGGCTTTTAAAGTCATAGCAAAATTCTTCCTTCTCAAGCGTGTCCTTGTGAAGTTACCCTGCGAAGTCATCTTGATGAGGCCAAAATGAATGACAGGGGAGCCTACGGATGGATGCCCCCTATGATATTAGAGACCATTGCATAATAGTTTCGTTTATAGCGAAAAGAGTTAACAACCAGAAATTGGGGCCATGCCCAAAATGCATTGTATCTTGTCCTGCATGTCTGCAGGTCGCGCCTCCGGCCTCACATGACGGGTGTGAGGGCAAGACCGAGCTGCTAGCTCACAGCCTTGACCACGAGTGTTGAACCCCAGTTGTCATCATCGCTCACCTACCTACCTACCTACCTACCTACCTATCGATCAACGCGAGTCACTCATTCGCCTATCGTCGCCGCTAACCTCATTGCCCATGTCCATGCACCACTTGTCGCACGCCGAAGCAACTACCCCACGTGCTTGCTATGTGGTGGTCAAATGGCGCAGGTGGCTGTCGATGAAATGATAAAGGATAGTGTGGTCGCTTCCCAATTTTTACATTTTCCTTTTTTAACTCATTTAATCTCACAATTAACCTCTAAACAAAATAAGGATAACCAACAATAGTTTCATTTTAAAATTATGAGAATAAAAATCACAAAGTTATATAAAAGAGAGGCAAAGGTTTTTTTCTCTAATTACATACCGACGCGAGCCTGTTCGCTTGGCTTATCAGCCACCGAAACAATATTTTTGTCTCACAGAAAAACAACCAAAACAGCATCAGTTGCGGCTTATCAGCCAAAAAAAACGCCAAACGAACAGACCGGTGGATGCTTCACGTGCACCGAAACTCACAACACATGTACGTAATCAGTACCCCTACTAGCACATGTAAAAGATTGTGCTGGTATATCCACCATAAGGAACCTATTGCAATAGCAAAAACATTAAATTCTCATTTCATATGGGCCATAACAACCAAATAGGATTTGAAAAGAGAAAACCACCCTGGTCCTGGAACCCCAATATTGGGCCATAATAGGAGCTCATCGAGTACACTATACAGAATACGGACAGCTCCGAACTTGACGTTTTAGGTAAGTTTTTTTTTGAGAGAGAAAAAAGTAGATTTGTCCGTCATACTAACGGGGACTGTACCAAACACACTCAACCTAACACATCCGCGATTGTTCACAATTCACGAACACGCTGGGGGTGGCAGTTCATGGTCATGGTTCTACCAGCTTGGTGTGTCGCGACCCGTCGTTTCGTCCTGGGAAAGATCTTTGCAAGCTCAAAAGCCCGTGCACGCAACTACGCGAACGCCCGCTTCCCCGTCCGCCGTCCCGCTCGCGTGGCAAATCTTGGACGATTCCCCGGCGTGGCGGCATGCATTATTTGTGTGATGTAACCTACTAACTTGTAAGCATCTCCAAGAGTTCCCAAAACAATCTCCCAATATATGATTTTGTGGATAGGTTGTCTTGGCACTTGGAAAATCGACACCGCCAATCTAAGATGGTAGGATGTAGGGAAATAATAAGAAATAGGATAGGTTCCTGATATAAATGTGCAAGATAGAAACAAAGTATAAAAGTGGCTGGAGTGATTTAGAAATAGTTCGGGATTCTTAATTTACCTTCTATCTTTAGGAGCCAGATTTTGGAAACTGTTAGAGGAAGCCATCAAATATGTTCTCAGTTTTTTAGTCACTTTGAAAACTCATTAGTTTATCAATTGATTCTTTTGGAAACTATTGGAGATGCTCGGCTTGGTTTTGGCCGAAAAGTAAATATCTCAACAAATTTAGCATCAGATACTTACGAAGGCCACCAGCCACCACCACCAGCTGATAGAACTATAGAAGACGTTGAAGGGAAATATTATGGCACAGATGCATTAGGAACTAACCAAACCGCCTTCTCAGTTTTCACTAATAACTGGAGATACTATTTACTTGAATGAGATGCTGCTTTCATTTTGTCTGCAGAGTTCTTCTAGCTAAAGTGCCAGCTTTAGTTGTTCCTAGGTGGTCCCTCAGTTAGTCGGTTATCTCACATATTGCATCAGCTCTTTTAGTGTCTACTACACTGTAAAAATTCTTGATGATGTTGCAAGCTCATTGACATGAAAAACATAACCACAAGTGTCCCAATTCATCTGTCTCCAGAATATTAAAAAAGTCCATCTTGACCAAATAATTCAGCCGAGATGGGCCAACTCAATTTGATTAGTCATGGTAATACCATGTTATTTACCATTATATTCATGATGACCGTATCGAGAATATTCACAGCAGGTGTTAGATTCTCAGATTGAAAAGTGGTATTTGTAGCCCTGTAAGTTATGGCCTTTGGACTGGCAGTGTTGTTATCAAAGATGATTTTATTAGGTACACTGTACATTTGAATATCTGGCAGTATTTTCACCCTCAAAATTTAGGGGTCACATGTGGTTCTATACTTTCTTCTGATTTGTCTGAACCATGGATATTATCAAGCATATTATTATTTTGTCGTTTCAATTGATAGGCTGATATGTATGTGCATCATCTCTCTCAACTGTGAATATGATGTATACAAAATTATCTGGTCTTTTTGTGATAAGTTAGTACTTAGGTCCATATTCTGCCAGCATTTTTTACTATCAGTCATTTACAATTGTGCTAGCTTTGAGATGTAATTGAAAGTGGACAGATGCAAGTTTTTTTTTTCTTTTGAAAGATTAACGAACTAAGCATGCAAGGTTTTCCATTTGACTATTTCCAAATATTTCTCAATGTTCTATATTTCATATCCCATGCATTAGTGGTTGAGTGAATAACTCGTGCAGAAGCTAGAATAAAAGTTCCTTTTTTCTAAAAAAAATCACATGCATTAGTACGTACCCTCTCCGTCCCATTGAAAGTGTCACTTTAGAATCCGTGCCATCTTCTTTAAACGTTCGTCTTATTCAAAAAATTTATATAAATGTTATTTATTTTTCCATGACTTGTTTTATCATTAGAGATACTTTAATGATAATTTATTTATTTTATAATTTGCAAAAATATTTTGAATAAAACAAATAGTTAAACACGATGTCAAAAAGTAAAAAACGTCGCTTTCTATGGGACGGAGGAAGTATGTGGTTTTGGCTAAAGGGCATTATATGCTCATTATGTATGCTCCTTTCTTTATCTGTGATCAGAATACAGATAAACAATTTTTTTATGCAAATTTATGTATGACCAAGGAATGTACTTCAATCAAAATGCTTAGCTCAGGTTTCTGAAAGTTTTAAGATAACTCTTCCAACTTTCTTCTAGGAAGACACTCTAACACGCTCCTGTGTACTCAGATTAAGTCGTTTTTACTTTGCTTGTTTCATTGTTTCCAAAGCGATGCTTAGATGACTAAACAATTGAGGGGTTTAAATTACTAAATGGTATGTGTCACAACTCGCAAGCATTATGTTTCTGCTATGTGATCGTTGGTTACTAAATGGTATGTGTCGCAAGCATTATGTTTCTGCTAGGTGATCCTTGGTGCCAGTTTACTTAAAGCAATCCAGACAAGACTTTGTGTTAAAAGATGACATGATTCCTTTTGCTTTGTTCAATAGATTGAACGCTCCCGCTGTGGGTTGGATCCTTTTGCCGTTGCTGCAATTCCTACAATGAATTATAGTTCTGAGGCCTTCCATTCAAAAGATGATGCCCAGTAAGTACATAATGCATGCTCTATAGTTAATTTACTTCCATGTTTGCAAATGTAGCATCACTCCTTCAACCAAATTTCCTATTCTCAGAGGAAGAGGATTACTTGTACGATTCCCTTTTGTATGATTGTCAATGAAATTTGATGCAAAGAACATGCGACATACTACAATAGAACCAAAAGTTCCTCGGCCATTCGAGCACGCGCTGCACAGGCGGCAGAATTATTGCTCCGGTATCACTCAGGCTGCACCAATTCCACCGCTGGTGCTCCTGCTTCACTTGAGGTGCCAGTGGCGTGGAAAAACTTGGACTCGAGATTATTTTTTTTTTTCTTGAGCAACGACTTGGACTCGATCGCGCGTCTTGGATCGCCAAGTGTCGGCCCTGGACCGGCCGGGCGCTACAGGAGGGTCTCAGGTCGTCGAGAAAAAGTCGTCCAAGCGCTCGGACGTAACGGTGGAAGAGGTGCCGAGGAAACGTGGGCTCGGATGCAGGTGCCGGCCCAGCTTTGTGCACAGTTTTGGGCTTCCAAGGCCCAGCAGAGGGAAGCAGCAACCACCTTGATGCAGACATTTTCAGCAAAGTTTGGAAGTTCACCGAGTTGCCATTTTACACCACATTTTAAACATTCACCCACAAGGAGCAACCATTCCCATATCTCGCATGGCACCAAAAGATCACAAAGCAGTCTCACATGCAAACTTAGAGATGAAACTTTACATACAGACTTGGTATAACACATGCAAGTTCAAGGACCAAGTGGCACATCCACACAATGATACCAATTAAAGATTGTACTTAAAAGAGCTGGACACACGACAAACTTAATTTTTGACGAACCTACAGAACACACGATAAACTTGATATAACTAACTTATCCGTTCATACAGCATGAACGTAGAGACCATAAGACAGATGCTTCCTAGGCCACAACATGAAATAGCTCCTTCAGTTTTGTTGACGAGCAGGACAGAAGCCTTTCTTCAGTTTTGACCATTTAGAAGAAAGCACGACAAGTAGCTCATTCCATATCCTTCCTCTTCCTGCAATAAATAATTTTTGTGACGAATTGAAAATGAACTAGATGGATGATGTTCAAATTAAACTTGCTTCTGTAGTGTGACCAAGAGAAAGCTTAGCAATGCAAAGGCAGCACGTCGTGAAGTAAGTCGTTTACTTAGGAAAGAATTGCAAAAAAAAAAAAAAAAAAAAGATAACATTGAAGGTTAAATGGTAGTATACTTTTGAGTTCCAACTGCTAGTAATTTCCAAGAGCATATAAAAGAAGGCATATATTGGCAGGCAGCTGAGCATCTCCCGCAGCCCCCCTTTCCAAACCCCCAATGAGAAAAAACTGTTATTTGAGGGGTCTCCTAGCTCCAGCAGTTCCCCAAGCCCAACCCCAGTGAGAAAAATTATTCTCAGTCCCTCAAATCATAGCCTCCCACCCCTCAAATAAAGGGGAGAGCTCTCCTCCCCCAATCCAATATTTTTCTCATTGGGGGTTGGTTTTCTCATTCTGCTGGAGAGAAGACCTCCAAAATCTCAAAACACATTTTGTATCTCCCCCAATAACTAGTTTAGAGGGTTCAAGTTTTCTCCTTCTGCTGGAGATGCTCTTATGTTCCAATCATAAGCTTTGGCTCAAATGTTTAGTATGCTGCAGGCTACGTTGGAGAAAGAGGCTACACTACAACATATGAAATGACAACAATGCAAGATTGAAGCCATGTACACAAACTTGCAGCAACATTCAAATATGGAACCGGCAGAATCAAAATCTATTTGAGTTATTTACAAAAGAGCAGCAGCAATATTACATACCTTGATAAATAGCAGAACCTGGGGAACTCACAAGAGAGGAAGGGCCTGGGAGTGGGAGACAAGCCCTTTATTAGGAAGAAGTTGATGTCCTCAGTTTGATTGGGCTCATTCCCATCCATGTACAGACAACATGACAACACGGTCTTTTCGTTCATGTCAATGGAGAGCACCGACATCTTCCCGTAGGCTTTTCCAAACTCAATGAAAAGGAAGTGCACTACATGTGGCCTGTCAATGTCGACTCGAGGGAACATGGGGAGGCCCCGTTGGTAGCGATCAGGGAGTTCATCAGAGGTGACAGTGTAGTCCAACTTCCACTCCATGCTGCCGTGTAACACGAGGGTGTGGCAGGTGATGGTGAAACCAGTGCCGGATTTGAGCGCTCCATAGGCAGGGCCCCTATCATGGCGGGCAACATAGACGAACTTGAGCAAATGGCCATGGTCGACGACGGACACGCCACCGTTGCCGCTGCACGGGAACGGGGTTTCGATGGTGCTGGTAAGAGAGTACTCGTCCGGAGGGAACCAGAAGAAGGAGACAGGAGGCGCGGGCACTTTCTCGGACACGTCACAGAAGAGGATGCCATGGTGGTAGTCGATCCAGCACAGCCATCGTTGGAAGGGGATGACGGCGTGAGTAATCCAGCGGGAGAGTTTCCAGAGATCATCATCAGTAGTGTTCAGGATTCCCACACGCGTGGTGTCCCATTTGAGGCGGCCACCGCTGATCGTCAGAGAAGGAGGAGCGGCAGCAAGCAGATGTCAGCAAAGGCTCAGTGCCGGATGTCCTCAGTAGCCGCCTCGCACGACCCAGTGAGGTGGGTTACGCACCCCCGACAAAGAGCTGAGCAGATCACGACACTGCCTATCCACACTACGAACTCCCACCCCTTTGTCTCCGACTCTCTCTACTCGAGGACATCCAAGAGCCGCCACAGAGTACACGAACCTACCCTACCGATATATGTGAGGAGTGCGATGACGGTGCGTAGTATGCGTGGGCGGCGCGGGGTGAAGAGACTCGATCTCGTCGGGCTCGGTAACACCCGCACGCGCCACCGCCCGCTAGGATAGGATCTCAGGTTGTTCGCGTTTGGCGTGTTGAAAGTCATAGCGTAGCCGCGCACAAGCAAAAGCAGCACTTCATCAGAAGGCGTCGAGTGGTACTCGAGACTACGCAAAGATACTCTATATATATCTGGTCGCCTCCATTGCTAAGTGGTACTACACACGTGTGTTGAGAGCCAACCGGAGCTAACACCATAGCGCGAAAAACAAAAGAGGCACGAGCCTTTACCGCGACGCCCACCAACACGGAATTATGCAGCGTCCAAACAACATATCACTATATACTCTGGATATATATCTGAAACAATGCCGTCTAACCGACACCGGACAACTCATCCGACAAGATCATCGAACGCGGATATGTATGTCACTCCACACACAGAGAAGAAGTGATGGAAACTCTCTCTAGGGGTTGCGTCTGGTGAGGGGAGGTGATAACGGAGCACACACACACAGGAGTTTAATGCCAGATATCTATATCTCTCTTCTTAATAGTTACACATCTCTCGATATTTTTGGGGGGGTTTAAAGAAGGAGATAACTGAAAAGAACTATAATCTTAAACGGCAATAAAAACAGAATTGAGAGGTAGTACACAGTGTTGAGGTGAGAGAGTGTGATGATTGATAGTAACGAGAGAGAGCTGCGCACACATCAAGTTCAAATAGAATATTTAACTATAATAATGAACACAAGACACACAAGTCTGAAGTAAAAAGAATACACACAATAAGCTAAAATCTTAAATAAGCTATAATCAGTCTTAATTCATTATATCATATATAATCCTAACAACAACAATTAAATAGACATGAGAAGAGTACACAAATTTCCTCAGAAGAAAAAAGGCACATCTCTAATGGGAGATGATTGATATAAATCACATTCATAAATCATGAACACAGCTCTATAGAATGAAAAATCATTACATTCCCTGAAGTTAACAATCGTCAATATCAAATATTAATTCAATGTATGAAGAAGAAGAGTGTGACAACGGATGTGAGCTGAAGAGTAGAGGGGTGTACAGGGTCACACACACACATGGAAAAATTCTATAAAGCTCCTCATAAAAGCGATCAACATCTAATACAAACACACACTTGTGATGAAAGACTTACTATCACAGAAAGATGAATACACATAAATTGTTAGACACTCAATTTAATAAATAACATACACTATGAGTGCTAACATATCATTACATAGACAATATACAATAATATGGTGAGTTCTCTATCTATTATGTATATCTATGTGCGAGAGAGTGTGTGCACACACACACAGGTAATAATAGTGTAATTTATACACTCTCTCATCAACATAGCAAGACTATCATTTAAAATAAATTATGAAGACAAAAAATAATCGGCTGGTAAAGCTTGTGTAAAAAAGAGACAAGAGAGAGACTAGTTGGAGTCACTCTATAAAAATATACATCGGGTGGAGGGGACGAGTAATTTAGTAATAATTGAGATGTTGGTGTAAGGAATATGGTCTTAGAATTCCTAATGATTGAGGAGAAAGATGATTATGGGGGAGGTACTTTAATTATTGGTTGAGTTAGTGTGGAGTAAATTGGTGGGGGTGTTTGATGAAGGTGTGGGGAGTTTTTGTATGTTTGTGTGTATTTGTAGGTATATTTGTAGTTTGAATGAGGTTTAATGGGGTTGATGGGGTTATGGTGTATATGATATTTATATGGAGGGATATTATTGGTAAGGATTTTTTTTTTTTATATATTGTGTATTATGGTTTTATTGTTAGTAGAAGGGTGGATTGGTAGGGGGGGGGAGGGGATGGGGGTGGGGAGATTGTTGAAAAGGATATAAGGGGTGGTGGAAGAGTGGGGGATGTGGAAGGTTGTTATGGGGAGGGATATTGAGTAGGAGGGGGGATATTTTTATATATGGGGGAAGGTAATTATGTAGTGTATAGTAATATAAGGGGTTAAGGAAATAAGATATATTGTTGGTGATGTAGTAGGGTAAGAAAAGGAAATGGGTTTGTATGATAATTATGTTACAGGTAAAGTAGTGATTTTATGATGGGATATAGATAATTGGAAGAGTTGGAGATATTAGAATTATATATAATAATAAAGATATTATGAGATCCATAGGTAGTATGAGAATCTAGTATTAGAAAGGGAATTTAATTTAAGATTATAAAAAGAAGTATATATTAATGAACGAACTTTTGTATTTTGTGGCACTCAACAGCCTTTTCAGCTGCTCTTGAGTAACAGCTCGGACAATTTTTTGAGATATAAGGATTTGACACTAAGACAAAAATGCCATCCATACACTGAAAGCAATATCATGAAGGTAGAAACAGAAAAGGTACCATTATGTCATAGGATGCTAAAAAAAACCCTGCGCAGGTATTGCAACGATCTTAACCAAATGACTTCTCTCTAAGATAGACTCAAGACGAGCAAGGTCAGTCAAGCTAAACTCTAAATAGTCAGTGGAAGCAGTGTATTTCAGGTACAGGACAAGTGCTGACAAATAAGCAGATCGTTGTAAATTAAACAATTTATTCACGGTAACGACACTGTAAATATTATGGACTTATTTCAAAACGTAAAACCTGTCTAATTCTTCTATTGCCAACTTTGCTAGTTCAAACAATACAACAAACTCTCAATTCACATGATAGAACAGATTGTCATATGTCCCCGTAACCACACCAAACTGTCTGAGCAAAACTTACACCTCTTCAAATTACAGCCAAAGGAGGGGGGGGGATCAATATAAAACAAACCCACCAAAACCTCAAAAGAATAAAAGAATGTTAAAGAAAACGCATTCACAAAAGGTCTGCATCAAAACTTTGTATTTTGAATATGTGAAGTATATGCACAGTGGCAAGCCCGTGAAACTCAACAATAACGCTCCATCAATGCTTGCTAGTTCGGTAGCTCCTTCAACTTCAACCAAGGAGCATTTTTGTCTCAAATTCATCTCTGATAGAATGATGACATTCTATCGTTTCCTTTCGGCAGTCAATCCGGTGGTATTCATTAATGTTCACTTTCCTCTTCAGTTTCATGAGAAACCTCTAACTCCAGTGCTTGTGAAGTACTTTTGGCTCTGCTATGGAAGACCTTATTGGATGCTGCATCAATGTCATCGTGACTCTCTGCTTCACTAATTGTTGGGCGCACACCTTCGCGCACCCGTGCAGCAATAATTTTGAGTGGACCGGGGATCAACATGACATGGCTAGGTGTTCATTACAGTAGATTATGGTTTTAATATAAACATAAGAAAGTTGGATTACATAAGAGGTAGATGGTATCAGACATAGTTGTGTCTTTATATACACAAAGAATATACATATGACAAAGAATAGATGCGACTGAAAAGACGTATCTCTTCCCAATGGCATTCTGGAGTGGTTGAGGCAGTAGGGCAGCGGCAATTGTTAGCGGTTCATAACTGCATCACCCGCAAAAAAATTAAACCAAATGAGTTTTGGCAGTCGAGTTCCAGTGATGAACCAAATGAGTTGTGTCACTCTGAGTTCCCCCAGTGACAATGCAGAGATTAGTCGAGGACAAGCGAGACCGTATTGGAAGAAATTTTATCTGAAAGAGTACTTCTTACAGATTTATCTTACATGTTTTGTGTACAAAAAATGCATTGCTTTCACGGGCCATGGGATGCACACGGGATAGTACCTGGTCACTGTGTAAGAACTTGGAAACAAAATAAGTTCGCATTGAAGAGAACAACTAAAATAAATACAGAGAAAACCAGAATCTATGAAGAGGTCAAATGGAATATGAAATGGAAATAGATGGCAACAATCAGGCTGTAAAGAAGTAACCCAACATAGTTGGTGATACTACCAGAAATCAAGAAGTCAGAAAAAGACTGCCTATATGTGATACAGAACTAATATCAGTGGAGCATATAATTTTGTTTAGAACTCAAAGAAATTGGAGAACAAAAAGTGGTTGCAAGTAACCAAAGCATTCGATAATGTAATCTTTGGGAATACATGTGCTCAGAATTGAGTCTATAATTTCTCGTCAAGAGCAATGATGACAAACAATGATCAGAAGCCTAGAATCATTAAAAATATATCTAGCACTTCAGAAGCAGCATGAGATGTATTAGATACGGTAGTCCAAAATAACTTTAGGCTTTGAACATTGTTGCTTAATAAAGAATTACCACAACTCTGCAGTTCAGGAGCTTTCGCATGCATATATTATATATCAATGTCTATCTGACTGAAAGTTAAGTGAACACTAAAAATATTTTACTGATGTTATCTTAGTGTAGTAAGACATAGTAAGCATGCAGTTACATTCCTTTAAAATTAAAATCTATTTAATGTAGTAAAGGCACCAGTTTTATTTTTTCATTCTTATTATATTCTATCATAAGGGCTGATGACTGCTCTTTTATTGTATAGAGTTTGTGGATCTTTGGCACAGGATAGTAACAGGAGCAGTGAATTCATAAGGTAGGACCATCTGAATATTTTCATGTATGTAAATCATCATCTATAAAATATGCAGATGATCAGAACATAGAATAGTGATTGTGTTACTGTACCGACTTGTTTAGAAGGTCCAATCTTGTTTATCTGAAGAAGCAATGCAAGGAATAAAAGCTTGATGTTCGCAGCTATCTAATGATGTCATGGCTGCAATTCAAAATAAATCACATCTTCACCTGAACTTTTGATTGTTGTATCTCCGGTCGCACGACCTAACCACAGCAGGCGATTAGCACCTTCAACTTCTGTGAATAAATGTCATGTTATGGGGCATACGATGTATTTTGTGAATAAAAAGCCTATGCATAAAAGTAAGGAAAGATACATCTTCAAATTTGTGAGCCCAAGAAAGTGTAGGAGCAGAAGATTCGGGGTACTCCAGCATAGAAGTGGAACTGAACATGTATAGCAACTATAAGTAAGTAATTTATGAAGAATAGAAGGGACCCTGATTACCTGTCTATAATATGCATTAAAACACTTCCTCAAGCCACTTGTGATAGTGATTCGATGGACCCCAAATAAACATGGAAACCGTCTTCCCTTGGACTGACATAGTCACACCTGTCAATCTAACTTGCATACTATAGTCACCAATCCACTTTGCAATTCAAGTTTCAGTAATCAACAACTACAACTGCATTGGTTCTCATATTGAAGTAGTCCCATATTGAGGTTTTTTCAGTACCTCCAGAACAAAAATGGAAAAACTATCGATGAGCTTTCTTCTCTTCTCCATAGGGGTTGAGAGTCACACTATCGGTGTCACGGTTTGAATTTCTGGTTTCTGAAAGATCCGTTGTACCTCTTGGTCTTCACCAAAGGTATCCACCCTCTCTAGGGTCGTGATCTTGCTGGTGGAGTAAGCTTGCTTGCTGGGGTTGTTTTTTGGGAAGAGTGGCCCGAATATTTCCGAGTGAAATTTGAGGCTCCCATTCAACCCCCCCTCTGGTCGCCGTTCTCGGTCCTTCAATTGGTATCAGAGCCGGTTAAGGATCATTCCACCTTAAACGGTTCTTGATCCGCGAAGGCGACATGGAACGAGGAGTTGGCAAACCTCCGTTCTTCGATGGAACGAATTTCGCCTATTGGATGGTGCGCATGTCCTCTTACCTTCAAGGGATTGATTCGAAGATTTGGAGATTTGTGAGAATGAGGACTACGTGGTTCTTGGCGCTCGGATCACTGAACTCCAAGTTACGCAACATGCTTCAAACGCAAGAGCCCGTAGCATCCTCTTCTCTAGTTTGTCTCTTCCTGAGTTTGAGCGGGTTTCGAGTCTCACTACGGCATGAGAGATCTGGCAAACACTTGTGCGATATCATGAGGGCAACCCTCGGATCAAGTCTAGACTCTTCGACACGTACCGTAGGGAGTACGAGAAATTCGTTCAGTTGGCCGGCAAATCTGTTGACGGGATGTTCACTCGCTTCCAATCTATCGTCAACAAGATGCGTGCTAATCGAGCCAACTTGCCTTATGATGATCATGAGATGGCTATCAAGCTTTTGCATGCTCTTGATCGGAAGGTGTGGGAGATGAAGGTGGCTGCCATCCAGGAGTCACCGGGCTATGATGCCCTGACCGTGGACGAGCTGTTCAGCAAGCTCAAGTCCTCGGAGATTGACCACCAGACCCGGCCAAGCTTGAGAACCCGTCGAACCCATCCATGGCGTTGGTTTCCGGCCCCGGCGGTGTGTCTTCTTCTTCCTCTAACCCTTCACACTCTTCGTTCGCTTTGTCTTTGATGTCTGTGACAGAGGAACAAGTGGAGGCACTTGGAGATGATGACTGGCCTTGGTCATCACTAAATTCTCACGGTTTCACAACAACCGTTTGAACCGACGACGTGGTGGCTCGGCCAAGGGGTGCTACCGTTGCGGTGATGAGGATAACTTCATCGCAAACTGCCCCAAGAAAGCTGCGGGTGACTTCACCAAGCGCAAGGACAAGCGCGAGCACCGCTTCGAGGACAAGTACAAGGCCAAGGGCGGCTACAACAGGAGATCCTCAAAGAAGGTGATTGACAAGGTGAAGGCCAAGCACTGAGCCTTCCTCGCCTCCCTCAGCGACATCAATGCCTCCTCCGACGGGGGTTCTTCCTCGAGCGACGATGAGTCAAAGGGAAAGGTTGAGGACAAGCTCAACGACCTCTGCTTCTACGCCGACGCCAAGCATGGTGGTTTTTGCACCATGGCGATTGAAGAAGGCAAGGTCGGGAAGCGCAAGGATGGCCCCGACTACGACTACGACTCCGACACACCCGAGGTATCACCCACCATTGAATCCCTCTCTCTCGAGCTTGAGTCTCTGAACGATACCTTGCTTAGTCAGGATGCTTTGCTCAAGCGTGCCGCTTGTGAGAGGAACGATTTCAAGGCGAAGTACCTTAGCACGCTTCATGAGCTAGAGTTTGCTAAGGCACAAGTGGTGGTTACCGAGGAGGTGGAGTGTGATGCTTGCGCCATTCACATGTCTGATCTTGTCACTCTCCAGGACAAGTATGACACTCTACTTGAGGAGGTCAGCGAGCTGAAGGCTAGGCCTAGCTTACTTGGTGCGTGCAAGTCTTGCTTAGGCTTGTGTTCTGAGCTGGCACAGAAGGATGCTAGGATCGATGTGTTAGAGAAGGTCAGCTCAGATAGCACTAGAGAGTCGGATCGCTTTGAGGCTTTGGAGCTTGAGATCGCGTTGTGCAGACACGACAAGATGCGTACCGAGGAGGAAAACACATACCTTCGGCCCATCTTGAGCTGGGTGTCTTGTCGAGAGCCGCAGTTGGCATGATGCTGAGCCAGTGCAGGCGAGCTGGCAACATGGGAGTAGGCTTAGCTATAGGTGGGAAGGACGATAGCTTGTTCGGTAAGATCGGTGAGTGCAGTGGTTTGAGCGAGAATGAGAAACCCACCACAACACCTAAGCTTATCAAGATCACTCCACCTAAGCCTACCGACCCCTCCAAGTTTCCTGTGAGAGATGGTGTGTTTGAAGAGCCACCCAAAACCACTCCACAGAAGCAAGTGTGGATTGCCAAACCAAACCACCTTCGCAACCCACTTGACACACTGTCAGACATCTCTAGTGATCCCCTTCCTAAGAAAGCTAGAGCCAGCCAACCCAACAAGAGAGTGCCTACCAAGAGTGTGGTGAGGTACCATTGTGAGTATTGTGAGCGGGATGGGCACTTGGCTGAGTTTTGCTTTAGGAGGAAGAGAGATGATCGGAGGCAGGTTGAGTTGAACAACCGGGACATGTACCACCCACGAGTTGGGGTGCGTGAACCGGAAGTTCAGAGGCGCACTTCTAGGCCTAGAGGTACAATGCCTCAAGGTGCTAGGCCTCAGGAGGCGAGACCACGTGGTGGTCGTGCCCGGCAGGGTACCAGTCATGACCCATACGACTACGGGCCTCGTGGCGGTGGCTTTACTCCACCCTTCTTTAGCAGACCACGTTTTCCCCATCGTGGTGATCGCTATCCTCCCGTGGGGCAGGAGATGTTTGGTTTTTCTCCTAACCCATTCTTTGGGCAAATGGGACAACACTGGTATCCTTCACAGTTTACTAACCCCAGTGTTGCGCCGTTTGCTCACCCTATGTCTTTCTATTGATGTAGGAAGGAGGACTGGAGGAGACTTGACTTGTGGATTCCGGATGTTTACGCCATATGACCGGAAGTGCCAAGTGGTTCTCCAGCCTCGACCCCGTGCACCACACCGAGTATATCACATTCGGGATAAGAGTAAAGGTAAGGTTGTCTCCCGGGGGTCCATCCGAGTCAATTCGTCTTTTGTCCTCAAGGATGTTGCTTTGGTTGCGAATTTGCATTTTAATCTTCTCTCGTTTTGCAACTCCTTGAAGACGGTTTTGAAGTGAGCTTTAAGCCAAACTTGTCTCGGATTTTGGACTCTCGTGGTGATCTTGTTTGCCGTATTTTACCCTTCGGGAAGGTTTTTCGTGTGGATTTTTCTATCTCTTCCGGACCTTCTCGTTGTCTTCTTGCCGGTTCTTCTTCCGAGCTTTGGAAGTGGCATAGGAGATTGGGACATTTGAGTTTTGACTTGCTTGCAAGGCTTAGCTCAATGGACCTTATCCAAGGATTGCCAAAGCTGAAGTTCGAGAAAGATTTGGTTTGCCATCCTTGCAGGCATGGCAAGATGGTTGGTGCTTCCCATCCTCCCGTAACTCAGATTATGACCTCACAACCCGGCGAGCTCTTACACATGGACACAGTTGGTCCAGCTCGGGTTAGGTCGGAAGGAGGGAAGTGGTACGTTGTAGTAGTCGTTGATGACTACTCGAGGTACTCTTGGGTGTTCTTTTTGGAGAGTAAGGATGAGGCTTTTTATGCATGTGCGTGATCTGATTTTGATATTGCAAAATGAGCTACCTAAGCATGCCATGAGAGCTATTCGCAGTGACAATGGCACATAATTCAAGAATGCTCAATTTACATCTCTTTGCTCTTCCTTGGGTTTGGATCACCAATTTTCCTCTCCTTATACTCCCCAGCAGAACGGTGTTGTTGAGCGCAAGAATCGGACCCTTGTTGAGATGGCCAGGACGATGCTCGATGAGCATAGGACTCCTAGGTGGTATTGGGCCGAAGCGATTAATTCTGCTTGCTATGTTTCCAATCGCATTTTTCTCGGGCTTTCAAGAAGACATCTTATGAGTTGCGATTTGGGAGACCACCCAAGGTAAGTCACCTACGGGTGTTTGGGTGCAAGTGTTTCATCCTCAAAAAGGGCGGTAAGTTGGATAAATTTGAATCACGGTCTTCTGACGGTATCTTTCTTGGTTATTCTACTCACTCTCGTGCTTATCGTGCACTTAACCTTGAGACTAACCGAGTGATGGAGACTTGTGAGATTACTTTCGATGAGACCATGCCTTGTAGTTCCACTACTTTTGAGCTTGCAGGTGATGATGAGGTGAACACCATCATCTTTGTGGAGGAGGAGCAGGACGACGCCGATTGGGGTGATCCCGAGCCGACTCCACCGGCTGCCCCAGTCGACCCTGTGACGTCTACTTCGGCTTACGGCCCGGACCCTTCTACTTCCTCTACATGGGGGCCGTTCGAGCAGCTTCCTCAGTCGGTGCCCGTTGCACCTGAGGGAGCTCCAGCTGCTGTCGAGGGGGAGGCAACTTCTTCACGTGTGGCTCCGCTACACATTCAGCATCGCCATCCTCCTCAGACTATGATCGGCGACATCAACGAGCGTACCACACGCTCCAGGTCGTATAGTATCTCCCACTTTGCTCATTCGGCTTTTGTCGCGTCTTTTGAGCCCCGAGATGTTGGACACGCATTGATGGATCCGGATTGGGTTAATGCCATGCATGAGGACTTAGAGAACTTTGAGCAAAACCGTGTTTGGGTCTTAGTGCCACCACCACCAAGTTGCCACCCTATAGGAACCAAGTGGGTTTTCAAAAACAAACAAAGTGAGGATGGGGTGGTAGTGCGTAACAAGGCTAGGTTGGTAGCGCAAGGTTTTTGTCAAAAAGAGGGAATAGATTATGAGGAAACCTTTGCTCCTGTAGCTCATTTAGAAGCCATTAGAATCCTCCTAGCTTTTGCGGCGTCTAAGGGTTTTAAACTTTTTCAAATGGATGTTAAAAGTGCTTTCCTAAACGGCTACATAGAGGAGGAAGTGTATGTTAGACAACCTCCCGGTTTCGAAAATCCCAAGTTTCCAAACCATGTTTTTAAACTTCACAAAGCTTTGTATGGTTTGAAACAAGCCCTAGAGCATGGTATGATAGGTTGAAAACGTTTTTGCTTGCTAAGGGTTTTAAAATGGGATCGGTAGATAAGACGTTTTTTCTCCTCAAGCAAGGCAAAGACACTCTCCTAGTCCAGATTTATGTGGATGATATTATCTTTGGTGGTTCTTCTCATGCTCTTGTTGCCAAGTTTGCAGATCTTATGAGCAGGGAATTTGAGATGAGCATGATGGGAGAGTTGACCTTCTTTCTCGGGTTGCAAATCAAGCAAACCCGGGAAGGGACGTTTGTGCACCAAGGCAAGTACACAAATGATATCTTGAAGAAGTTTGACATGGGCGAGGCAAAGCCCCTCTCGACGCCCATGTCAACCACGACTGCCTTGGATGCGGACGAGGAAGGAGAGACGGTGGATCAGACAGAGTACCGAAGCATGATCGGGTCACTTCTGTACTTGACAGCAACTCGACCGGACATTCAGTTCGCCGTCTGCTTGTGTGCACGCTTTCAGGCGTCCCCACGGACTTCGCACAAGCAGGCGGTGAAACACATCATGAGGTACTTGCGCTTCACTCCTGAGTTTGGTTTGTGGTTTTCCGCCTCTTCCTCTCTTGGTCTTTGTGGTTATTCAGATGCGGATTTTGCCGGTTGTCGTCTTGATCAGAAGTCCACTTCAGGGACTTGCCAGTTTCTCGGGTCTTCGCTTGTGTCTTGGTCTTCTCGCAAACAGTCTAGCGTGGCTCAGTCGACTTGCAAAGCTAAGTATGTTGCTGCCGTTATCTGTTGCTCGCAGTTGCTTTGGATGATTGCGACTTTGAAGGATTTTGGCCTTGAGCTTACTAAAGTGCCTCTGCTGTGTGATAGCACGAGTGCCATTAGTGTGGCCAAAAACCCTGTGCTTCATTCTAAGACCAAGTGCATTGAGGTTTGATGTCACTTTCTGAGAGATCACTATGAGAAGGGCGACATTGACCTCCGGCATGTCGATACCCAAAACCAGCTTGCGGATATTCTCACTAAACCTCTCGATCAAGCTGCGTTTTCTCGTCTTCGGGGCGAGTTGGGTGTTTGCTTTCCTTTTTAGAGGAGGAAAGCTTTGTGTATCTTAGTTCTTTTTGGTTCTTGTTTGACTTTTCTTTTTCTTTCTTTTTGGTGTGTTTAGCTTTCATTTGGTGTCATTGCTTTTTGCATCTCATTTGCATTTGTGACATAGTTCATTTTGAGCTTCATACCTATAGCTGATATAATGAATCTATGCTCTGTTTGAGGTGTTTTATGTGTCTATGGTGTTGCCTAACTTAGACTCTCTTTGATCTCTTGATATGCAATAGAGCTAAGTTAGAAAAGCTTTAACACTAAATTTAATTCCCCATGTCACCTCTGAAATGGCACTAGCATGTGTAGGCTTTTGAAGATCCTTCTTGGATGCCTTATATATAGCTTGTAATTATGGCTCTTTATTGTTTCATTCACTTCCATTGAGCACCATGCTTAAAATTGATCTAAAATGAAATTGCTCTCTGTTTTGTGAATTGGAAAGATCGAGTTGGGTTTGCATTGTGAGCACTTCACCGTGTGTTCGAGACTGCTTCCCATATGGGTTGATACTTGAGCAGTGTCGTGTATGACCAAAACCGGTGTGTTAAGTCCTTTGACTTCGCCTGATTGGTAAGCAGTGGCATCACTTTGCTTACAACCACTCGCATACAACTTAAATGTGCCTAAAACTGAAATTTGGCTGCAAAACTCTGAAATTTGAAAAATTCATTCAGTTGGGTCATTGGCTTGTTGTATGAACTTTACTAGGGATAGTTTTACTTGCTATACATGAGATTGCTTTGAGATAGGTCCTCTCTTGTTTGCCATGTCTAGTTGTTTCTAGGAGGTGATACCCATTCCTTGCTCACACATGTAAGGCTCTCTAAAATAGCTTCTAAAGTGATCTTTAGCTCAACCTGAGTCTTAGTTGGGCACGTAGAGCTTTTCTATTCTCACAGGATCACATCACTTAGAGCATCCTTTCATTGTATTAGCTCTATGTATGAAGCTTGTTGCACTCATTTTGCATATCATGGCATTTGTGGCCGGTTCTTGAGTTTTGAGCTTTGATGAGATTCATGTGTCAACAAGGGGGAGAGATGTGCATTTCACTCCATCTACACTTAAGGGGGAGAGTTGTGCATTGTGGGAAGAAAGGATGGGGGAGAGAGATGTGATCAAGGGGGAGAAAATGTGCATTTTGTGAAAATCTTGCTTCTTTGGTTCTTTTCATCCTTCCTTGGTATCTTGTGTATGCTTTTGCCCAGGGGGAGCTTTTGCTAGATGTGTTGAGCCTTTGCCTCTTCTGGAGGGTCTAGCTTGTGTTTTGGCTCCGACAGTTTTCGATTGGCTTCTTGAGTTTTATACGTTTTAATTGGTATCTTTGAGCTCCCTTAGTGCTTAAATTGGTATTCTGAGCTTTGAGAGCTTTGATTGGTATCTTTGGCTTGCTAGCGGTGTTGAGCCCGTTTCTGCCTCTTCTTGAGGGCTAGCTTTGGTTTGCTTGGTTGCATCGAGCCGTTGCCCATGTCTTTGAGAACCAAGTTTTGGATGTGTTTTGCTTCTCTCAAGTGACCCCGTTTTGGCTTTCTTAGCTTTTGGTCATTCGGGGAGCTTTACCTTGTGGCTCAAATCTGAAATGCACTTGTGTTGACAATGCACTCATCAAGGGGGAGATTGCGAACACATGGTGGATAAGTACCCATGTATGTTCAGTTTTGTGATGAGTGATTGCCCAACACTTGAGCGTTTCAGTTTGAGTGGCTTACTACTAATCTTTGCGAAAGCAAATGTGTGCCTGTCTATCGGCTTGTGGTGTGCAGGTACTATGCCTAGTGACAGTGGTCAATGGCGTGGAGAAGGTCGAGTAGAGGCTTGCCGTGCCGATGGACTGAGAGCGGTGAAGGGCGGAAGCGGGGCTCGGACTGAGGGACCATGGGCGCCGGCGGACTAGCTATGGTGGCTAGTACTTGGCACCGGCGAGTGCGAGAAGACATGGAGGTAGACCGAGTCGACCAAGTCAAGACGGTGGACGCGCGAGTCGAGCGGAGGCTCAGGGGACTCGGAGTCCGACCGGGCGAAGACAAGGTGGCTCGCGTCGAGTGGTTTGGTGGTTTGGGCCTCAAAACCATCCGCGTCGGTTTTCGAGTTTGGGCCACAAAACTCGGGGTTCGGTAGTTGAGCCCAAAGCTACCGGTGGCGGGTTTTCTGGATTTGGGCCTCAAAACCTAGGCAGAGCTTCCGAGGAAGCGGGGATGGCACGTGGCGGAATCCTGGAGGTTGCGTCGAGGCGACGACAACTCCTGGCAGGAAGCGGGGCCGTCCATTCAAATCGAGGGAGATATTTACCGGAGCTTGGACTGCAATGCTTAGGCTAGGTAGTTCACTCATTGTATCTAGGGGGTCTTTGGGAAATAGCCAAAGCCTCTAATAAATAGAGGATGAAGGGGGTATCCTCATCCCATCTCTTGAACCCTAATCATTTTGCCCCAACTGTCACACCCAATTTTAAGGATAAAATTGAATATGAATAACTCATGCGTGCCCAGAGATCAATCACACACATAAGCCGACAAATCTTTAAATAATATCATCATTGAGTGTTTAATATATAACGAATAATATTTAAATAACATAACAGCGGAATATAAAGATAACTCTCGCGACGAAGCTCCACTTCACAGGGAACGCCGATTGGTTGACCACTAGCCTAGTACTCCTCACGGTAGCCTTCATAGCCATCTGAAGGGGTTGAGAAAGCAAGAGTGAGCACTTACGTACTCAGCAAGAGTAACATAGGGTTATGAAGCTCAAAAGGTTGACACTGTCTGTACTGCGGTTGCTTTTAACTTGGTCAAGTTTTACCAACACTTAGCTTTAGTTATGCATAACCCAATTAATAACCACATGATAAGTTTAATAAGCATCATTAACAATTAAACAACATGATCATCTACATTGTGAGTTTTCCAGGCCGCTCGTAACCGTGAGCACGGCTATCATGATAGATTTACACTCTGCAGAGGTTATACACTTTACCCACAAGCCATGTTACCCAGATGCCCGGGATAGCTAGTCCCATAACACTGCCGAGGTGAGCGGGCAGGGAACACTATGAAGTCTTTCAAAAGTTCTTTCTAACATGTAGCGGACCCTACGAACCCAATGCAAAGGGGTATATGGGACACCCCGATGGTACCACACGCAGCGGTCCCCACACAAGCTATACCCCATAACCAGCTCGGCAAAGGTGCCTTTCACGAACCACAAGCATGTTAGTCCAAACTTTATACTTAACTAAAGCCAGAGCCATATAGCACTCGTGGTTGTATTAGAAATCCCAGCTTTTGCCCTACAGTGGGGTCCTATTCCATGTTGCTACAAAAGCAAGTTTTATCTCATTGTTGCATATATCATTAGTCAAGATTCATCTCAAGATCCCTTATTGTAAAGCATAGCAAAGCTACCCATATGCATATAAACCCATGGTGACAAGGTAAAGGATAACAGAGCTATGGTATAGATCTAATAGGAATCAAATTAGACACATGCAATATGACTAGATTGAATTACGGTGAATAGGTAACAAGGATGATCCCATGTTAAACTTGCCTTGATCCCAAAGCTCTTGGTGATCCTGATCTGCTGCAAAGAACTCTTGGTCAACGAAGATCTCACCGGCTGTACTCGATCAACATCACCACGCAATCATCCGAACAATCATACACGAAGCAACCAAGACATGATCAGAACATTAGACCAAAAACAATTGAAAGACTTTGAAAAGGTTATAAAACGGATCTATACTTTACTACGATCATAGAGATACGAGAATCACGCTAATCGGATCTAAAACGAAGAAGTTAGAGATAAAACGGGATTTTGAAGAGAGATAGGTTTAGCAAAAGCAAAGTAATTTTCTCTGATTTTCAAAAGTAATTAACATAGGTGAAACCTATACTACTGGATAGAGCATGAAAATACGGATCTAACGCAACTCGAACGGATCGATTTGGATTTAAAACGAAGAAAATATAACCATTTGAAGTTTAGGGGTAAAAAGGAAATTAGGAATTAGGGTTTTTATTTATTTTCGGAATTAAACTGAACTCAGAAAAGAAAATACGTTTTCCCGATGGAAAAACGTAAAGAGCAAAGGCGCTTTGGACTGCGGGTTAAGGGGATGAAAAGAGCAGGGGCTCTTTAGCAAATTTGCTACACGAAAGGGTATCTTCTATTCTGAGCCGTTGGATTAGAAGTGGATGGATCGGATTAGATCTCGGATGTGAGTGAGGGAGAGCCGGCGGTGCTGAGGCCGGAGTAGAGAGGGAGGGCGGCGGTCCGCCATGGCCGGCGGTCAGTGCGCGGCGGCGCGAACTCGATCGGGCACTGCAGTGCTCCGTTTTCAAAACCAAGCGCATCGGGAATTCAAGGATGGCACCGCGAACTCATCTAGAGCATTGGCGAGGCACGGGGGTGACCGGGAGACACTCGACGACGCGGAACGGCGGCGGCGGTTGCTCGGTGTGCGGCGGTTAGGGCGCAGATGGCGCAATCCACCCGGAAAAAGGTGCGGGGAGCATGCGGGGGACACGACGAAGCTAAAGCAGGCGCTGGCAGGGCTCGGTTGTGGCGGAGAAGAGCTACCGACGGAGGGCCGCGGCGGCGGTACTTCGGCAGAACGGCGGCGAGACAAACCCGAGCGTAAAAGAGAGGGAAAAGGGGGGCGGGATGTGTTTGGCACTCACGTGAACGCGATGCGCGACTTGGTGAGGCGTATGGGGCAGTCGACGGCGCGGAACGGTGTTCGTTCGACGGCGGAACGCAGCGGCTGCTCTATCGCGATTGCGACGGCGCTGCGGCTTGCGGCTGCGAGGCGAGACAGGATACGATTGCGATGGGGGAACTGCGGTGCGGTGCCGGGCTATTTATGGGAGCCAGAGGGAGAGTCCGGAGCGGCTACGCGAGAGCGGAGTCCGCGGCGGAGACGATTGCGCGGCGCGTCGGCGTCGCGTCGGAGTCCGGGTCGACACGAAGAGGAGAGGGGAAGAGCGCTGACGTGTGGGGCCACGGTGCCGGAGGAAGGAAGACGCGCGGCACGTGGAGGAGGTGGCCGCGGAGAAGACGCGGCGCGTCACGGCGAGGGGTCCGCCTCGGACTCGGCAGAGGAGGAAGAAGGGAGAGGAAAGAGATGACAGCTGGGCCCAAGCTGTCGGTGAAAGGAAGGGGGGGAAGAGGGAGGCGCCGACAGGCGGGCCAGGGTTGGCAGTGAGAAAGAGGGGGAAGGAGGAGGGCGCGGGCCGTCGGCCGAATTGGGCCGGGAAAAGAACTGGGCCGCGGGCTAGATTGATAGAAGGAACAGTGTTTTCCTTTTTCCTTTCTTTTCCTTTTTCTAAAATGAATTTTGTAAATTGGTTTTCAAATAAACTTTGAATTCCTTTTTCCAAAGTTTTGCAAAGCCACGCAAAAAGAATGCAAGAGCATGCAATGCACAACCATGTGAACCCTAACATGGAATTTAATTTAAGTTTTATATATTTCATTCTATGCTTCACAAAATTAAATCAAATTAAAATCTAATTTGCTATTCAAATTTTAGGGTGTTACACCAACTCTCTCTCTCTCTACCCTCTCTCTAGTTCATGAGATCCCTAGGTTGATTTCACCAACCTCTGTAAGAACTTGAGTTTGTTGTGAGGAATCGGAGGCCGTAACCTCCGTAAGCCATGGTGGCTTCGATTTCTTGATCGTGTCTCCGTTTTGCTTGTGTTCTTCGCGTTTTGCTTTTGCTCCCTCTTTTTCCCGAGATGATTTCTCTTTGTAGGGAGTATCTCTTGCAAATCCGTTTGAACCAAGTTGTTCGTATTCGTGAGGAGCATCTTTGCACTGAAGGAATTCCCCTCAAACCTCACGAGTGCGTAGATCGGGCGATTTCTTTGCGGTGTTCTTCGTTCTTGCCCCTTCTCCTCCAAATCCTAGTTTCCCTTTATTTCTCACCAAATTGAGCGATGATTTCTTAGGATTAGCTCCCCAACTGTACAAGGATCATGCCTACAAAGTTTGGTTGTAGTTGGAGTTCATTTGGTTGAGTTTTGGGAAGATTTGGAGGAGAGAAAACGATTTTCGGGTTCACTGTGCAGTTTTCGGGAGCGTCGGACGCTCCGAGGGTTTTGCGTCGGACACTGGGGCGTGCTGACGTCAGCGTCCGTCGCCTCGCTTGTCGACGTCTTTCAATTTTGGCGTCGGACTCTCCTTCGCCAGCGTCCGTCGCCCTCTGTCAGCGTCCTTCGTCAGCGTCCGTCGCCCTTCCAGTAGGGGCTGATTTTTCTGGGTGCGTTGGACTCTGCCAACGGACCGTCCGTCGTCCAACGGACCGTCCATCGCCCAGCGTCCATTGCTGCAACGGACTCTGGAAACGGACCGTCCATCGCCCAACGGACCGTCCATCGCCAGCGTCCGTCGGCCTTCCAGTAAGGTTTTTCAGGTTTTTCTTTGTAACTGTTTTCGCCGTTTCTCCCTCGTCCGGACTATGAATTGAGTTCCGTTTGTTGCGTTGGTTTCGTAATCACGCAGGGAACTTAATGAAGCACTTTTGAGACAAGTTCTCATAAGTGTTTTTGGGTGAGCTTTCTTCTCTTCTCCATAGGGGTTGAGAGTCTCACTATCGGTGTCACGGTTTGAGTTTCTGGTTTTCGGAAGATCCGCTGTACCTCTTGGTCTTCACCAAAGGTATCCACCCTTTCTAGGGTCGTGATCTTGTTGGTGGAGTAAGCTTGCTTGCTGGGATTGTTTTTTGGGAAGAGTGGTCCGAATATTTCCGAGTGAAATTTGAGGCTCCCATTCACCCCCCCTCTGTTCGCCGTTCTTGGTCCTTCAGAATGTTATATTGCATAGTCGCTGTACTGCTGTACTACCTTGCCTTTGAAGTTCATTTGTGCAGACAAAAAATCATTATATTGAGGTTCATTTCAGCAGGTATAAGGCCGTTATCATCCGAAGTATTCCGTTGCAACTTTCTTTTCCTAAATTATAGGAACTGAAGTTGTCTATTGCGAACTGCTGTATCAGACATGTAGCTGCATAAATGCTGAAACTACTCCTTTATATCCATCAAGTATTTAATTTGGAGGAAATGCATTCTATTAATTAAGCTATTATAAGTGGTAGTATTATCTCTGTACTGCTTTGATCCTTTTCTGCTTTTACGATCTGGTTAACGCAGGCTCTAGTCATAAAATTCCCAAGGAAATCGGCACCATAGAATACAGAAAAGTGCCCTAGCTGTTTGATTCAACTTAAAGGAGCAGACGATATCATACACAGTCAGATCCTTTTCTGTTCGTACTGGCTAAGACAACTTCATACAGTGGTACAGTGCTGTACACTAGACACTGTCATTCTGATCCGTCACCTCAATCGGGCAAAATTATTGGGTATAACGATATTTCAACGATATTGATTGAGATATTATACCGAACAGATCGAGCTAACAACTGAAAGTCTGACACACTGTATGTGTTTGAGAAGTGGCCATCGACCGAAGCATTACAGGCACCCTCCTTGTGTCAGCCTGTCAGGCATGATCTAATAATAACAAAGCATGCGTACGTCGTAAAATAAACGAAATATCAACCGGGTACTTGTATATGATTTTTACTATTTGTGTTAAGTATAAAATACCCGTTTGGAGTTGACATGCGGAACGTCAGCTTGTATAGAAAATGCAGGTCAGCTGCATTACTAAAGTGCTTTGGCTGTCCGTTGACATTAGAGTCCACTCACCCTGTCAACATGCTAATGAACTGTTTGAGCTTCATTATTGTACCCTGCTCATATACATAAGTATAGGGAGGCATGTGTACTGCACATTCGAATGCACTTTAATATTTCTTGTTCTTATGAACCCTTTCAAAAATATTTGTTATTTAGTACAAGCTAAGCACATCTGGTATGCGCATTTGATCTAGTGGCCACGTCTCCAGCAGGTAGCCACGTACGTCGGGCACTGATGAGCCAGGATCATCGGTGCATCGCGCGGCGACGACCTCCCAATGCCAACTGGTCCATGACGCCGCACTGAGCGAGAGCCGTCATGGCTGGCCGCCCCCATCGAGGACCGTGCGTCCGCCAGCCTGGCCGACGCCGCCACGGCCACCGACCACCGTACCGGTCACCGCCCATACACCAGCCGGCCAAGCCAACCGTCGCCCTGCCCGCGTGCGCGTGCCTGTTTCATCCGAGACGTCCCGCGCACGTCTGGCCGGGTGCGTGGTGATGCGACACATCGCGCATGCATCCATTCCATTCCATTCCATGCCACCGGCCCGCAACCGCAGCGCACAGTTTCACTTGTTCCATTCCACGTACAGTATGCTCTTTACACATGTTTTCCCCTCGTTATTGCTTAGTTATCTTGATCAAGTTAAAATCCCAGCACCCGGGCGCATCGCCGTTGTCGGATTGGATCTTGTTTAGTTTCCTTGTCAATCGGCATTGACGTCCGGGCGCATCGCAGTGTCTCTTTTGTTTTTTTCAGTCACGCCCTTGTCGAAAAAACTGGTCAAATCGACGGCACGCCTCCGGAATACGGTTTTGGGGTAAGGGCCCCGGGGTGTTCGAAAAATCCTGCGCTTTTTTGTGTCAAAAACTTTCAAATGCTTTCCCCGAGACGCCGGATGCTTTTTCCCCCCGGCCCTCAGCTAGCGACAAGTTTCCCCCCTCGGGGCCTTTTACCATGCTTCTTGGGGGCGGGCACCCCAGGTGACTTTGGTCTGCCTATCGTCACACAGGGGGTCCCCGGGGCCTCTCCGACACACTCGCCCCCCCCACCCCCGCACAACCCTTTTCCGTATGGGCTCCACAATCGCAAGACTCTGTTCTGCCCCGCGGGTTTAGAAAGACACTTTGGGGTCTCCAGGGACCCCGCCGCGGCGCGATCAACCCCCCACCCCTCCCCGGACGAACCCCGGAGCCAAGCCCCCCGCCCGGGGGCATTTTCGACTGCCTGGGGGAGGGGCGGGGGATCTTTCCCCCACTTCTCCACGGCGCCCCCGACTCGCCCCCCCGAGAGGTTTAATCCCACCCGGGGAAATTTTCCCACTCGACGGTCAAGCTGCCCCCCGGGATGACGTCGCGCCCCCACGGCCCAGATAAAGGGAGGGGGGGAAAACCCCCCCGCATGAGACACCGACCCCCCGGTCCTGACAAAGCCGTCCCCCTCCGGACGTCCAGATCACGCAAGTCCGAGGCTGTCAGCAAGCTCGAGGGGGAAAAGCCTACGACTTCAGCAGTCGAGACCCCTCGAGCGAGATCGTGGGCGCCCCAGGGTGGAGTAGCTCGCGAGGGGGGCCTGGAAGTCCATCGACAAATCACGAGGGGGGGCGAAGCCCCCGGGGTCAAAAAACCGCGCTACCCAAAAATGTCGTTGCGGGGCCGCAATGCTCCTCCGCAACATGCCGGCCCCACGCACCCCAAGCACGAGCTCAGGAATAAAATCCAGGGGCTTTCAAATGCGTAGGCGGTGGAGAGCTCGGCTCGAGGCGTCGGGGGAAGCTGCCTTCGAGCGTAGGAAAGTCCCCCCCTCGACAAAATCGAAGGTGCCCCTCCCCAAGGCAAAGCCCCCCAAGGCCAAAGAGCGACGACCAGTTCGGGGAAACACATCGCGACGATCGACCACCCGGGTGAACAATCGACGCCGTACGGTGACGCCAGGGAGGTTACAGCGCTCACCGAGGGGGGCGCCGAAGCGTGAAGACGTGCACTCCAGCCCCCGGGCCCCCGGTCTTGGCAAACCACCCGGCGAATGCTTTGCCTGCCCCGTTTGCCCACCCCCCACCTGTAAAGTAAAGGCGAAACCAACCCGGAGCTCTGGCTTGTATTTCAGGTAGCTTGTCAGTAGGAGGACACAATGATCACGTCATCATTCGACAACTCCCTCTTCCTCTCCGACACGCCTAGGGCTCGGGGCTCCCCCGGCTTGATCCAACTAGCCCCCTGGTCGGATCTTCGGGGGAATTAAAAGCACCTACGAGCGGCCGGGGAACTCCGGGGTCTCCGTGGCTGCAAGAGAAGCTAGGGGGGACCCCCCCGCCTTACCCGTCGGTTCTCGAGGAACGACCACCTAACCCCTCCCGCCCTGACGTGATCACGACTTTCATCGCCGGAACGACCTGCAAGGTTTGGTGGGGAAAAATGGGATGGAACACCCCAAGACCGCCAAAGATATGGACAACATCGCCCAATAGCAGCCGGCGGGAAGCCCTTGGGCGTTTTCCAGAACCTCCAGAAAGGGGAAAGGGGAGGGGACGAGCCCCAGGGGTCGGGGCAACGGGCCCAAGAAGAACAAAGGGCCCCCAAAAAACAAAAATGACCACGGCGGCAAGAAAAAGAAGAAAAAAAAGAAAACCCGTCGGGTCACGCAACGTGGGGCCCCCACGTGGAGCCATCTTTTTGGGCGTGCCGTGGCAAGAAGAAGCCCCGAGGGCCCCCCTTTTGACGGGGGGCTCTTCGACAAGGCTGAAGGAGCCCCTGCCCCCATCATTGGGGGGACCCCAAACACCGTCTCGAGGGGCTGTGCATTTTTAAAAAACCTTCAACTCCCCGGCTTCAAAAAAGCGAAAGAAGGGGGATCCCCACGACGGGGAGACGGCAAGAACGGGGGGGTTCCCCCAAATTCACGACTGTCCCTGTTTCGAGGGGGCCATCGACTCGATCAGCACGCGCCAGTTTCAAAAAGGGGGCGTCGGAGGTCTTCCCATTCGAGCCAGGTCCCCCGGACCTCGACTGGTCACACGCCGATCACCTTCGCCAAACGACCACCCCTAGCCGTCCCCAACGCAGGGGTCTACCGCTCGTCGTTGACCGTCGTACTCAAAACCCCCTCAGAAAAGGGATATGGGTGGGGAAGCAGCCTCAACTCCTTTTAGCCGAAACCCCCGCCTCCTGGGGATCCCCCGGACGAGCTTTGCCCGCGAGGAGGATTCCACGGGGTCGTCTCGGAAAAAAAAAGGGACTCCCCCATCGGCCGCGTCAAATACCTGTGTGTTTCGGCGTCCCCTCGAACTTTGAAAGGAAGAAATCCCTTTTAGGTGGGTTTCATTTTGTGGATCTACCCCGCCCTCATCGGTCGACGGGGTACGCCAATTCATGGCGAACCAAACACCCTACCTCAAGCTGAAGATGGCCCGGGGGCCAGGGGGGCATCACCGTCGGCACCTCCTACGAGCACGCATACGATGCGACGTCGAGTGGTGGAAAGCGCCGAAGCCCTCGAAGATCGGCCGTCCTCGCGGCCCCCGCGCTTGTCCAGGGAGATCCCCACCCCAAACACACGCCGTCAACTTCAAGCCGGCGGGAAGACCCAAAACCGTCCCGCTCACCCCGCCACCATGGGAAAAGGGGCTGCGACAGCGCCACCTCGAGCCTAAATAGGGAAAATCGTGCTCGTGACTTTCTCGTGCTAAGCCCAGTGTTTGCATGGGGCCCCCCGTTTTTTTGCCAGGCTTCGAGGGGGGTCCCGAGCACTCCTTGGGCATCGAGCCGGGTCCAAACCCGGTGAAGCAACGGCGCGCCTTTCGACGAGGGAAGCGCAGGATCATCGAGGGAGGTCAAAGCTTTTTGAAGGCCCGGGTTTTCAAGGGGACACATCCCAAGGGTTAGCAAAACCCTTACTTGTCAAGAAAAAAAATGGGGAAGGGTGGATGTGTGTAACTACCTAGTTTAAATAAAAGCAGTCCCCCCAAATTCCTTTTCCCTTACCAGTTTCGATCAAAAAGTAGATTCCACGCGGGGGGTGAAACTCTCTGCTTCCTTGATGCGATTCTGGCTACCCCCAAAAAAGATGAAGGAATCCCTCACTCGCACTTCCCTTTTCACCCCCCTTTGGCATGTTTTGCACCTCACTTGCCCTTTGGTTTGCGAAACGCGGGCCCCTATCATGATGCTGTCCCCTGTCTTTGGGAAACCTAGGGCCCACCGTCGGGCCCCAGTCGATAATGTGGTAAGTCCAAAAAAGTCGGAAACCTGGTCGGGGATCTCGAATCGCGTTTGGGTGCCTTAGGGCAAACCCCAAAAAACTAAACCTTTAGAATGTGTCTTCGGGGGTTCTCGGGCATCTCTTGGGGTACATATTTCCCAAATAGTTGATAGCGGCCTCTAGCAAGGTGTGTCAACTCCTAATGCTTTACGCTATGATCATATCAGACGAACCACTATGACCATGTACAAGTTTTTCCCCTTGGGCACTCGATATATGGTTCAACTCGTGGGTTAACACTTAACCCAAGCATGGCCCTGCATTTGTTGATCCAATCACATGAGTGATCCAGTGATATCTCTCTCCCCGAAGAGAGGGGCAAATTCCATCTTGATTGTCTATGTCTCACAGCATGTTTCCCCACCACCCAATGACCACCTTTATAACTACCCAATAACGGAGTAGCGTTTGATTAGTCCCTAAGTAGATCGTTTCACATCTTGAGTACATACCACAATCTCAGGTCTAAGGACATAACGTACATGACATGAATAGAGACTTTCTCTTGTTGGGTCAGTCCAGCCTACATGTCTCACATGTGCCCACATTAATTAGTTTGACATCTCCATGTCTAGACTTGTGAAACATAGCCATCAACTAATACATGTGCTGGTTCTAATATTCAAGTGTGTTCTTACAAGAATGCCGACCAGGGACAACTTTTAGAATAACCATTCAGGTAATTGAGTTCCACAAACAATTCACATAATCGTCAATCAATACTCGTTGTCTATAATGGATATTCAAAGAACACTTTATTAATCATGGATACAATCGGAATATAATCATCTACATGATTAGCTCTAGGGCATATTCCTAACAGTCTCCCACTTGCACTAGAGTTAATCTCTTAGATGTCCTAATCCCCATAGACCTCACGTGCGCCTCATGCTTAGGCTGTGGAAGAGCCTTTGTCAAAGGATCTGCAACATTCAAATCCCTATGTATTTTGCACATTTTGATCTCATCTCGACCGAAACGAAACTTCGAATAAGATGAAACTTTTGCAGTACCATGTTTGTTCTTTTGGTGATTCCTTGGCTCCCTAGCCTGCGCTATCGCCCCATTGTTGTCACAATGTATTTTCAATGGGCCGGACACATTTGGAAACACACCAAGTTCAATGAGGAACCCCTCATCCAAACACCTTCCTTTGCAGCGGCAGAAGCTGCAAATGTACTCGGCTTCTGTTGTAGAATCAGTCACCGTCTCCTGCTTGGAAAATTTTCCAACTTTACAGCACCACCATTAATTGTGAACACAAAAACCTGATTGAGACTGTGAATCATCTATGTCAGTTTGGAAGCTAGCATCGGTGTAACCATTTACAAACGAGTCCCTCATTACCTCCATAGATTGGAAAAACATCTTTAGTCCTTCTCAAGTACTCAAGAATGTTTTTAACAAGCGTCCAGTGACTCTCACCTGGGATTGGCTTGGTACTGCTCTCAACACTTAGAGCATATTTAGACATCTGGGCGAGTACAAAATCATGGTATACATGATGGAACCAACTGCCGAAGCGTATGGAAAACCTTACTCATTCGTTTCCGCTCATCAGCTGTCGAATGACACTGCTTCTCGCTGAAACGTATACCATGTGACATAGGCAAGAACCCTTTCTTGGATTGTTCCATGTTGAACCGTTTCAACACCTTGTCAATGTATGTCTCTTGCTTAATCCTATAAGCCTCTTTGATCTATCTCTATAGATTTT
This sequence comes from Microstegium vimineum, assembly GCA_022036555.1. NCBI lineage: Eukaryota > Viridiplantae > Streptophyta > Magnoliopsida > Poales > Poaceae > Microstegium > Microstegium vimineum. Next base: position 1,427,375 of record CM039121.1, read on the forward strand.
GATGCCCAAAATGTATGTTGCTTCTCCTAAATCCCTTTATAGAAAAACTATTATTCAGTGAAGTCTTTACAGATTGCAACATAGGAATGTCATTCCCAATCCACATACAAGATTAGAAATACAATAGCGCTCCCACTTTCCTTCTTGTAAACACAAGGTTTTCTTCATTCTGACGAAAGCCAAACCCTTTGATCACTTCATCAAAACGAATATTCCAACTCCGAGATGATTGCTTTAATCCATAAATGGATTTCTGTAGCTTGCATATTTTTCCAGCATTTTTAGGATCAACAAAGCCTTCGGGCTGTATCATATACACGTCCTCTTCCAAATTTCCATTTAGAAAGGGTGTTTTAACATCCATCTGCCAAATCTCATAATCGAAATAAGCAGCAATTGCTAGAATTGATCCGGATAGATTTAAGCATCGCTACCGGCGAGAATGTCTCGTCGTAGTCAACTCCTTGAACTTGCCGAAAACCCTTTGCAACAAGTCGAGCTTTATAGACGTGAACGTTTCCATCCATATCCTTTTTCTTTTTATAGACCCATTTGCACTCAATAGGTTTAACCCCATCAGGCGGGTAAACCCAAGTTCCAAACTTGATTGTCTCCCATGGAATCTATCTCGGATCTCATGGCACTTTGCCATTTCTCGGAATCTAGGTCCATCATTGCTTCCGCGTACGTTGCAGGTTCGTCATCGTCTAACAAAAACATTTCCCCCACGTGCCTCACGGATTCTTGCTGACCTTCGTGGTTGCGGTGGTGTTTCTCTTGCCACAGGTATCTCAACTTGTTCTGCTACATTAGCATCACTCGTAGAGTTATCTCCTATTGGCTCATCTTGAACTTCTTCAAGATACACCTTTTCTACACTTTTCTCTTTGTGGAGAAACTCTTTCTCTAAGAAAACACCATTCCGAGCAACAAACACTTTGCCCTCTGATCGGTTGTAGAAGTAATACCCTAAAGTTTCCTTTGGATATCCCACGAAAAAGCATTTGTCCGACTTGGGTGTAAGTTTATCTGACATAAGTCGTTTGACATAAACTTCACAACCCCAAATCTTTAGAAAAGACAAACTGGACTCTTACCAGTCCATATCTCATATGGTGTCTTGACTACGGACTTAGACGGTACCCTATTCAATGTGAAAGCGGCTGTTTCTAGAGCGTATCTCCAAAATGAGAGTGGTAGGTCTGACTGGCTCATCATAGACCGAACCATGTCCAACAAAGTCCGATTACGTCGCTCGGACACGCCGTTTCTCTGAGGCGTTCCAGGTGGCGTAAGCTGTGGAACAATTCCGTAACTCTTTAGATGATTGCTAAACTCATGGCTCAAATATTCACCTCCTCGGTCAGATCGCAAGGCTTTAATTTTCTTGCCACGTTGATTCTCTACTTCATTCTGAAATTCTTTGAACTTTTCAATGTTTCAGACTTATGCTTCATTAGGTAGACATATCCATATCTACTAAAGTCATCAGTAAAAGTTATGAAGTATTGAAATCCACCTCCAGCTGTCGTGCTCATTGGTCCACATACATCAGTATGTACGAGTTCCAACAAGTCAGACGCCCTCTCAGGAAATCCTTTGAATGGCGCCTTGGTCATCTTGCCTAGTAGGCAAGCCTCACATGTCTCGTATGATTCAAAATCAAACGAAGCTAGAAGACCATCATCATGGAGCCTCTTCATGCGATTCTCACTTATATGACCCAAACGACAATGCCACAAATATGTAGAACTTAACTCATTAAGCCGAGGCCTTTTAGCATTAACATTACAGATAGGTGTATCATCAAGATTTAAAATAAACAATCCATTCACAATGGATGCAAAAGCCACAAACATGTCATTCTTTGAGATCACACAACCATTGTCTTTACTCGCAAATGAATAACCATCCTTCATCAAACATGAAGGTGACACAATGTTTCGACTTAAACTAGGAACAAAATAACAATTATTCAATTCCATGATAAATCCTGATGGGAGGTGAAGTTGCATCGTCCCAACGCTCAACGCAGCAACTCTTGCATTGTTGCCCACGCGGAAATCAACTTCGCCTCTTCTCTTGCTTCTACTTCTTACCATTCCTGCATCGTATTGCAAATATGAGCAAACCGATCCGGTATCAAATACCCAGGAGTTAATGTAAGAATCAGCGAGAAAAATATCTGTAACATAAACGACAAGTGTACAAGCAGCGGGAGTACCTTTACTACCGTCATCCTTCTTTAAGGACTCCAAGTACAGCTTGCAGTTTCTCTTCCAGTGACCTTTCCCCTTACAATGAAAGCATATTGCTTCAGTAGCTGGTCCATTAGCAGGAGGAGGGTTTGGCTTAGAGATCTCATCTTTAGCCTTCGCCTTCTTCTTCCACCAGCCCTCCTTTTAAAGTTAGGCTTGTTTTGGACCGCCATCACATGGCTAGTGCCTGCTGCCTTCTTGATATCAGCTTCTGTGTTTTAAGCATGCCACACAATTCATTCAAGCCTTCTCCGCCCCATGCATATGGTAGTTCGAGATGAAGTTTCCATAACTGGGCGGAAGAGACACAAGAATGAAATCAGTTGCCAACTCTTGGCCAATTGCGAAGCCTAGCTTCTCCAACCTCTGAGTGCAACCAACCATCTTGATTACATGTGGCCCTACAGGTGCGCCCTCAGCCAGCTTGGTTTCTGCAAGCGCCTTAGAGACATTGAACCTTTCAGTCCGTGCTTGAGTTTGGAACATATCTTCAAGCACCACGATCATATCGTTCGCTGAATGATTGTTGTCGAACTGCATCTGTAGATCAGGTTCCATACAAGCAAACATGAGGCAACTCACTTCAAGATCAGCATCACATGCTTTCTTGTAAGCGGTTTTCTCCGCAGTAGGTGCATTATCATCAGGTTCATCTGGTAATGGGGTGTCTAGAATATCTTCCTTTTTCTCAGCCCTGAGAACAATTCTCAGGTTGCGGATCCAATCCGCATAATTTGTTCCATTCAACTTATCTTTCTCAAGAATTTATCGTAAAGTAAATGGTTGATTACTGGGAGCCATCTACAACAAAAGTAATGCAAAATACTAAGACAATGTATCCATGAAGGAGTAAGTTATATCAAAATAAAACATACTCCCACTAAAATCAATATCCCTCAATTGATACTTAGTGATTCAAGACCCACAACTAACAAGTCAACTAGTGAGCTTTAGCATCACCGCTAGAAGACATGGTAGATCGGTAAGCAACACTTTGCTAATCATATCACATATGACTCTTGTTGTTGGGCAGCATCTCTATGCTACGCTCAACCTCCCCATGCTTCAAGGTCCCTAACCGTTAGGATAACCTTGTTCAAGTAACCAAACCTTCTGCTAGTAAGTGTCCGACACGAACCTGTCTAGTCAAGGAAAATCAGTGGCACCCTAATTTCATAGACCCACCACCAATCGTACAAGACACGTGACAGTGCAAGGTTTGGGGAAGCATACAACTTAAACATTGCTGAGGGATCATTCTACTTTACTATCATATTCATGTAGACAAAACATAATAGCGAACAAAAAAGTAGAATAAAATGAGAATCACATTCACACATAGTGACTTGGTATGGCCCTTTAAATAATGGTGATCTCCATCTCCATCATCTTGCCCATCATGGTGATCTTCATCTCCATGATCCACGTGTGACATCCAGCTTGTGATAAGTCCTCCAAGAACTATCTTACCGCAAGCTATACTAATTACATAGTCGCAAGATCACAAGATGGCACGCAAGCCAATACATTAAAAGACAACACATATGGCTCCAGCCGTGTTGCTTACATGTCACGCAGGGCATGAAAATTACATACAATCTCATAGGCCATACCAACCACATCAATTCTTGCAAAAACAAGTTAGGCGTAGAACACTTCTAGGCGTAAAACCAAGTGGATTACATAGATCGCATCTATGGAATCACTATGAAAATTCATCGGACTGATCTCATCAGCTAAAATTTGACTGGGATTACATAGATCGCATCTACATAGATCACATCTACTCCCGACACGCATCACATGCGCCCGGCTTCTGACCTAGGTTTCAATTCAATCAATCTAATTGATCTCCAACTCGCCCTGACTGGATTTACTTGTATCTGTTAACTCGGATGGCGGAATTCGACCGGTACGAGTAGGTTGATACAATACCATCGCAGCAAGACATGAACCAAAGTCTGAGATTCATCATAAAACCCGCATATCACCATATGCTAAGATCTGAACCTATAACGAGGCAGTAATGACTCTGATACCACTGAAGGAATACGAGGTTGCTACGCTAGCCGGAAAACAAAACTTTTCGACCTCATAAACCAGGATCTACTACTAGTTACAGGTTACGGGATTACCACTAGACGCGCAGGTGCAGCGGAAGACGACTTGATGTAGTCGTGCGCGTCGCAGCAGGCAGTGCAGTTGCTGTGGTCGTCCGTCTCAACGTCCCCTTCACGCGGTTCGTCCTTGTGCTCCAGATGCAGCACCTCCGAGGAATCCCACACGTGCAGGGAGGAAGCGTTGCGCCTCCGGACTGCTAGGTCCGCGAGGAGCAAAAGGCGCGAGCATGGGAGGCGACGGCGGCTGCCAAAAGGTGTGGATGAATTCGCCCTGCGCCCACCCCTTGCTTATATAGGCGTCCTGACGAGCTCCCACGGTGGAGGCCCATTAGTAACCCTAAACCTAGTCTAATTTGGGTCCAACCCGAATTAGGCTTCCAGCCCTTTAAGCGTGCGACCCTATGGGCTCACGCATACATAGACATGGCCCAAGTACTCTTACTCGACCAATAGTTGATAGCGGCCTCTAGCAAGGCGTGTCAACTCCTATGCATACGCTATGATCATATCAGACGAACCACTATGACCATGTACAAGTTATTCCCTTCGCCACTCGATATATGGTTCAACTCGTGGGTTAACACTTAACCCAAGCATGGCCATGCATTTGTTGATCCAATCACATGAGTGATCCAGTGATATCTCTCTCACGAAGAGAGGGGCAAATTCCATCTTGATTGTCTATGTCTCACAGCATGTTTCCCGACCACCCAATGACCACCTTTATAACTACTCAATAACGGAGTAGCGTTTGATAGTCCCTAAGTAGATCGTTTCACATCTTGAGTACATACCACAATCTCAGGTCTAAGGACATAACGTACATGACATGAATAGAGACTTTCTCTTGTTGGGTCAGTCCAGCCTACATGTCTCACATGTGCCCACATTATTAGTTTGACATCTCCATGTCTATGACTTGTGAAACATAGCCATCAACTAATACATGTGCTGGTCTAATATTCAAGTGTGTTCTTACAAGAATGCCGACCAGGGACAACTTTTAGAATAACCATTCAGGTAATTGAGTTCCACAAACAATTCACATAATCGTCAATCAATACTCGTTGTCTATAATGGATATTCAAAGAACACTTTATTAATCATGGATACAATCGGAATATAATCATCTACATGATTAGCTCTAGGGCATATTCCTAACAGCCGAGCCCCTCTTGCTCTATGTCACAGCAACTACCCAGGTAGTCAGCGCTACCGTAGTGGTCGAAAGCTTGGAAGAAGGACACGCCCTGCCGGCTCAGAGGCCTGTCTACTTCGTGAGCTAGGTACTTTCCGAGACCAAGACGAGATACCCCCACATCCAGAAGCTATTGTACGCGATCGTCCTCACTCGGCGCAAGCTCCAACACTATTTCCTTGGCCAACCGGTTACTGTGGTCTCATCTTTCCCCCTCGGAGAGATAATCCAGAACCGGGAGGCGTCTGGAAGAATCGCCAAGTGGTCGGTCGAGCTCATGGGGGAAACTCTCTCCTACGCCACTCAGAAGGCCATCAAGTCTCAGGTATTGGCAGATTTCATTGCAGAGTGGACCGACACCCAACTACCCCCGGCGCAAGTTTAGACCGAGCTCTGGACCATGTACTTCGATGGATCGTTGATGAAGACAGGGGCAGGCGCGGATTGCTATTCATATCACCCTCAGGGGTCCACATGCGCTATGTCATCCGTCTCCACTTCCCCGCCTCCAACAACGTAGCCGAGTACGAGGCCCTCGTCAACGGCCTGCGCATCGCCATCGAGCTCGGGGTTCGACGCCTCGACGTGCGGGGGGACTCGCAGTTGGTGATCGACCAAGTGATGAAAGATTCGAGCTGCCACGACCCCAAAATGGAAGCCTACTGCAAGGAGGTCTGAAAGCTCGCGGACAAATTCTACAGTCTCGAGCTCAACCACACCGCCTGCCGGTACAACGAAGCTGTCGAAGAGCTGGCCAAAATTGCATCAACTCAAGGTACGGTTCCTCCCAACGTCTTTTCGAGGGACCTTCACGAGCCATCCGTCGACCTAGGCTCGGGGGCTCCCGCCCTTGAGCAAGGGGTTGATCCACCCCCCTCGACTGATCCCCGCTCGAACGGGGAAGAAGTCATGGAGATCGACGGGACTGCCGCGGCGGCAACCCCCCCGACGGATTGGCACGCACCTTACCTCGAGTATCTGACACGGAGGACCGCACGGAGGCCCGCCGTATAGCCCAACGCGCCAAAACCTACGTCTTGTATGGGGACGGCCGCGAGCTGTATCGACGTAGCCCTTCTGGGATCCTTCAACGCTACCTCACCCTCGAGGAGGGGAGGGCACTGCTGAAGGATCTACACTCGGGGGCTTGCGGCCAGCACGCGGCGCCGAGAACGCTGGTAGGAAGCGCCTTTCGACAAGGTTTCTACTGGCCGACAGCCATCACCGAAGCCACCAGACTCGTCCGATCTTGCAAGGGATGCCAATTCTACGCCAGGCAGACCCACCTACCCGCCCAAGCTCTTCAGATGATACCTATAACTTGGTCGTTCGCAGTATGGGGGCTCGACATGGTCGGCCCCTTGAAGAGAACCAAGGGTGGCCACACCACCTCCTCGTGGTTGTAGACAAGTTCTCAAAGTGGATCGAGGCTCGACCCATCGCCAACATCCACTCTCGACAAGCCGTGCTATTCTTCACCGACATCATCCACCGCTTCGGGGTCCCCAACGTCATCATCACCGACAACGGCACCCAGTTCACCGGCCAAAAGTTCCTGGACTTCTGTGACCACCACCACATCAGGGTGAATTGGTCTGCAGTTCCCCACCCTCGAACTAACGGCCAGGTCGAGCGCGCCAATGGTATGGTCTTGCAGCGCCTCAAGCCTCTTCGACCGGCTGAACAAACACGGCAAGAGATGGCTCGACGAGCTGCCCGCTGTCCTATGGAGTCTCCGAACGACACCAAGTCGAGCCACGGGGTTCTCCCCGTTCTTCTTGGTTTATGGGTCTGAGGCTGTCCTCGCCACCGACCTCGAATACGGGTCCCCTCGACTAAAAGCCTACAACGAGCAAGCCAACACAGTAGCCCGAGAGGACTCCCTCGACCAGCTCGAGAAAGCCCGAGACGTGGCCCTCTTCAAGTCGACAAAGTACCAGCAGACGCTGTGGCGCTACCACGACAAAAACGTACGCAAAAGGGACCTCGACGTCGGCGACCTCGTTCTGCGCCGCCGACAAAGCAACAATGGACATCACAAGCTGACGCCACCTTGGGAGGGACCCTTCATCGTGGCAGAGGTGCTGAAGCCCGGCACTTACAAGCTGAAGAACGAAAAGGGCGAGATTCTCACCAACGCGTGGAACATCGAACAACTATGTTGTTTCTATCCCTAAGGCCTCGACGCCTTGTACATTTCCCGCATTATGTACACTTATCACATTATGAATGAATAAAATGTTCTCAAAATACATTCTACATTCGTTCATAACTCTAAGGTAGCCTCGACTCTGCTCCGGCAAAGTCAAGCCTCCCTCGGGGGCTGACAGGGGGGGACCCCCCTCCTAAGTCCCATAAAAAACCCGAACGTTTTTTCGAAACTTGGCTTTCCCTCTCGATCTTTGCCCCGAGTATGCTTCATGACTAAGTAAAGACGCCTCGAACTCCCTAAGGGTCGCGGGCCATCGAGCCGGGGACTCTCCTACGCCTCAGGGCTATGGTATCCCCACTCGCTCCCCCCCTTCCAGGGATACGAGCGTGTGTCGAACACTTAGTCCACAAGCGACGACTCAGGCAAAGAAAAGCAGAGATAGCTTGAGAAATAAAAATAACAAGACGCATCTCGAACAAAATGCATTAGATATAAGAAGCCCTCGGGGGCTCGGCATTGTATCATTACAAAAGCCTAACTATTACATGGACCTTCTTGTCCAGATTTGGCTCGCAGGCCTAGGGCTACTCGGCGCCATCTCCGTCCGCCGAAGGGAGCACTTCAGGCTCGAAGAGCTTCGCCAGCTCGCCTCCGGGCACCTCCGCAAGCTCGATCAACTCGTGGCACCTCGCCTCGTTCTCTTCGTCAGTCAGTCTCGGGTCGGTGACGAACCCGTGGCGACAACGCTGAGGTCGTAGATGTAGCCCGAGCGGACGACCACGAGCGCCTGCTTCACGCCCACATGCAGGGCAGCACAGACATGCTCCGTCACCTCCTGCGTCATGGAGTAGAAATGACGCAGCAGGGAGTCTCCTCGAGCGTCGCCCTCTACCGTTGGCTCCGGCTTGACCCCGAGGACATCGCAGAAGGAGGAGATAGCGTCCTCGAGCCTCTCGTTAAGGCCCACCTCCACCCCGAAGAGGCCCTGAAGAGTGGTCAGGTCCTCGTGGGCTCGGGCCTTTTCTGCCACGAGCTCTGCCGAAACAAGCACAAAACTCGGTCAAAACCAAAAGAGCAGGAAAAGGGTCGAGACCGGGCGGACTCAGCAACAATTTCAAAAAGCTTACCTTGGGCATGCACCTCCAAGGTGACGTAGCCCTGCTCGGTCCCTCGAGTCGGCAGCGGACGTCGACAAGCTCTGCGGCCTGGTCGCTGACTTTAGCCTGGAGGCCCTCGATGACCTTGCCAGCGTCATCAAGGGCTCTCTTCTGGTTAGCTGCCACCACCCCAGAGAGGTCATACGGGTCCGAGCCTTCTCCTCCGCAACGGCCAGCGCGTCGCGTTCGCGGGAGACGGTGTCGACGTCCCCCTGGAGCCCCGGATGCTCTCAGCCGCCCGGGCCAGCTCCTCCTTCAGCCGGGCGGCCTCCTCCTCCGCTTGGCGCTGGGCCTCCTGGGTAGCATCCCGCTGCTGCCCGACCTCGATGACCGACTGGACGGCGACGTCGATCCTCGACTGTGCCGTCTCCTAGGCGGCCCGGGCTGCTTCCTGCACGGCCATCACCCCGGACCTCGCGTGGGCGACCTTGGCCTCGGCCTCCTCTCGTGCGGTTGCCGCCTCGGCTCTTGCCTGGGCGGCCTCGGCCTCCACCTTCTCTAGTGAAGTACGGAGGGCAGGGAGCTGCTCCTGCGTCCGGAGGATAAATTGGGACTTGTCGTACGACGTCACCCTCAACGTCTAACAAAGATGAAAAGGGAGATCATCAGAAAAGAACAGTCAGGTAACTCAAGAAAAATCAAAGGAAGAACGAAACCCACCTCCATCCCCCGATGCAGGTCCACGACAGCAACCTCCGCGGCCAGGCGCACCGAGTGCTCGAACCACGCCCGGAACTCTTCCAGGTGCTCCCACTCCCCGAGCTCGGCCTGGTCATCGAGCTTGAGGAGGGTGTGCTCGGGGTCTCGAGGGTCGGCCAGCTCGAGGGTCTCCTGTCCCCAGAACCCGCTGCGGCGGTCGATCCTCTCCTGGACCTCCCGCACGATGCCCCGGCGCATTTCAGCGCTACCCCTGTGGCGTGCCACCCTCTCCGTCCAAGCGAAGAAGGGAGAAGCTCCCTCGAGCTGGGCTCTCCCAGCCTCGGGGCCACCCTGTGAGGAAGTCGCAGGCCCCTCCGAGCCATCACCCCCGGGCAGGGGAAGTCCCGGCCGGGAGAACAACCCTGCGCGGCGAAAAACACAAAATGATTAGTACCTAATCCCGCAGGCTCACTACGGGTCAACCAAGTTAGAGGCGAATTACCTCGAGATGACGATTGCCCGACCTCAACGCGAGGCTGAGCCGACTCCGGTTCCGACGAAGGGGCCCCCACAGCGGCCATCTCCCCGGGCCCACCAGCTCGGCCACCATCTGGGCCACCTCCTCCGCGGTGGGCTCCTCCACCGGCGACCTCACCTCTGGTGTGGCAGCAGCAGCACCCCCGCGCTCACGCTGCCGGCGCGCCTCCAATGAAGCAAGGCTCTTGGGCCACCGCCTCGGCATCGGGCGAGCCAGGGTCTCCTTCTCGTCCGCGGAGGCCACGTCCACCACCTCCACTTCCGTGGCCGCTTGGGGCTCGACCCCCTCGGTCGCGACCGCTGTTGACGCGGGCCCCGTGCCTTCCGAGGCGCTGGGTGCGCCCCCTCTGACAGGTGGGCGGACGCGGCTTCACCCACCACTTCGGCGGACCTCGCCGGCGCGGCGGGCGGACCCGTCTCTTGCCCCGCTTGGGCTAGCTCCGAGGCGGCCTGCGCCACCCCTCGCCCCATCGCTTCCCGAGCCCTAGCCGCCCACGCCGCCTCGAGGGTGAGTGTCAAAGGGGACGGAGCAGCGGGACTAGCCTCGACGGTCGCCCCGACTGCAGCCTCCGTCCTCAGCCTCTTGGTCGGGGCGAGGGACGCGTCCTCCGCCGAGCGCTTCGACCTGAAAGAGAGACCCATGCGCAACGGTAAGCACGGGTCGTAACCAATGAAAAAACGCTTGACCCACTCGTGCCACTCGATCGGCAGAAAAGCAACTTACCCCTTCGGGGTCACGGGGTTCCGACTAACGGACTTCGAACCGCCCGGGGGCTTGAACAGAACGCGCCGGGAGCCACTCCTCCCGCGGTCCGCGGCCGGGGTCGAGGCCGCCCTCGGCGCTGTCTCCTGGGCAGGGGCCGACCACGATCCCGTCGTCCCCCTGCTGGCTTCCTCCCGCGCCGCCGGGCCCGGCACCCGTGCGCTCGACCGGGTAGGCGCTGGGGGCGTGCCCGATCGACCCCCGATGGGGACCGTGACGATCGCCTGCGCGCCTGCAGCAGCACTTCGCCTTGAGGAGCCACGGGGCGCTCCCCCCGCGGCTCGACCTCTCCAGTAGGGGGCCGACCACGACGTCGACCCCCCTCCTCCTTCGGTTCTAACGACTGCCCTCTGCTGTTCGGGCGTTGTTTGTTCCTCCTCGAGCCCTCCTTGCGGCTCGACCTCGCTGCTACTGCTCTCCTCCTCTTCCTCATCCTCTTCCGAGGGCGACTCCTCCTCGGAAAGGCCAGCCCGCCTCTGCCGGGCCTGGCATTGCTCCCTCTCCTGTTTCTCTCGAGCCCTCTTGCCCTTGTCCTTCTTAGCCTTGTCCTTAGCCTTCTTGTCCTACTCGGCTTGAAGGCGCCTCACCTGGGGGTCGCCCTGCTCCTCCTTCACCGGCAGCGATGACTTCCGGAAGACAACGTCCCCTTGAGGAACACAAGGCAGTTAGGACGCAAGCAAAGAAGGTGAACAAGGCAAACACGAGAACACTAGCAAGAAAGGGAGTCATACCAGCTGGACGTATCCCTGGTCCGGCTTCATGGGGATGCTGGCGACGCTCGTGACCTCGAACACGCCCACGAAGGAGGCACGTACGCCGCGGGCCACCCTCTCGGGGGGTAACTCGTCCCCCATGAGGCGACACCCCGTGAGGTCGACTCCCGGGCACATCTCGTCGAGGCGTAGAGGTCGAGCCATCAGCGACACGACCCACCGCAGATGGAAAGCTGACGCGACGATCGCCGCCGTGAGTCCCGCCTTCTTCAGACGGTCAATCGCGTCCAGCAGGTGGGTGAGATGCGACTGCTTCTTCTTCTCAACGTCGTACCTCCAGTGGTCAGGCTTCGAGTTGATTGTCCTCCCGGTGTAGGCGGGGAGCAAGTCGTCGTTGTTCCTCATATAGAACCATCCAGAATGCCATCCGGAGTGGCTCGACGAGAGCTTCGCCGGGATCCAGCTGTCTGTCCGCTTGAGGGCGATGCTGCAGCCCCCGGCCCTGACCGTCTTGCGGGTGCCGTGGCCGACCGACGCGTGGAATAGGCTCACCTCGAACAGGTGGAGCCACAACTCCCAGTGCGGCTCGATCCCTAGGTACCCTTCGCACACGGCGGCGAAGACCGCCGTTTGACAGATACCGTTGGGGGTGAGGTGTTGAATCTCCACGCCGTAGTGGTGGAGGATCCCGCGCAGAAGACGGCTGGGAGGGGCGCCTAGCCCCGCCCGGTGGAAGACCTCGAAGCTAACCACGTAGCCCTCCGGCGGATTGGGCTCCGCGTACTCCTGCGGCGGCACCACCCACTCCGGCCGGTCGACGGAGGTGATGGGCCGGAGGAGGCCACTCTCCACCAGGTCACCCAGGCGTGCGGCGGTCACCGAAGATGGGAGCCAGGCATCGGGGCCGAGCAGGCTATACTTGGCCATGGGGGCAAGGAGGCTGACACGCTTGGGTGTGGGGGCGGAAGGTACGTTCCCAATCTGTCCTCTCTTTTCTCTCGCGTGCGCAGAAGTCCGACTCAAAGGGCGTCTAAGGCAACGGCGGGAAGAAGGAGGCAGGGAAGGCAAATGCGAGAAAGGAGCGGCCGACTCCTCACCTCCGGTATTTATAACCGGGAGGCCAACGGGCGGATCTTATGAACAGGCAAGTGAATCTCTGCATTTAATGCGCCTGCATACCACCTCCTCGTATTCCTCCAGGGTAAGGCGTCCTGTCCCATCATCGGGCCCCTCACCGCACTCCGTCCTGCGTCTGCCACTGTTGCGACCGAACAGACATCTCCTAAAAAGGCGCACGGCGGGAAGCGTTATCTTCGGAGGTAAGCAACCAACGACGGCAAGTCCGTCAAATCTTGAGGGAACGAAGGCTGTCCCTCAAAAGGGGGTTCGACAGCCACCCTCGAGTACCTGAGGACAGAAATGACCTCGGGTTATGGACTCCGGTCCACCCCCAAAATCTCAGGGGGACAAAGGCCAACCCACGAACGGGGCTCGACAGCCGCCCTCGAGTACCTGAGGTCTGAGGGGACCTTGGGTTATCAACTCCAGTCCACTCCCAAGTCTGGAGGGGCAAAGGCTGGCCCTTACACAGGATTCGACAGCCTCCCTCGAGGACTCGAGCCCAATGGGCAGATCCAACAAAGGCACAGGTATGTCCTCATGTTCAATACAACTGCCCACTTTCCCCCCTCCGCATTCCACAGGGTAGGACTTCACCTTCGGAGGCTAGCGGCCGATGATGAACCATCCGTCAAATCTTGAGGGAGCGGAGGCTGGCCCTTACATAGGGTTCGACAGCCGCCCTCGAGTACCTGAGGTCAGGAAGGACCCATGGTTACAGACTCCGGTCCACCCCTAAAATCTCGAGGGGGCGGAGGCTGGCCCCACGAACGGGGTTCGACAGCCGCCCTCGAGTATGCGAGTCAGGGATGACCCGGGGGGGGCAGGCGCGTGCCCCTAGCTCGAGAACGAACTATCGAGGTCCCCTGGGACATATCCGAGGCATAACCAAGGAATACCTAAGGATCCCTACGCTGGGAGGCATCGAGCCACCAACTCCCATCGAACGGAGTTGGCACCTTGGTAAGCCATACGGTCTTGCTTAATGAGAACGCCTCCGGGCTCCTAATCGACCCCTATCGAATGGGGCACGAGTTCTCACTTGGATTTTTACCTGTACTGGGCACCATTTTTATGGATACTTGCCCGACACCAGCTCACAGAGGACTTCAAGGCTCGTCCTAACGGGGATAGCACGATGCTCTTCGCCCCGCAATCCAAACGCAAGGATCCGTGGGAAGGAAGCTATGAGGTAGTGAAGGCCCAGCCACGCAGGGCTCGAGGACCCGACTACGCACGGCACCCCTCGACGAAAGAGGGTTGAAAACACCCGTGACCTGGTAGACAGAGTTGACCTCTCGGTAGGGGCGCTGTGACTCCAGTAACGCTCGAGGGAGCGAAGGCTGGCCCTTGGAAGGGTTCGACAGCTGCCCTCTAGCACCTCTTTTCAGGGAAAGGAACGCCCATAGCCTGGCAAACGGAATCGACCCCTCGGTAGGGCGCCACGTCTCCAGGTAACCTTAAGTCCCCTCGATAAAACACATCATAGCTCCCAGAGGAGTTCTTAATCACTCCTCTGGGGCCTCGGGGGCTACCCCCACGGGGTGCGCTCGCGCGCACACCCACGGAGACCCGAACCTCTTACTAACCCTGCAGGTCAAGGGCAAAAGCTCCGAGTAATCCTTACTCCCCCCCGAGAAAACACATATCATAGCCCCCAGAGGAGTTCTTAATCACTCCTTTGGGGCCTCGGGGGCTACCCCTGCGGGGTGCGCTCGCGCGCACCCCACGGAGAACCGAACCTCTTGCTAACTCTGCAGGACAATGCCAAAAGACCCTATGCGGATTCTCCTTATCCGCACAGAGGCTCGGGGGCTACTGTCGGGTACAAAGGTAAGGGGTACCCTAAACCCTTCGATAATTTAACGCTTAACATAGCAACCATTTTTAAGACAGGGACCAACCAACCGCTCAAGTCAGTAGACAAGGGCCCATCACACGAAGGCCCCCTGCACCAACGATAGCGACCAGTCGTGGGCCGGCCTACTCCTGGTAAGATGACGGACCAGGGGTCGAATGAGCGACCCCTCCGCCTCCACCTCGACGCCGAATGACGGACCAGGGGTCGAACGAACGACCCCTCCGCCTCCACCTCGACGCCGAATGACGGACTAGGGGTCGAACGAACGACCCCTCCGCCTCCACCTCGACGCTGAATGACGGACCAGGGGTCGAACGAACGAACCCTCCGCCTCTACCTCGACCTCTCTGACTCCGCCTCTACTCTAACTGATGGAAAGGGGTCGAACGACCGACCCCGGACGGGAAGCTCGATCAGCCCAACTGCTCCCGGTATGGGTTAAAGGGAATCTGCCTAACGCCATGGGTGCCCACGACCACAGTCAAATCCATCAACTCACCACCATGTCCCTGATCTCCGTCAACTGTGCTGCCATTGTAACCACGTCGCGAGTACGGACTCCAGAAGCACCCCTCGAGACGTGAACAGGACGGCCCTCGACGACGTCTTCCGGGATACGACAAGGCCACGCAGGGCTCGACCCCTCCCCTCGACTGGGGGGCTCGACCCCTACCTCCAACCACTCCGGTATGGGGCCCGTCCCATCCGCCCCGTCCCGCTTCAACTGTGGGACTCGCGCCCGTCTACGGAAGGACGACCCTGCTGTGCCGCGACGTGCCGCGACGTCCAGTCTACTGTCACCACGCTCCGGAGCACCGGAAGAGTGGAAAGGCCACGCCGCCATAGTGATCGATTTCCTTTCGCCAACACTATGCCGCGGACACGCCTCCCATGCTACAACAGTTTATGACCCTGTACCCTCGCGCCTCCCTTGGTCTATAAAAGGGGACGCCGAGATAGAAGGGGGGACGGACTCTTTCCGCGACAACTCTCGCATAATCCCACATTCACCCGGACACTTCGCACTCAGACTTCCGCTCCGATCCCCACACTCCACACACCCGTTGCTCAGTCGACCCCTCGAGCAACCAACCAACCACCTAGGGTAGCCCTGCTAGCCTTAGGCCTTAGCTCACTCTGAGCAACCCCGTGTAAACCAGCTTGTACCCCCTGTACGAGCACTTCGGTGCAAGATAATACAAGTCATCCTCCCCCGCTGGACGTAGGGCCTTCTTTGCCCGAACCAGGATAAATCTTGTGTCCTTCTTGCATCACATCTGGGAGAGGGAGCACGCAATATACAAATTTACTAGCCGGTGGTCTTGACCCACGGGTCATCACACCGACAACAAGCAACTAGCGCCTTTTCAATGAAAGCCATCATGTATATTGCTTTTAGCCATCAATACTACTGGAAACTTGAAATTCTCTAACCAACGCCAGACAAAACTGGAATTACCCTGTCGAGCTAGCCCTGACGGTAAGTGCAAATTTCATGACGATATATTTTTTTTTTTATGATGATACGTACATTTTTATGACGATATTTTTATTTTCCCTGACGGTAGTGCACCTTGTTAACGAAAATTTCAAGTTTCTAGTAGTGCGACTTAGAAGCAAAGCGAATTCATTACCGTGAATAATGGAGGTATATTTCATTCGATCGCAACAAATCTTACTGAGAGTAGTGTGCTTTTTTAAGACAAGTAGTGTGGTTGTATAGATGTTTTATTTCCGTGAGTAGAAACATGTTCATTTGCCAAAGCGTGCTTAGTCTGACTGGACTAGGATACCAAAGCAAACAACTTCATAAATATAAATATATAAAATCTTGCTATTTTCATTGCTACTTTTTTTTGCGAGCACCTTTGGCTCCGAGCGCGTCAGACAAGTTCAGAAGTTTACTATAGTACGCCTTGACTCGGGACCAAACAGAATGTAGAGAGTATAGAAGTACGTGGAATGGAACGAACAGGAGTGTAAAGAGCATACTGTACGGGTGTTGACACCGTTTTTCGACACGTGTCAAATGGGCCAAAGCTTGACTGGTCAGTGGCCGTTCTCCATCGGCATTGGGAGAATTTTTGAGCCGATGTTGCCGATGGGAGAGTGCTGCGGGAAGACCAAGTGCATTGTCGATGGAAGCTGATAAGTTTTACCGACAAATTGATTGGTGAAGTCTTACTAAAACTGATTGCCGATGAAGAGTCCTTGCCGATTGCCGATGAGGGGTCATTGCCAACTGCCGATGAAGGGTCATTGCCGATTGCCGATGAAGGGTGGTTGCCGATTAGGAATGATCGATGAAGACAGTGACCAGCACAAGGTCGCTAATTGGGAGATGTTGCCGATTGCCGATCGGGAAAGTATTGCCGATGCCGATGACTTAGCACTTGGTGGCAGCAGAAGACTACAAGTGGCCAAAGAAGGAAGTTGCAGGGATCTGCCGATGGAAAGCTTCCATCGAGGAAAAGTATAAGGAAACTGGTGTTTTACCAGTATTGTTATTATGGTAGTTTGAGTCCGGCTCTTGCATGAGTTGTTTATGTTCCTTTAAAATAGGTGTGTTTGTTTAAGGAAATAAATATTATTGTTTTAGATCCGACTCCTGCGTGAGTCAGTTTCCTTAAAGTTAGGAGTTTATTTTGGGAAGGGTACGAGTCATGTTTTTGTACAACTCTCCATGCGGGAGTATAAATATGTGCCCGAGGGCTATGGAATAAGATACAATCCAATTCAAAAACAAACCAATTTTATCTTATTCTACCTTTTTATCGCAATTTACCCTTTTTATGCATTAGTTATAGCTATCAACGAGTTCTTCAAGCTTTCGACGGGCTGCATCACTTTGATCTCCGTCAAATCCTTGCTAGTTCCGCGTGGGAGTACCTCTGAGCTTTGCCAATCCGGGCGCATCGCTATTTGCCTCGTTCAGCTCTGCTCTAGTTATCCTTGATCAATCTGAGCCTTGACGTCCGGGCGCATCGCTGTCGTCTCGTTTAGTTTGTTCTAGTTATCATCCTTGTCGATTGATTGGTCAAATCGATTGGCACGCCTCCGGAATACCGAGCTTTGGGTAATAGCCCGAGGTGTTCACAGATCTGACACTTTTTGTGTCAACACCTCTTTTGGCACGCCTAGTGGGACAATTATACAGATCTACACATTCGGCATGGGTGATCAAGCCGATGTCAACCAGAGGAATGTCATTGAAGTGTCTGAGGCCGATCTGAAAGTTGATCAGAAGCAGGCCATGGAGCGGGCTATGGAGGAATACAGGCAGCTGTATCTCAAATCCTTCAGCCTCAGCAGGAGTGGCGAAGCAATTCAGAAGCAAGATCCGTCGTTGCCACGGCAGGTCACGTACGACGCCAACCCTGGTAAGCTACAAGAGATGGTTAATGCCACTGTGATTCAAGCTTTGATTAACCACTCTAGCGTGATATCCAATACTGTCTACAATGCTGTCGCACAAACATTCAAAGAAGGACATGCACCGCGATATGTCGGTCCAGCGTATCATCAGCCTGGATTGGCATCTACAAGCCCATCGGCGGCCCCAATAGCGTCTTCCACCCCTGTGGAACCGTCTGCCGATGTGGCTACATCACCAAGACCGAACACTGGCGACGCCACCAAGTTCAACGCAGATCCAGCCGCGTCGGCAACTTCAGGGCCAGCACCCGCTAACTGGTGGGGATACGGTATGCCTCCGAATCTATATGCTGGTTCTAATCTGGTGCAGGGAGACTGTTCAGCCTGGAGGAACTCTACGACATCGACAGCGCAGTCACAGCCGATGGCTCATATGATGCACAACTCTGCGCCTGTTCCAACCATACAAGTGCCATCAAATGATCTCCAAGTAATCCCCAAG